>OX243818.1:28493939-28893939 GCA_945859605.1 Lumbricus rubellus
CCTCGCCCTCAAAACAAACCCCCTTCGCCACTGCGAGATGGCTC
The DNA here is from genome assembly GCA_945859605.1 of Lumbricus rubellus. NCBI lineage: Eukaryota > Metazoa > Annelida > Clitellata > Crassiclitellata > Lumbricidae > Lumbricus > Lumbricus rubellus. The sequence goes on from OX243818.1 coordinate 28,493,984, forward strand.
TTCAGTATACCAGATGAAGATACAAGGGGTTCAAGTACAAGGTCAAGAAGAATCCTTACTCTGCAGTGTCTAAGAGGGATGGCATTAGAGCTGAGCTTCCTTGTATGCTGGGAAGAAGAAGACCTGTGTATATGCATACGAAGGGAGCGAGGCCATTGACTCTTGTGAGAAAGTAAGTCGAAGCTAAAGAGGGCCCACGAAAGAATGGTGGGCCGCCTTTAAGAACTTGGGCATGTAAGCGATGCCACGGGCCCATGGTCGTTTTTATGCACGGGGCCCCAAACACCTCATGGATCTGAGTGTACACAAGTTGCGTCAGAGTGGCTGCTCAATTAACTTGTTTATTTCTCACTGTCTGTCTGTCTCTCTGTCTGTCTGACTGTCTCTCTGTCTGTCTGTCTGACTGTCTATCTGTCTGTCTGTCTGTCTGTCTGACTGTCTGTCTCTCTGTTTGTCTGACTGTCTGACTGTTTGTCTGACTGTCTGACTGTTTGTCTGTCTGTCTATTTGTCTGACTGTCTGTCTGTCTGTTTGTCTGACTGTCTGACTGTTTGTCTGTCTGTCTGTTTGTCTGTTTGACTGTCTGTCTGTCTGACTGTCTGTCTGTCTGACTGTCTGTCTGACTGTCTATCTGTCTATCTGACTGTCTGTCTATCTGTCTCTCTGTCTGTCTGTCTGCCTGTTTGTCTGTCTGTCTGACTGTCTGTCTGTTTGTCTGTTTGTCTGTCTGACTGTCTGACTGTCTGTCTGACTGTCCGTCTGTCTGATTGTCTGTCTGTCTTTCTGTATACGTGTCGGTTTACATAGTGAGTCTAACCGTCTGTTTGCTTGTATGTCTGCCCTTTTCTACATGCATGTTTGCATATCTTCCTATATCTGTCTAGCTGTCTGTTCGTTCATTTGCTCATCTATCACTTCAAAGATGAAACTCCAACGCATTCATTGAAACGCAAACCTTCTCTTTCAAATCAATAATTCTCCGTGACGATTATGAACTGCGAATCAACATCGAGGTGTACAAAATAACTTAAAGAGAATCACAAAGCTCGGATAAATTTCTAGCATGTGATATAGCCTATACAAAGCACAATTAAAATAGTTTTGATTAGCATTAAATAAATAAAAATAAGATGCATGACTGTTTACACCATTTCCTACAGATAGGCTACAGATAAGTTAGGCTTAGTTAGCCTACAGGACAGTGTATCTATAGCAAGTTCTATCTATAAATAGGCCTATATATATATAAGCAATGTCTACATAATACAAGTAGAAGACATCCGTATCCATGGCAACAGAAACGGTAAAGCACGGGAAACATCTACCAAAAGTTTAATGCTTCACAGCCACTGAAAAATATTTTAGCACGTTGGGAAGAAACGCATTGACTTTTTTAAATGCGCTACAAAACGTTCTATAGCATACGTCGATTATTCCACAAAATGACAAAAAAGATTATGTGCTATATAGTCTATACTATATAGAATAGTTAAAAGTTTTAAACCGTCAAAATGTTAGGGGAGACCGGGGCAGGTTGCAACAGGTGTTGGTTGCAACACCATTGATATTTCGGCGCTACATAAAAGCAACTCAAAATTAAGCAAACCATTTTGTAAAGAATACATTTTAGGCCAATGTGTCCTAAATTCCTAGCAATCAATTGATGATGTCTACCGAAAAAATAAAAAATTCGTTTTTGGCAATCGAAAGTAAATTTTTCGGTTTTTAGTTTTTTCGTTATATAGCCGAATGTTTTGAAGAAATATTTTTTGGTTTGGTTCTATAAGTTGGACAAGTAGTTAAACTTGAAAATGCATTTAGTCATTTTATTTATAATCAGCGAAGTCGAAATTTTGTTCCATAAGACTGTCTAGGCATTGCTTCGGGGCTGGTTGCAACATTTTCTTCGGGGATGGTTGCAACATGTTGCAACCAACCCCATAGGTTTATTTCAATAAGCCGCTTTCATTGTTGGCCTGCCCGTCGCAGTTAGAGCACATTGTATTAAAATATTACAGTCTATATATGCATTCTATAAATTGATACACTGATTTAAATATATTAAGCCATGTTACATGCTCTTATCACTTGACCTTTGTTGGTCTACTTTTGACCACTAAACTATCCGTGACGATGAGAAATTGTTAGCAAAGAAACAAAGATGGGTGCAGAAAAATAAGTTACTGAGAGCGGGGCTAGTCTTGGACTGTCAAAGTCACAAATTTAATTGATCAACATTGTGGCGATAAATTGAGAAAGTAAATCTGCGTATGGAGAAATTATGACACCGACTTATCCCGGGGGTAACCAAAATCAATTGCTGACTATTTGCAGATGGTTGGTGTCATATAGCTTAACCACTGTTCAACGGATATTAAAAGTTCTGACAAACAAAAGAATAAGGCATATTGGTGTGTTGACATCCGGTAAAAGACACTTAGAGACTTTGAGGTGGTTTGCACTGGACATTTATAGGGATTATGTGCCTCCATTGTTTTTTATGTGAGTTAACTTCATTACCGGTACTCATATTTCTTATCAGATATCGGTGCCAATCTTGAAGATGGATGACAAACACAAGCTTCTTCAACTGTAGACTATGAGACGATTTATTGGGCATTTATAATAAATCAAGTTTACAATATTTTGGTGGATGGACAACCATAACTCTCATGCTGGAATCGATTCTATAGAGATCCCTGAAAAAATCTGAAGACTTGAAATAATCTTACATTTTAAATTAAATATTGAATAGGCCTATCATTAGACCAATTAGGTAGAAGTACCCAGTCCAAATCTATCGGTTATAGGCCACTGGAGAATATTTATCAGACTGTTCGCATGACGATTACTAGGGCAAACAGTTTTTCTATCTTTTTTATGCTCTTGATACTCTGAATTTTTGAATTTTTTTAATTATTAAATTCTTATAAGTTAGATGCACAGGCAGGCCTCAGTTGGCCCCTGGGCTACGCAGCCCTATTTGAATATTTAGGATACTTTCAATACTGTTGCAACCATCCCCGAGGGCTGTTGCAACCAACACCGGCCCGGGGCTGGTTGCAACATTTTGGAGCCCTCTGTTCAGTTAGTTATTGTGGGTACATGCTTGGTCACTAAGATCATCACTATATCTTGTTTTGATGCCGAGATATAAAGCATTCATATGGGCTAAACAGTTTGAAGATAGCTCTAAAGATGAAAATGTTACACACAAAAATGTGAAAAATGTTGCAACCAGCCCCGGTCTCCCCTAAATGCTCTGAAACATTGAAACATTATCAATTTGGAAAATACGTATATAGCCAAACGTTTGAAGTCCTTTAAGTTTAATGCAATGTGTAGCCTAAGTTGCCTAACACGTACGAGTCTAACAACTTGTACATATATAGATAATAACTAAGCTTAGCCTCCAAAACCTGACTTGTTAAATCTGGCAAAAATAAACCATCTTGATTGATTGGTTGATTGATTGATTGAATGATTGAATGATTGATTGAATGATTAATTGATTAATAATTTAATACAACATGATGATTTTCTATAGGTCTATAATATCATTGCACCATTTCAGCGATTAGCCTAAAGGGTCTATAGACCTATAGCGCAAATTTTTCTCCGCCGGCATTAGCATGGGCATTTTAGGCAGAACTCGTGTGAACTCAATATGGGTCCCGTGTAGAAAGAGAGTGAGAGAGAGACAGAGGGACAGAGACAAAGAGAGAGAGACAAAGACAGAGACAGAGAGACAGACAGAGACAGACAGAGACAGACAGAGACATAGACGGATACTGAGACAGAGACAGAGAGACAGACAGAGACAGAGAGACAGAGACAGACAGAGACAGAGACGGAGACAGAGACAGGCAGATAGACAGAGAGAGAGAGAGATACGTGTGCTGATTCATTGCCTATAATGTATACACAGCGTCACTCGTCTGCGTGCTCAGCAAACTACTGCAGTGTATAATATTATATCGAGTGAGATTTAGCAACAGTTCTTTGCGTGCAACTGCTTCTCGCACCGAGCAGGATAATCATAATGCGTACACAGGTAGAAAGTGAATTGCGAACCATCATAATAATTATTATAGCCTCAACGCTCTTGGTGTGTCCTAATATTGTGTCCCTATAACGGAGTGAGAATGAACGCCTTCCAATGCCATGCCGTTGATGCCATGAGATAATATATTGGTGACTTCACTTTTCAACACCTAACCATGCATGCAACCATCTTACGCTATCAGTGAATTGGAGACAACAGCTTGAGTGGCATTGTCTTCAACTGTCATGACAATGCCGCTGCAACCGACGCCACAATTATCCTCATTGTCCGCATCCTCTTCATCATCATCAACCCGAACCTTTCTGCTGCTGCAACCATAAACCACCTGTCCACTGTCAGCGTCATCATTGTCGTCATCATCGTCATCAGCATGACTACAGTCCGGTGACATCACAGCGTGTTCCGCTATCGTCATTGACGCGTAACGATGCTGGCGGTTCCTCAAGGAACCGTCGTCATGCTCCATCAGTTCCAACCCATCCGTGACGTCACACCGGAAACGACACAACTCGTCGTCATGGCGACGAGAATGGTTGTCATGACGACGAGAGTGATTGTCAAGGAGATGGGACTCGTCGTCAACGCGACCAGTCTCGCCTTCCGTTGGGTTGCTGTATCGAGGAGAGTCTTGGATTGGAGTGAGGAAGGGCGAGAGGGTGACCCGTGTAGGGCGACCCCCCTTGGTGTCGGCGGCGGTGGCAAGGCAGTCGGAGCCCCCTGGGGTGTCTTCTGCGGCCGAGGAGTAGGATGAGGACGGGGAGTCATGCTTCTTCAGGTGTCGGTCGAGATTGGTCTGCTGACCGAAGCATCGGTCGCAGAGATGACAGCGAAACGGTTTCTCTTTGTTGTGGATGTTTCGAACGTGACGCTGGAGGTTTGAGGATATGCTGAACGAACGTTCGCAGTACTGACACTTGTACGGCTGTTCCCCTGTATGGGTTCTCAGGTGGCGGGTCAGGTTGGCCGATCGAGGGAAGATCTTCAGGCAGAAACGACACGTGTAGCGGTCCTTCAGCTTGGCCCCGAGCAGGGATGCGTGTCCACCGTACCCGGATAGGAGGAGAGGGTCTGGTCCTCCTCGGGACGGTAGTCCGAACTGCGGCGTTGGGCGGCCCCCACCGGGGAAGAGCCCCATCTCGGAGGAGGCGGCGAAGAGTGGGTAGCGTAGAGGGAGAGAGGGATTCGATTGGGTTGGGAGCTTCGAACCGAGGGAGAGCATACGCGTCGCGGCCTCTCGCAGGTAGAAGAGCTTGGATTTCTCCCTCAGGGGGTAGAAGGGTTCGAGGGGCGATGGAGTGTGGAAGGGAAACGGAGCGTGGCGAAAGTAGATGGGGCTGGGCATGCTAGTGGGGGATCGATGTTCAACGGGTAGAGACCCGTGGGACCTCGGAGGGTTACCCTCAGCGCAGTTCTTGAATAATGTGTCCCCTTTGTGGTTGGAGGGTGTTCTGGGATTCGGGAGTGCTTCGAGGGTGGCGCTGCCGCGAGGGGTGACCGGTTTGAGACTGAGGTCGAGTGGTTGATCGGATGGTGGAACAGTCTCGATGTCTTCTTCCGCTTCGTCCAAGTCATCAACTGTTATCTCCATCGAATTCGATGCAGATGATGAAGATGGTGACGACGACGACGATGTGGACAGTGAAGAGAATAGAGATGAAGAACAACAGGAGACGGCATCGTCATTGGATCGCTTCTTCATCTTCGTCGTCATCGTCTTCGTCGGTGTCTTCTTCATCGTCTGGTCATGCAGCAGCAATAAATTCTCACGACTGGCGCTATGACCCAGACGCCTGTAGTCGAAGATGGGACTGTCGCGGTGTCGACTCGATTCTTCCCCGGATCCCCGTTTGACTCCTACCATGACGTTCCGGTGACTACATTTAGCGTCATCGTCACTGACGTCAACTGATGACTTTGCAACGTCAACGTCATCGTCGTCACAGTGCCTGACGTCATCGTTTCGGATCGTTGCGTCGCCGTTCTCCAGAATGACGGCATCGTTGTTGTGGTCAATGACGTCAGCGTGTTGGAGTGGGGAATCCCCGTGTGGGGACAAGACGCAGTCGTCTGTAACGACGCTGTGTGAGGATGGAGTGGATGACAGTCTCCTGTTGCTGCAGTCCTTGCCTCCCTGATCCCCATCTCCCTCATCCTCATCCTCGTCATCATCCTCCTCTTCATAACCCGCGAAAACCTCGTCATCCGGTTGGGTATCAACATCCTTGAGTTTCTGCTGCTCCGGTGAATGAAGTCCAACTGGTTCCAGATGCTTGGAGCGACGACCAGGAACAAACGGACACGCCTGACTGAGCTTAACGCACGACTGACTCGTTGCTTGATTATAAGCGGTCGGAAATGCTGACCTTGTCGGCAGGTAGAAGGGAAACGTCGACCTGGGGGAAGCGAATACCCCGAAGAGAGAGGCGGCCGCACTCACAGCCCCTGCTGCCTGGGTTGCAGGGAGCGATGGAGGTGGTCCAGACGGGTATGCGTCAGTGCCCGGGTCGACATCGAAGCACGACGGGTGGTTGAGCGGATGGTGGGTGCTGGCCTGGTGCATGGGGTTGTGCACATGGTGGACATGGTGGTGGTGATGGGGGTGGTGGCGCCTGTGCTGGAGTCCATCGCAGAACCTCTTGTGCTTCGTCAGAGATGTTGAGGTGGAGAAGGCCTGTCCACAGTCGGAGCATTTGATCTGCTGGCGACAATCGGCATGCATCCTCTTGTGGCGGCAGAGATTGGAGAACTGCGTGTACGCCTTGAGGCAGACCTCGCACTGAAACGGCTTGACGCTGCTGTGGATATGCTGGTGCTGCTTCAGTCCGCTAGATGTCGAGAACGCCTTGCCGCACTCGCAGCACGCATGCGCACGGGCGCCGACGTGCGCCGACCGGATGTGACGTTGCAGGTTGCTCGGGTCGGTGAAGACCTTGTCGCAGTTCTCGCAGACGACCGGATGTCGGGACAGAGAAGAGGAGGAGGTCGATGACGATGAGGAGGACGAGGAATGAATGAACGCCGCCTGAGGAGAGAGGAAGACAGAAAACATCGTCATTGTTATCGTTATCGTCATCATCATCATCATCGTCGTCGTCGTCGTTATCGTCGTCGTCATCATCATCATCATCATCATCATCATCATCATCATCATCATCATCATCATCATCATCATCATCATCATCATCGTTGTCGTTGTCGGCGTCATCATCATCGTCGTCGTCATCGTCGTCGTAGTCGTTGTCGTCATCGTCGTGGTCATCGTCGTCGTCATCATCATCATCATCATCATCATCATCATCATCATCATCATCATCATCATCATCATCATCATCATCATCATCATCATCATTATCAGGATCATAATCGTCATTGTTATCGTCGTCATCATCATCGTCACTGTCATCATCGTCATCATCATCATCTTTAGCAGCATTTATCACCTCTTCAACAACGACCATCACAACCATCCACGGTGATCCACCACGATAATTATAACCCCTATGCTCAATGCTTATTCCACCACAGTTGTCTGCAGCCTTTTTGGAAGGTGCGTGCGTCCAATGCAGTTGCAAATTGCCATACGTTTGTGGCTTCCACCTTTCTTATAAGCTAGGCCCAAGAGTATAGTCAGCTTCATATAGCACACCCTGCATCTCCAGATTCTCCACCGTAAATCTTAGTCCGAGCTTCCAGTCATTTTCGACAGATTTTGATACTTGTCCTATGTTTTTTAATTAAAAAAATTCTTAGATTTAATCTACATATGATACAGTATATGAAACGTCGGTGAAATTCTTCAGTAGAATAAGTTAGACGTCACCGAAACCTCTTCAGGTCCATTCCTAACAAATTAAACTCCTTCAATAAACTCATTAATAATTTTTTTTATTAATGTTCGTAATCAGAAAAAAGATAGTAAATTATTAATTAATTAATTAAAACGATGCAGATCATGACCAACCGTTGTGGCGATGAACTGAACGAAGGGTAATGCCTGGCGCTGAGGGTGGATCAACTGCTGCTGCTGCTGACGGTTGGAAGTGGATGCAGATGATGATGATGAGGATGAGGAAGTGGAGATGGTGATGTCTGGCACCTGGAGATGATGATGAAGATGATGATGATGAAGATGATGAAGTCGTCGTTGTTCAGTGGATCGAATCGAATCGTTGATCATCTCAGTCGATCATCACAAATCAATTGTTAGATGGACGGACGGATGCTGCTGCAACAGTTAAGCACAGCGCTCGTCAATAAGCTGGTGCCCTGCGCTTGGTTTTCGGGTGGCGCTTTAGGAATTTTTTAATTGACTTGTAAAGAGCCGTGGTTTATACACGTAGTTATCTTTGAAAGAAGACATTATTTTTTTAACTGGTAAACGTAAAAAAGACTTATAAACAATTTGAATTTATACATTAAATAGATTCTGTGACTTCATAAATTATTCGAAGCCTGCATGTTTAAACGAATCCAAGAATGCGTCATAGCAGTCTACATGCACTTGCAGTGACGTGACCAACCGAAAAGATTGCTATACAAATCAATCAATCAACAGTCAATCAATCAGTCAACCAATAAATTTATCAATCAACAAACTATTCAACCAATCAATTAATCTGAACTTTAAGATCCTCAGAGGCGCTTAACAACACAAAATCAAGCAATCAATCGATCAATCAATCAATCAATCAATCAATCAATATGAGCTTATTTGACCTATATAAAAGCGCCCTTCCAGACATATATATTTATATGTATATATATATATAATATTATATTTATGATGTTGATGAGAACGATTTCTAAATGTTCTGAATCAATGAATAAATATAAACGATTGAGTCAAATTAAGCAACAACTCATAAATATACGAATGAACAATTGAATGAATAAACAAAAGAACAGACAAATGAACGATTTAGTGCATTAACCTAATTGCATGCTTGATCATCTTATAATAGTTTCTATTAAGCAGTTAGAAATAATTAATAGTGTGGTTAGTCGTAGAAACATTATTATGGCTATAGGATAGAGAGCAGTGTTTATAAGTTGAATACCTGTTAGTGTTAGTCTGTTTCTTACACGGACAGGCGGTTGTGTGCATGTGCACTGTGCATGCTGTTATGTGTATTGTTTATCGTCAGTCTGCGTTGTGTATAATTACAAGTGAATTATGGGATCGGTCAGTCGGTCGGTGGGTTTGTCGGGAAGAAGGGCGTCTTCATAGTCAGACTCATCTACAATTCTACATCCATAGATAAGATTGAATTGATGCGATGGTCAGAGTTGAACGTCTACAACTCATCACTATGTTCGTCTCCTCATCATTAACAGATGATTTACAGATCACCTGTCCGCATGTATGTGTTTCTGTCTGTCTTTGTCTGTCTGTCTGTTTCTGTCTGTCTCGATCTCTGACTCTCTGTCTGTCTGCCTCAGTCCCTGTCTGTCTCTTTGCCTCTCTGACTCTCTGTCTGCCTGTTTGTCTGTGTCTTTGTTTCTGCCTCTGTCTCTGCATGTCTGTTTGTTTGTCTCTCTGTCTTTCTCTGTCTGTCTCTCTCCCCTCTCTCTGTGTCTCTGTGTGTGTCTCTCTCTCTCACTTTCCATCTCTCTCTCCCATCTCTCTGTGTCGCTCTGTGTGTGTGTCTCTCACTTTCCATCTCTCTCTCTCTCTCTCTCTCTCTCTCTCTCTCTCTCTTCATCTGTCTCTCCCAGTGTCTCTCTGTGTCTCCTTGTCTTTCCATCATTCTGCTCCTATATGGGCTGGGAGCGCCTCTGAGTAGTTTTTTGAAGAGGCGCTATATAAATTCTAATAATGAATGAATGAATGAATGAATACATAATAAGCTTATATAGTTACAGCGCAGTATATAATACCTTTCTTTCTGCATTCGTCCCTTACTTGTCCGATTCTATCTTCCATTCCTCTTTCTGTAGATCCTTCTTTGAAGCCATGCACTTGCTTCTTTCTTAATCTCTTCTTCCTATATTAAATGCTTCTCCTCTTTTAAGTCCTGTCCTCTGTCAGTCTCCCTTTGTCTGCTTGTCTTCGTGTCGGTTATTCTCTCCAAGTGTGTGTGTGTGTGTGTGTGTTCGTGTGTGTGTTCGTGTGTGTGTCTGTGTGTGTGTGCATGTGTGTGTGTGTTTATGTGTGTGCATGCGTGCGTGTGTGTTTGTGTGTGTTTTTGTGTGTGTGTGTGTTTGTGTGTGTGTGTTTGTGTGTGTGTGCGTGTTTGTGTGTGTGCATGTGTATGTATACGCGTGCGTGTGTGTGCAGATCGCAAGCAGGTGTGATGTACAATCGTCGACTCATCCGAACGAATTGTTTAGACGTTTCGGATAATATGCTGAAACAAGTCGCCCATCAATCGTCGCCAACAAGTGTGCCATCCCTGTATAGCTGACCCCTCTTGCTCTCTCTCTCTCTCTGTCTCTCTCTGTCTCTCTCTGTCTCTCTATGTATCTCTCTGTATCTCTTTGTCTCTCTCTGTATCTCTCTGTCTGTATACAGCTTTGGCTCTCTCTGTCTATCTCTGTCTGCATGTCTCTGTCTCTGCGTGTCTCTCTGTCTGTCTGTCTGTCTGTCTGTCTGTCTGTCTGTCTGTCTGTCTGTCTGTCTGTCTGTCTGTCTGTCTGTCTGTCTGTCTGTCTGTCTGTCTGTCTGTCTGTCTGTCTGTCTGTCTGTCTGTCTGTCTGTCTGTTTATGTCTGTCTGTATATCTCGCTCTCTCTCTCCGACTTGTATACGCAATCGAAGAACAGACGAGCAGTGGGGTCAAGCAGAGGTCGCAATGAAACGAGATCAGATCTCGACCATCATGCATCTGTCCAAACGATCGGACTATATAATAGGTATATATTATACAATTATACATGCATATATACAGCAGATATACACCGTGACTCAAAAAAGTAAGCAAAATTGTTTTTCATATATCTCTAAAGCCCGATAACATATCACGCTAAAATGTTCCAAATATTTAGAGAATTGGACCAAGAATATTATTCCAAAATTTCATGAGATAAAGTTGAACGGATAAAAAGTTATGAATATTTAAACTTCATATACCGAAATTGCAGTTTACAAGCAATTTTCTGTCAGATTCAATAAAAAGTAAGCTAAACTGTTATTCTTATATCTCCAATGCCTGATAATTAATCACACTAAAAGTTTCCAGATATTTAGAGAATTGAACCAAGAATAGGATTCCAAAATATCGTGTCATGAATTTGAACGGATAGAAATATATGAATATTTAAGCTTAATCTCCAGAAATTTCAGTTTTCTGCAAGTCTGTTATGGTGTTCGTTGCGGTTTCGATGCTTGATATATAGTTCCCAATTTTGGTCTTCAGTGATCCTTGAGTAAAATTAAGAGAGTATATTATCGCAACGTTTTACTGTAACAACATCTTCCACCTGTTATCAGAAATATGTAGCCCCCGGAAGGCTGTTTTCTTTTTCAACGGAACAGCGCCAGCCCACAGAGCCAAGGAAACCATCGAAATGCTGACGCCAGACTTCATTTCTCCCACATTATGGCCTCCGAACAGCCAAGATTTGAATTCTGTCGACTGTAAAGTGTGGAGCGTGCATGATGCAAGACCGGGTCTATCAGACAACAATTCATGGCATAAACGATCTGAAGCAACGCTTGTTGGAAGTGTGGTATGGCTTGGACGGGTGCACTGCATTGCTCCGAAAATCAAAGCTCCGAAATTCACAGCTCCGAAAGTTAACTGTTGAGAAATCAAAGCTACGAAAAGTCAAAGCTACGAAAAGTCAAAGCTCCGAAAAGTCAAAGCTCCGAAAATCAAACCTCCGAAAATCAAACTTCCGAAAATTGCTGAGAGTTTTTAATGGTCGGACTTGAAAGAGCAGGAATTTGAATCGCTTTTGTTTGACCAAGAATCAAAGGGGGCTAGCTTTGGTGTGCTTGTGAAACTTCAGCGAAGTTGAATTGCTTATTAGAGCTTTATTAAACGTTCCTCAGCATTAGACTGTTACGCATCAGCGATTACCATGGCTTGCGCCGTGTGATGGGTGAGCCAGGAGTAGCTGCTCCACCTGGAGGGCTACGTTGCCCTGTGTGTCGTTCAATCATCGGAGACCTTGTCAAGCTACATTTTGCTGCATAACGGGCACATTTAGGATTTATGTATAACAATAGTGACAGTCTTGTGTTCTTCTGACATTCTTGTTGAATATTGTAAGAGCCAATATAAAAATATTAATATTATATTCCAGAGAATTTATATAACATTATTCTTAATATTACACTATTGTATCCAAAGTTTTATTGTGTCCGTCAGTTTATATTTTATTATAATAATAAAATTTAAAGTTTAAATGAGCTTTTACATTTCGAATCACTCAAGCCATGGTAATCGCTGATTTTCGGAAGTTTGATTTTCGGAGGTTTGATTTTCGGAGCTTTGACTTTTCGGAGCTTTGAAGTATATAATCTTTTGAATTTCGGAAATGTGATTTTCTGAGCTTTGATTTTCGGAGCTTTGATTTTCGGAACTGTGATTTTCGGAGCTATAGTATACCCGCTTGGACCACAGGATAATCGACGATGCCGCTGCCCAATGCATGGCGCCAGCGCCTCCAGGCTTGCGTGCAAGCAGGAGGAGGACTTTTGAGCATGTTATTTAATTAAATAATCAAACCATACTGTCAGGGTCATATTGTTAGTTCGATTCTCTACATATCTGGAAAATTTTAGAATGATTAATCATCAGCATTAGAGATAATAAGGAAACATTTTATTGAATCTGACAGAAAATTGCTTGTAAACTGCAATTTCGGTATATGAAGTTTAAATATTCATAACTTTTTATCCACTCAACTTTATCTCATGAAATTTTGGAATCGTATTCTTGGTCCACTTCTCTAAATATTTGGAAAATTTTAGCGTGATATGTTATCGGGCATTAGAGATATATGAAAAACAATTTGGCTTACTTTTTTTGGAGTCACGGTGTATATGTGTCTGCTATGTATATATATATATATATATATATATATATATATATATATATATATATATACTGTATGTTGTAGATGGTCTAAAAGTAGAAATTGAACGAAAAATGCATTCATGCATTTCGTTCCACAAAAAGACATGTCATCTTTACCGTGTATTTATACAACATAGATTTGTTTAGCGCCAACCAATTGACATTGTGTGTACATAGACAGCAGCATATACACAAACATGCATATATTATTATATATTAAAAATAAGAAGCCATTGTCTATAGGCATGCCAGCAAACGGACAAAATAACATTGAAGCCAAAAACATAAATTTCCTGCAGATAACATATACACCAATATACATTATACAGTCAAATACATATCGACCATCTGCAGCGCGGGGTTGAGACCCAGGCGCCGTTCGCTACGCTCCTCTTATAATCTTGGCCGCAACGCCAAAACGCTGCAGCCATGCCCATAAGTCAGCCGGTCTGCATGTATAGGCCTACCTGGCGCGTGTATCTGTATGCATGTATACATGTATTGAAGGTATAACAGGCGTCGCGTCTATCTACCTGATGCCAAAGGTTAGACAGGTAGACGGACCGCCGTCTCTCACTCTCTCTGCATGCATGTATACATGTATACCTGTCTCAACCTTTGGCTTCGACTTGGAACCGAGTCGAACCCAATCTCATGATCTCAGAACTTGATTGAGAATCTGCAGTTAATAAACGGAAGCTGGATGGAGCCGGGCTGGCTTCTTCTTGGGAGCTGACTCATGAGCTTGCAGAAAAACAAGCTTGGCATATACGATGACATTATATATGAACGATGTGAAATATATCGATATATATTGCAAATATAATAGGCCTATTATACAGCTAATTTTTAATATATAGAGAGATAATAATAATAATAGAGAGACAATAATATAGTCATATCGCTTGGGGAATTAACGCATGCACTAGCATTTAATTATACAATTATATAGCTTGTTCATTCCTAAATGGTTTACTATTTAAAAAATTAATTAGGCTATTGTTTTAACAATTAAAAACTATTATGATTAGGACTATATAAGCATGCATGTCTATCTTAATTATAGTTATATACAATTCATCAAACAAAGTATACGCATGCACGCACGCGTATATATCTACACACACACACACACACACACACACACACACACACACACACACACACACACACACACCTATACACAGTGTTTTAGTTGTCCAAAATTAACTGGGGGGGTCAGTAATTTTGTACAGATTACCAAAGTACACAAATACATGTCAAATCCCTGCCGTTACAGAAATTAAAAACGGTGATTTGTAAAAAAATTTACTGTAAAAGAGAAAGGTTTCGTTTTGTCTTTATCGTAAGCTGCCCCAGCGGGGTCTGGGGCGGAGCCCCAGCGACCAGCGCATTTTTGGCTGTGTTGACCTCAAATGGAGCCATTTTTAGGCAGTCATGGCCGGTCGTCCGTAACTGCATGGACGCCGTGGTTGGCCTGGACTGCCTCGCTGGACATATCGGCACATCGAGACTTTTTATTAAAGTCTTTTTCTTCTTCGTCGCCACCATCGCCGACGATCTTTCGCTTGCTTTTCGCGAATCCAAACGCAAACAAACTCATTTCTCTGCAACTTTTCAAGAGAAACTGGACGATTTAACAAAAGTCATGCAATCAGTAGCAGCGCTGACAAACAGGAAAAGGAAATACGTTGAAGAACATGAACATTACTATTATTTATTTGAGAATGGCTCTCTACCCGCGTCAAAAATTATAGGCTGGTGTCTGGTTCCCTACTCTCAGTCACGCATTGTATCGACAAGTATTGCAGCCAATTAATTAGAGACACGAATCAAGAATCATACGAATATGGACGAAGGGGCCAAGGAACTGGGGGGGTCAGAAGCTGACCCCCTCAACACATTTTTAGTCACTTAACTGAGGGGGTCAGACAACGAACTGAGGGGGTCCAACCCCCCCAACCCCCCCGACAACTAAATCACTGCCTATACACAGTATGAGAATTGTGGAAAAATAACTGGGGAGTTGGCCTATGGTAAACTTGAAATTGGGGTATGAAAAACATACTTTAACATGGGGCTCTAAAAAAGACTGGGGGGTTGAACCCCCCCAACACCCCCGGCAATTCTCACCCTGCCTATACACACACATCCACACACACACACACACACACACACACATACACACACACACACCACAAGAATAACTTCTCCTGTATACATGTGCCTCGATCTGCTTGCTGTTATATATAAAACTCTATTTATGGTTTTCCTCTTCAATCGGTTCATCATTGTATATCTGCACTGTACAATGTATACATAGACGGTATATCGACTATCGGTACAATCAGTGTACAAAACTCAGTGAACAATCAGTGCAGAAGACTTGCAATAAAAAGCTTAATTTGTTGATATAGTCTATGAACTTAGTGACGCCTTGACAATCGCATTTGATGCAGTCAATTGATACTGATCAGTGTGTATACGTTGCATATGTGAGTGCATGCATGCCAGCAAATGACACAAAGGCCATGCATGCGTGCACGGAGTAAGCCTATATGCCTATATATACAACACGTAACAGGATAAGATGATGTTTACTCACAAGAAATCGGTGTAGAATTTCACACACACACACACACACACACCCACGCACACACACACCCACACACACACACACACACACACACATATATATTATATATATATATATATATATACAATACATTATGGGCATATGCATGCCTAGCAATATAGAAAATGTCACAATGCATTGGCTCCTCGCCCATGACCGATTATATAGGCCTATAGGCTCATAGAAATTTGTCCAATGAAGCTGCAGGAAAAGTGAATTAACGACCAAGCATGCTTGTGATAAACTTATAATTCAGCAGATAACGAATGAGATTCGCTTTGCCTATATTTGATTTTCCTTGCCTTTTAGCGAGTGACACTTTAGAAGTTTACAGTTTGCGATTATAGATATACCGGTATGAATTCTACATTGTGATGTATAATTGCAATGAGTATAGGCCTATACATTTTAAAGCGCCTTGAATCAGTGATTCAGAGGCGATATACCAACACAAGTTAATCTAATTATTTATAATAGAACGAAATAATGTAATAAATGGACCTCAGCCGTTTCAGAAACAGAGAAACAGCTAGGCCTATAGGATGCACAATTTTATAAGAAGTCTCTTTGATTCGCTCTTAAGCCATGTATGATGCATATATAGTCCTTGCATGAAATGAGATGCAATTGAAGTATGCATGCGTATATATGGTGCAAAGTGAATCAATCCCCCCACCCACCCCACCCACCCACCCCCATGCCTCCCGCTGAAATCACTTGATCCCCCGTCGATCGATCGAGCGTGACAGGATGCATGACACATCGCATGCACCATATATGACCGATCATGACAAACGTCATGACCATTTTTGACTTGAGCATTAATGAGCATTCTTTGATCACCCCTCCATGCATGCCCTTTTGCGCCTCTCTTCATCCCCATGGTATATATTTACCCATGCACCTTCATCTATATATGTATTGTATATATATATTATAAAATTTATACAATTATCCTCATCATCTACACTCACTCAACGCCGGGTGTTGTGTATACATGCAATATACAAGATCCACGTGTTGAGCCTTTTGCATTGCCCATCTATAGGCCTTTATAAGCTGCTGTTGGCAAGATGGCCTATTATATATAGATGTATGAAAAGTTCATTTATTTTATTTTATTTCACTTCGTTCACAATCAAGGCCATGCATGGATCCAAGCTGATTTCAGATGCAAGACAAGTGTCCTCAAACAGCGTGTCCACACTCCATGCATGCACATGCACAGCATATAGGCCTATATATATATACTAAATTGCTCATCATTTCAGTGCTGAAAGTTGTGGTTTCAGACTTCAAAAGATTCCCGTCCCATGGATTGCATGAAAATTCTTTCATTTCCATGCATGCTGCAGTGTGATGTAACATTTTAAGCTGTTGTCTCAGCAAAATTTCTCACAATTTAGTTGCTGAAATTAAGACATGATTTAAGACTTCAATAAATGTATACAGCCTACTCTCCACCATTTTCAAGATTGCGAATTTCCACACTGCAGGCTAATGGTATCATGCATCTTAAGCTATTATTATAACTGTCATCTTGACAAAATGGCTCATTATTCAATGATGATACTGCATGATAGTCATGGCCATAGGCGTAGGGGACATTCCATCAGTGGGGCCGGGAAAAATTGAGACTTTTGCCCGAAAATTCTGACGACTTTTTTAGTCATTAGTATATATGGCCTACTTTTCCACAATTATTTTACTTTTTAAAAGTTTTCTGGGTCTGCTTGCCCGAAAAATCAGACTTGCCCGAAATTTGGGGGAGGCATTTGCCCCCTTGGGCACCCGTCTCCTACGCCTATGGTCATGGCTCAAGACTTCAGAGCATGACCTCCCATGCAATTGCTTAAAAATGTCGGATTTGCACACTGTAACCCTATAGGCCTATATACCTTTTTAAGCTCTCATCCAAGCAACAGTAATCTTAATCATGATTTCAGTGCTCAGAGACGTAGTTTAAAACTTCAATAAGAGGCTCCTGAATGTTGTTAATTTTTTTATATTGCACAATATTAATTGTTTGTATCTTAAGCTGCAAGTCATCTTAACAAAACTGTACGAATATAAACAGTGGAAAACACTGCAGAAATCTGTAACGGCATTTATGAAATAGGGCCTATTTCTGAAACATTGGAACAGACTATAAGCATCTCTGTCCCACCACACACTTTGGAGGGACCGTTACCCCTGCCCCGTCCCTAAGTCTTCATGCACTCCTACTTTCATCAAATAATTATATTAGTATAATATAGTAAAACCCTTCATGTGCCGCAAAATAGTTGTAAAACACTCTTAGGTTATAGGCCTACATTTTTCTGGGCGCGAACTTTGAGGGATGCGTGGTGCTGTGGCGGGTTCGGTGCCTTGTTGCAGGATGGTTTCAGGTTCGAATCCACCTCAAGCTGCCACGTAGGGACCATGAACAAGCCCTTCACTTGCAATTGCTCGTGCGCTTCGGCTTGAAACTCGAATGCAGATTGTCCGCGCTGTAGTTGGGAGCGCCTCTGAGTAGTGGGGCTGTATGTCAAATTCGAGAAATAAATAAACAAATAAATAAACATACCGGATGTGAAAGCTGACGAGATTTCCGTTAATTGCGTCGTAGATATTTAGCCATTCGCTGGGGGCTTCAGTTGATCCTTTCAAGTCTTCAGCTAATAAGACGTCACCGCAGTAGAAGTCAATCCGGAGACAGAAGCCAGAGACGACAGACAGACAGACTCAATAAACGGGATAAGACGAGACAGACTACACACTCGCTCGCTCAACCCCTCATTTGTTCAGAAATGATGATCACACCAAAGCCGCCTTCCCTCTGCCAATCACGACGTTCGCACATCCAATGTCCCGCCCACCTAACGCCAGTTAAGGCGTGACCAATAGTTGCGATGCGGAGCCAAAAGACGTCAATCAAACGCTGCGAACTGTGCGGTATGCTTTGATGGAGCGTTGGGCTATTTTTGAGAGCATAGAGTACACACGCGGCGGCTAATCGTCAGTCTTTTTGGCGTTGCTAATTGATCATTGGGGGTTGAACTGCGTAGCACCCTCTGACGGGTAACTTCGTAACAGCTTTGTCAGATTGCTAACAAGAACAGGAATGGAGAGCAAGTGCCGGAGACAACGCGTCACTCGACCGCAGAATCAATGACGTCAATGACGTAATTGGTGTGTTTTACGTCGCGAGCTCAATATACCGTGACGTCATCATTGCTCAATACAATAGTGGGTCATTTCGAAAACTGTTGTGATGACGATTTCTCAACCACAATGTAAAAAAAATTCGTGCATAGCAGGGTATCAAAACTATAGGCTGTTGTTATAGTACATGTACATGCTGAAACGCTAGAATAGTGGCAACACCATGGCCTAGAAAAAAGAAGGGTCAACGATTCTGGTGATGCTAAGAGAGTAACAAACATGAGGAAGATGAGGAAGAAGGGAGTTCCAGATGAAGTCTGCATGCGACCTTTCCTCTGAATTCCTCTTCCTCTTCCACTTCGACTTCCACTTTCCCTTTCCCTGCCAATTCCCCTCCTCTTCCCCTTCTTCATCCTATATATATTCTGTTCCTTAATCTGCTTCTTATTCTCTTTTTCGTTCTCATTTCCTAACTTTTTCTTAGCCCTTTCTTTTTTTCTTTTCCTTCTTCCTCCTCCTCTTCTTCTTCTTCTTCCCCTCCCCTCCCCTCCTTACCCCTCCCCTCACATCCCTCCCATTTCCTTCCTTTCCTCCGTATATACCGTCCTTCCTCCTCGTTCTCGATCGACTCTTTTCTTTCAAACCTCTATTCCAATTCATTCAAGCCCAAAATAATTGATCTAAGAATCAATTGTTACTTCATTGCAATAGAAAGTGGGATTTGTCTACAAGAAATCACATGTGTCTGTGCAATGTGTGCATGCATGCATGTTTCGTGTAAAACGGTTCCCATAATTGTAATATCAAGTTCTATGTATATACAGGGTGGCCCCAAAAAAGTGATAACACCTCGTATAATGTACTATAATTAGTTCAAATCTGTTTGCACAATATCCATAATAGCTTAAAAAGTTCACTGATTCACATGCCAAACTGTATAGTCATATGACATCATTATTACGACAACTTCCGGTCGACATTTTTTTTATTTATTTGCCAACCGTCAACTTCTGCGTGTTTTGAAGATATTTGAACCAGAATGACTAAAATCACAACAAAAGACCGTATTCTGATTAAAAATTTGCGAATTGAGAAACATTGGAGTGCAAGGCAAATGAAAAATGAGTTTCCACACAAAGCCTATATAGGGTAAGTCGGGTTATTATAAATTGATAGCCTAATGACGGTACAACAGAACGTAAGCGCGGAAGTGGTCGGCCAAAGTCTGCTAGAACACGACAGAACATTGAGCGGGTGAGTGAGCTGATCTGCAGTCAAGAAGATGATCCTCACAGTCACAAAAATCCGTGGGAAATTCAAAGAGACACGGGTACATCACGGACGTCGGTGCAACGTATTGTAAGGCAATATTTGCAGCTGAAAACGAACAAGCGTGTGATCGGGCAGACACTCAACGAAAATTGCAAATTGAAACTTTTTTAACGCAGTCAGCAGCTACTTGAACGGTTTCCTAATGACAGAAGTGTAAGAACCATCTGGTTTACACACACCAAGATATTCACCTTTGCCACGCCAGTTAATTCTCAACATGGTCGTATTTATTCAGTTGAATCAAAGAAAAGGCAATTAAGTTCCAGAAAGGAGACATAACGAGAACGTAAACTGTTCAGCTGCGGTATCATGGTATCAGTTGGTGTTTCTCGCTTGCAAAAAGTTGTTGAGAAGCAAGGGGGACACACTGAACATGTTTTATGAGTAGCGTAATTACTACTTGGCATACGACAGTAAATTACAACACGTTATATTGATTCAATTATATTAAATGACCCTTTGCTACGACGTGTTATCACTTTTTTTGGGCCACCCTGTATGTATACGCGATCATTTGCATGTATGTGTGATCATTACAATACGAATGGAATCCATGCAACAGGTATACAACTATACATGTATATATATAATATAACTAAATCACCGGATGGACTCAAACTGAGGACCCCGATGGCGCTTCCGGTCTTTGTTCGTCTGTTTATTATGCGCTATTATATATCCGGAATAAATCTCCATCACATTGAAACGGTGGGTTGACCGCAGATCTATACAGTGACATATGCATGCTATGTGTCATGATCACCGGTTCATCATTGGCATGCAGCATTGCAGGGACGTACCTACAGCGTTGAACTTGATGTGGGGGGGGGAATGCCATGGGCCCATCAAACGAAGCTGAAGCCTCTCAAATACGTTGGAGCCCATGCATGCATGCAGGCCTCAGGTGTAGACTGCCGCTACATATATACCGCACTAACCATGATCAGAAGATTAAACCCACATGTACGAAAGGTCCTATAATTATAATTACGTTATACTTAAAAGCTGCCCCTTATACTGTGTATAGTATATGTGCATGTATGCATGCATGCATGCATGTACGTACGTATGTATGCATGTATGTATGTATGTATGTATGTATGTATGTATGTATGTATGTATGTATGTATGTATGTATGTATGTATGTATGTATGTATGTATGTATGTATGTATGTATGTATGTATGTATGTATGTATGAATGCGTGCATGCATGCATGCATGCATGTATGTATGTATGTATGTATGTATGTATGTATGTATGTATGTATGTATGTATGTATGTATGTATGTATGTATGTATGTATGAATGCGTGCATGCATGCATGCATGCATGTATGTATGTATGTATGTATGTATGTATGTATGCATGTATGTGTGTATGCATGTATGTATGTATGATTGTATGTGTATGACATTGAATGTATGTATTATGCAAGCATGAATGTACATGTAGGCTATGTATGTTCGTAAAAGCGTTGCAAGTTATAGACTATAGGCCTATAAAGTCTGTCGTTTAATATACAGATTGAAACGAAATGAGATATGATCAGAGCATGTGATATAATTATCATTTGAACCCAACAGACTCAGACTTGTTTGATGGTGCAGGAGCAAGTTCATCATCACCACCATGACTCTCATGCACAAGTGCGATGCAAGCAAGCGAGGCCATCGGAGGCCACGGGAGGCTACGTAAACAGACGACGAGAGGCCACATGCTGCTGTCTCTGAATCCGAAATGAAGCGAACGGAATAAATGCATCGTGACTTGGTGCGAGACTAAAGATCCCCGTCACGACCCACGGACTTATCCGCTACGGTCCATTGCACGCCTCCTGCTTCACCTGCTCAATGAAATTATAATTTCGATCGAGATTGCTCAGAGGCTGCATGCCTCCCCTCCATTCAACCACTTGTTCCGTCGAACGCTCTCCCTCCTCCTGCTCCTCTCCCTCCCTCTGTTCCGACAGGAGCTCTTCCTCCTCTTCCTGTTCCTCCCCTCTGTCCTTCTGCCTCCAATTCCATTCGAGGAGGTCACAAGGTCACCGAATGATTACCGGTTCTATTAGCTAATGAGTTGCAATAAGTTGATGCCGCATTTGCATATAGTCTATCACGACACGCATATATCACACGCAACAATAATTCACTCCTGCAGATCACACTAGCACTGTCTGTATGGCTGTCTGGCTGTCTGTCTGTCCCCCGCCCTCTGTGTAGATGCCTATATGCACAAGTATAATAATTTTTGTCCATCAGCTTCTCTTGCGTATAATTTATATGTCTGTTTATTCATCCTCTGCTATAGCTGTCTCTCCTTCCGTTCTTTTGTGTCCCACGCATAGTTCCTTCCTTCTCTATAATTTATTCTGTCTGATTGATACCCACGCTATAATAGCCCACATGCATGCATGTATACAAACTATACATACATACATAATATGAATATATATAAACAAACATACATACACATGTATATTATACATACATACATACATACATACATACATACATACATACATACATACATACATACATACATACATACATACATGCATGCATGCATGCATGCATACATAGGCTACATACATACATACATACATACATACATACATACATACATACATACATACATACATACATACATACATACATACATACATACATACATACATACATACATACATACATACATACATACATACATGATTTGACTTCAGCTTCATGCACTTGATAATCTTGATTATGTCTTATTCCACTATAATATAAATGTAGTCTACAGTGTATGCTTACTCACTGACTGCATCTCTGTCTCTTTCAGAAATTGTTTATGAATTTCCTTCAGCATTCATGAACTCAGCGACCATCAGCATAATGAAGTTTAATGCTATGCTGGGAATTACCTGCATCCTGCTACCATGCAACGTGTCATAGTGATTCCTCTGCATATTTGTATATGCATGATATACCTCTCTGTCTGTCCATCTGTTTGTCTGCCTTCCCTCCCTCCCCTCCCTTTTTCTCTCTCCCTCCCTCCCTCCTTCGCTCTCTCCCTCCTTCCCTACCTCCGTCCCTCCCTCCTCTCTCCCTCTCTCTGTCCCTCTCCCTCCCACCATCCCTCCCTCCTCTCCTCTCCTCCCTCCCTCTCCCTCTATCTCCCTCTCTCTCACTCTGTGTATATATCTGTCGGTCTGACTTCCTTGCCTGTGTCTGTCTGTCTTTCTGTCTGTCTTTCTCCCTCCCTATGCCTCGTTGTTTAAATACGTCCTTCTTAATGATAATAATTATTATGGCTCTAACTCTGCATGTCTATTAGTCCGTTTATATATCAATGCATGCAAACTGTTTTTGTATCTCTTCTGCTCTGTCTGTCTGCCTATAATTATATGCCTCGTGACCCTCGTTCTCCTGTCTCTGTTGTCTCTCGATCACTCTTTCTGGCGTTCCTTCTGAGCGACATCCGGCGTCGCCACCTAGCGATTGCGCAAGTAACAAAGTGGTACTCCATCTTCATGATCATTAGATATCCATCATCGTCGTTCGTTCTACCCCTCCCTTGCATTTCTTCTGCTTGTCTCAGATGATGATGCTCTTGCTGCTGCTACAACATTAACAGTTCTCTCTCTGTCTAATGTATCCGATTCCGCTGCCATCTTCCGCGCTGGATTAGCCTAATTAGCGACACGCAGCAGCAACTCATTAGACAGATAGAGATATAGCCTACTATGTCCAAGCAGACAGACACAGACAGACGTGCGGACACACGGATGCATGGGCAGACAATTAAGTGCTTCTGAGTATATAGGTGGGTTTTTAAAGAGGGGCTCTGTAACTTCTTTAATGAATGACTGAATGAATGAAAAAGAGGACATTGTCACATTGTAGAGAAGGGAATCAGAGAGCGCGAGACAAGAATGTATTTTACAGAAAACTGTGGTAGGTCTACAAAACCTATCTGAATTCTGAACGAGCCGACACACAGAGCCCACACAAGGAAGAAATCCTCCAAAAAGCGTTCGAGCTTGACCTGAGAACGAGATTATGGAAACCCATGCGATGCAGTGGGACACAGGGGCGGATACAGAAATTGTCGAAAGGGAGGGGCCAAAATTTTCGGTCATCTTTGTCCAAAAAAATATGATGGCCTTTTTTAGTCATCCAGCCGTAATCTCTTCTCTTCGGATGGCCTCTCTCTCTAGTCGTATTGTTACTTTTCTCTCTGGCCCACTCCACTTTTCAAAAAGCTTCTTGAACCAAATGGGGGCCATGTCCCATGCAATTTCTAAATGGGGCCATGGACGGATCCTCAACTTATCGGACATTAATTTTACATACTGCCACCGATTAGTAATTTTACAGACAGAGTAATCACGAGTAATGAAATTTTGTGCAGATTTGAAAGATGGAAAGATTTCAACGCCATCACTTTCCATGTATGTATGTATGTATGTATGTATGTATGTATGTATGTATGTATGTATGTATGTATGTATGTATGTATGTATGTATGTATGTATGTATGTATGTACCAAATAAATAGCTAGGCTACATTAAATTAACGAGTGACCTGCAATAATTATAATTAGCACTTGACTTGTTTTTCCTTTTTCTGACACCGCCATCCATCCCACCCTCCCCTTCCCTCCCTTGCCCTCCACTTCTGCGGATATCTTCGTCACTGCCAACCCCTGTTGTGAAAGGAGGGCTGCTTCCTGTCTCTTCATCCGCCTCCCCTCACACAACCTCCCCCCCGACTGGAGCACTTGGCACCGGATGTAGGCTACTCAGCGACTGTTTCGAGGAAGAAACTCAAGTCGTCATCGTCACCTTCTCCTATCATTCTGTTCGAGTAGGTCTCACGAGTTTCAATTTAGAAAATAATAAATAATTCTGTGCACAAGTTTGACAGATTTAATCAGCCTTAAACGTCATAATCGTTATAATACGAAAAGCTAGAAGGCATCATAATACAAAAAACTAAAGCCTTTGCAGTACAAGTCTTGACCAGCAATTACTTAAAGTTCTCGATTTTGACTTCGAAATCATTGACTTTACACTTAAAGTAGAACAATTAAAGTACAAATTAGTAGGCCTACAATGGTACAAAGTCACTTTAAACTAACTAAAATACTTTGGTATGTATTGACCGATTAGCAGTTGATTTAATGGTATAAACATAAACAGTTAATTTATATCAATTTACACAATTACACAGTTCGAACAAACATTGTTTTCACTTCAGATTTTCACCGGCAGGTTGATGACCACCTGAAAATGAACATGAAAATCTACAATAGTAATTTAAATAGCACTAAACAACTGTTAATGGCAATAGTAGGATATTTAACTTTTCTCTAGGATATTTTATGGTGCGTACTCAATTCTTTGTGATTCAGAACTTGCCAGCATCTCAAATGGTAAATCTAGTTGCATAATGCATTTAATTATGACTTTTACAAACATTTCCAACTTTTCCACCATCTTTACATATAGCTTCATGTTTAGTCCAATACTACCTTATAAGTAAAATTCCAAAGTGCATGTAACACTAAAATAACTCCCTAAAAACAGATAAAAACATATGAAAGCCAAACAAAACTGACCGTTTTAACTTCAAGGTATGGTTCCACTCCATAAAGACCACTGCAAACACAAAGCATGTCACAGATTGTGGAACACAGACACCAAAATGTAGCAAGTTACAGTATTTTAAATTGATACTGAAGTATGTGTAAAAGCAAAATAATCATTGCAAGATTTACATGGGTGAATTTATTTATATTTAATAGAACTAGTTAACAATGAAAAATTAATTAATCAACAATTGGCTTACTATTCCCTTCCTTGTCCCGACATCTTGAAGCCGCCAAATGGAGCCTGAGGAGTCAATGCGTTGTAAGTATTCACCCTGAAAATAAAGACAAAACATTCATTCATCCATTCATTCATTCATTCGGAAACTTATACAGTGCCCTTCAAGGAAACTACTCAGATGCACTCCCGAATCCAGCACATCCCAAAAGAACAGTTTTAAGTTTAGTGAGGAAGGATTCTGGTAGTTCCAGTGTGTAGGCGTAGCTCTAAAGGTAGGCCATTCCAGACCACTGGACCAACCACAGAGAGGGTGCAATTCTTCATGGCTGCAATATGAGCAGAAGAAACTACGAGGACTGCCCTCTGCTTAAATCACTCTGTGTTCAAAGTGCCAATTCAAAATAGTTGCCAATTGCCTGAAGCAATTTTCATTACTCATTCATTATTTAACCACTTCAGCCACAAGGCACTAAAGACAAAAGAAACCTAATCCTATTCTTCGTGTTCCTTAAGTCTCAAAGTTCCATGCATGAATGCAAGTACCACACATAAACTACATATAAATATGTAGCTGCACAAATTTAAAGTATTGCAAGTTATCTGCATTTTGTTTAGAAAGTTAAAAAACATGCAAGAAAGCTAAATTATTAAAAGAAACAACTTTCATAAGTTGAAAGATTGAACATCACATTACCAAAGAAAATATGTCATGTGCACCAACATTTCTTTTCATGAAGCAAAAATTAGTCAAAGAAACGTGTTTCCTCACAAGAAACATCTGTACCATGGGCGCCCGCACATAGGGGCAAGGGGGGGCACTTGCCCCCCCCTGGAAAATTGAAACCTATTTTTCTCACTACTACTTTTGGGGTTTATAACAAACTTCTTTGCATTAGAGAATTAAAAAGCCTACTTTTAACTAATACTTTTCGATTTTTAATCAAATTTCCTTTCAAAAAGAAGCAATTCATGTTAGAAATGTTAAAAAGTTAAACCGAGAAATTTGCATCAAGAAACCTATGTGAAAAATACCCATGCATGTTCTTAACTCCCCCTTTGCATTTTTGACCTCCTGCTAAAAAAATTTTTTTATCGTTGACCATCGTGTTTTGCCCCCTCCTGCAAAATTTTCTGCGGGCGCCCATGATCTGTACTCTCACAAAACAAATTGCCTCAGTGAACACATAACTTTATTAAAGACGGTATATTTATGAAGCAATGGAGACGTCTTGAAGAATACGTGTCATACAAAAGGCGAGGTTTTGCTTTTATCTGTAGCGTCCTTACCAGACATTTCCAGCTTCAAGTCCACTCGCCATAATCAGAGCAGTCTCGAGGTTCTTTGTGAACACAGCTGCAGCCAGACCATAGGTAGTGTCATTCGCCCTATCCAGCACATCGTCAATATCCTTGAACTTATATATGGACTGAACTGGTCCAAAAATCTAGAAACAAATGTACAATATATCACCCGAAAAGACTACAATGTATACGCAAACAATGAATCAGTCAAAGTCCTCGTGAAGCAGCCAAGTATGAATTCTGATGCAAGATATGCATAGCATAGCCTCCAAGTTATCCTCTTTTTCGGCTTACACGCATTACAATGTGCGCTGGCTACCTGTTGCATGGATGAGAATCGCTGTTCAGACTGAGAGATGAGTTCTAGAGTATGCTTCGGCCGATCTACACGATATCCTGTTTCTGCTTAGTAGGGCCACTGAGCCTTTCACTCAGCCCCTAGCGGAAGCATTTAGTCCCTCATGATAGCATCGTAAATGGCCATCATCATGCTTTTCAGATGAAAGTCCTTCTGCATGCATTGGACTCTTCTCATTGAGAAGGTTTCTGAAAGGGAGCTAAATAAATTACTGAAATGAATGAATGAGCAATTTAGAAAAAGTCAAACTATGATAAATAGGATGTTGTGAAGGATAGACAAGGAAATTCAATAATCAGGTAAATTCATGAAAGAAATAAGTGACCGAGACAAATACTGAAGAGCAAAAAATAACTGAATGGGACTGCATTAGAAATCTACAAAAGAAAAATTAACTGACAGAAAAGAAATTAGGACAGTGAAACTTCCAAGCATGAATTTAACCTCTTCTCTGGCAATGCGCATGTCTGCTGTAACGTCAGTAAACACGGTCGGTTCAACAAAGTATCCTTTGTCTCCAAGACGCTTTCCTCCACATTGAACTGTTGCTCCCTGACTCTTCCCTGACTCAATCAGTTCCAACACTCTCTGCAGCTGTACATCATCAACCTAATGAATAAAACAGAACCAAAACATCATAATGTCAGGTAGGAATGTCGTCTCACCATGCAGGAAAATCTATGTAATTTGCATGCTATGCACGTATCAAATAGTGGAATGAGGACACCAGAATCCTTCACAGTTCATTTCGTTTATTGACAGTCTAGAGAATTCTTGGCAATTGTGTTCGCAATAAGAAGCTTTTGTTTTTTGGATTATAATGTATAATTCTAACCACATACGAGCATACATAGATTCACAGCAAGAACCAGTCCTCACCTGAGGTCCATTTTGATTCTTTGGATCAAATGGATCACCAACTGTTCTCTGCTTCGCTTTTTCCACGCTACGCTTCACAAACTCGTCATAGATGCTTTCATGGACGTAGGTTCGTGATCCAGCAGTGCACATTTGGCCCATGTTTGCCATAACTGCCTGATGAGAGACTTCAACAGCTAGGTCCACTAACACAACCAAAAACATAGAATGCATTGCAGATTAGCTCATTTATAAATATTTATTTCAAATTGCTGAACATTTTCTGTTGATAACAGAAAATGTTCACCATGGAAAGACACTTAGACAACTACAACCATTTTTCTTGTTAGCCTAATATCTTCCAATTTATTTGTCCAAAAATATGCAAATTTAACTGAATCTAATATTTAAATCTCATCCAATCATACCACTGGAATCTTATACACACAGGCTTAGGTTCTATCTTTTCAAATACATCATTCATGAGCTCAGCCTGCTAAGGTCTAACGCATTTAGGCATTAAAGTTGAAGATAACACGGGCAACTGAATCACTCAAATAAAATGAAGCATTTACATTAAGAATCATTGAACTCATTGAAATTTTAAAGTTTCTAAAATGCTTGACTTACAGTCGGCATCTGGAAAGATGATGTTGGGGCTCTTTCCTCCCAGTTCAAGAGTCACACGTTTTAGATTGGACTTCCCAGCACCCTCCACAATGTACTGTCCAACCTGCACACACACAAACATATCCACATGTTCAAACTGGTTGACTTTGATTGAACAAGACTCACACTTGTATTTCAAAAATACTCAATAAAGACATGGATAGAAAGGAATAAAAGTAAAAATATGTCATTATAAGCGAAGAAAAGCACTTGCCTCTGTTGACCCAGTGAAGCTCACTTTGTTGACATCTGGATGGCTGACCAGAGTGGCTCCAGCTGTTGGACCGTATCCTGGTACAATGTTAATGACACCAGGTGGAAAGCCAGCCTAAACGAAAGCAGAATTTCATTATTTGCTGTTTTTTCTGAAGGTCAGTGCTTGCCCAGCAGCATTTCAATTCAGTATTAATAGCAACCAATTTACTTGAAATTTGCAACAGATAATTGCATTGGAGCGTGATCAAAAAAAAATAACAATAAATCTATTGGTCTGTTCTTTGTAGAGTAATTGTTCTACCCATTTCACAAATATTACTGGAGCACACAGTAGCAACATCGAATAAAATCAACTGAATTTGTATGTGCAATAGTTGCCCCATGATAACAATGGAAATACAGGACTGGTAGACAAAAAATAAGTGGGATCTCAGTTGGTGCATCTCTGGTCGACTGTTGCTCTATGTAATCTCTCCTTAACTCTACTTTATTGTTCCAAGACTATACTCTACTGATGATCATGTTGCAAAGTCAATTTATAACTATTCAATTAAATTCAAAAAAGAAATATGCAATTCAATTAAAAATATTCAATTCAGTTTAAAACATTCAAATGAACCTCTTTGATGAGTGAACCTAGGTAGATAGCCGTAAGTGGTGTCTGTTCTGCTGGTTTCAGAACAAGCGTACATCCTGCTGCTATGGCTGGTGCAATCTTAGCAATCGCCAGAAAGAACGGAAAATTCCACTACAGAACACAATAGTTGTTCTGATATTTAGACTACTCAAGAACAGTGTTGTCAACAATTTGCAATGCATTACTGCAACTACATTTCTTAACATTTACTGCAACTGATTACTCTATAAAAGTAATGAACAGTAGTAACAAATTACTTTTTGAGGTTGTGGCAATGCAAACATAATAACTTTCCAATACTTTGAAATATATAATGTTCTAACTTGATTGTGTCAGATACACACACAAAAAACTAACAGTAATTACTAAAGTAGACAACTCATTTTAGTCAATTACTTTCTAAAAGTAACTTCCAACACTTTGGCTAATTACATTTTAAATCTAATTACTGAACACTTTAGCTAATTATTTGAAGGATCTGACACTCAATTTAAAGGTAATTACTTAACAGTTCAGCTAATTATATGAAGGATCTGAAACTCCGGAGAACAAAAACAGAGTATACACAAGTTACCGGAGTAATGGCTCCAACTACTCCAATTGGTTCATGTCTTGTGAAGGTGAAATTGGTTCCATCTGCAGACAGAAATGCACACAAAATATTTACAGCTTCTCTTAAAGGAAAGAAAAACCCATAATTTGAGACAATGGTGCAATATAATGATTGGGGCCAATTGTATATTGAGGATTCAACAATCATGAGTTAACGACAGGAAAACAGGTATTTAAACCTAAGCATTACTACTTGAGGGAGTAGCTAGCAAAGTTTGCCTTTAAAATCCTTCATTATTCTACCTGTCTCAAATACATCAACTAACTACAAATCCACGATGAATCGACAATAAACAAAACCAACTGTAATGGCCCTAGTCATTATATTTCTTTCAGAAGGCCAATGGTCAAAATCAGGGCTTTTAAAGGAATTATTATAACTGCACAACCCCATCTTTCCCTTCCTATCCTTCATGGTGAATTACTCCCAATCAGACGACAACGACCTGTTTTACTCTGTTTAACTGCAGAGAAGTGCTTCTACAACTGCACAAATCCTTTTAAACTGCAAATTTTGTGTAAAACTGCATGCTAATAAAGCCTGGGGTCAATTCAAGACATTATGCAGAGAAACACTCATGCTTCTGTCACACTGGCCATCAAGCACATGCCTGAAGGTTCTGCATAATAGCAGCTGACCACATCAGACGAGAGCTCAAAAATCTCGCATGTAAACAAATGAGTTGAGAATTTAACTAAGCAGTAAACAAATGAGTTGAGAATTTAACTAAGCAGTAAACAAATGAGTTGAGAATTTAACTAAGCAGTAAACAAATGAGTTGACAATTTAATGAAGCAGTAAACAAATGAGTTGAGAATTTAACTAAGCAGTAAACAAATGAGTTGAGAATTTAACTAAGCAGTAAACAAATGAGTTGAGAATTTAACTAAGCAGCAAACAAATGAGTTGAGAATTTAACTAAGCAGTAAACAAATGAGTTGAGAATTTAACTAAGCAGTAAACAAATGAGTTGAGAATTTAACTAAGCAGTAAACAAATGAGTTGAGAATTTAACTAAGCAGTCAATGCACCACAGAATAAGACAATATCAAAACATCTTGGGAAAAAACTGCAGAGGCAGATGATCATTCAAATCCAAGTCACTATACTTTTTGACAAATTTCAAATACTGAACATCGTGAATGCACTAATGCCGTTAATGTCAATGCACATAGCTTCGAACAGCAAACTGTAACTGGATGCTGTTCACTAATAGGAAATTGGTTTCACAGCTAAACACTTATAGGAAGATGTAGAAAGATCCACATTGAATAAACTCAACATCAGAAGTTTTTTGTGAAAACCTTGGATGTCTAAACCAGCGTTCCCAAACTTTTTTGGCCACGGAACGCGACATCGCCGACATGATATTTTCTTGCGGAACCCCAAATAATTCCTCAATTTCAACTAAACGCATCGACGCATGCACAGCGCCTGAGAAGCATACTAATTAATGTAGCCTACATAGACCTACCGGTACCGAAGCACAAACACACACACTTGTAGGACATGTTTTATACGAAAAATTAAACTGCACTGTTTTGAAAACCACTACTCACGGATCACAATGCTGAGAGTTGTCTACACTCTACAGTACACGAAGCTTAAAATACGATTGTTTCTTCTCGTGCAATTATTTCTATATTTGTCTTGATGCCAGAAAGCAAGATTTTTATGTCAGCTACGGTACGTCATTTACACCTACTCGATTTCTACTTTTTTGCTTATGTTCAAGTACGCAGACAATATGAAAATCAAGTTGTGAGTAATACGTGGCAATGTAAAACATGTTACCTGCACATTTTGCGCTGCAGTGAGGGTGTTCTTCAATTAGCCCATTCTAGACATCGATCAATGAAAGTTAATTGAAATTCTGCTTCATTCTGTGTATGTCAATAAAAGGTTTTTAGTCATTACTGGAAAATTTAGGCCCAGCGGAATTCTCGCCTACTTTGGTTGGTTTTGAGTACATTCATTATCACTAGGCCTATTCATGGTAAAAATGTAGGCTATATGGGCACCAAAATTTTGGGATCATTGCTCAATGGGTGAGGATAAAACATAGAAAATAGCTCATGGCAGTTTTAAACATTTTGCGCTTTCTCAGAAGCTGTTTGCAACACTGTATTCCAGTAAAATTTGTAAATAAGATTTCTTTTATGTAAGTCTTGTAACTTTACGCGGAACCCCTGTGCTCAACCCTTGGGTTCCGCGGAACCCACTTTGGGAAACGCTGGTCTAAACTGTTAAGTCAAAAGTTTATCTAAAGCTGAATACTCACTGGCAGGAATTGTCTGTCCGACAATTTTGTCTGCAAGTCCCGCATTGTACCTCAGGGTAGCGGTTGCCATGTACATGTCCATGTGATAGGTAGTCAGGAAAGGTAGCCCATTATCAAGTGTCTCGAGGGTCTAGAAAAAAGTTCAATTCAGTACGATGAAACACTATGATCTGTACAACAAGTACATATAAATTTATTCTTGACATAGGCAGGATTAGGTGCTATGTGCCCTGCCTTGCTTTTCAATTGCTTAGAACACAAAAACATGCATAGATCTTGCTGATTACAATAAGTCTAATTTGCAGAAGGTGCAGAACTCTTTGGCTAGAGCAATAACTGATTATATCAATATATGAAATTCATATATAATCCCTTTTCATAAATATTTGCATTGGCTTCCTGTTCAGCATAGGATTAGTCTGAAATTAGAGCTAAAATCTGGCCAGTCCCAATGCTTCAAATAGTTACTATGCACCAGATTTATCATTATTCAACAAAGTCATCTGATTTAATATATTTCCCTTGTATATACCTGAATTAAGAACTGTTCAGGGTTAACGAGCCATTTTGTTTGCTTCAACTAGAATTGGGAAATCTTTTCCAGTGTCTGTCCATTCTGCTTAATAGCTCTAACTTATGCTTGTAAGTATGCATGCATCTTGAGAGGACATTGACCAACTTCAGACGTGTAATATGTGAGACCTGTCTGTATTCCACCAAAACAATATGGTTGAACTTAAACTGCATTGTGCTGTGTCATTGCTAAACTCACATACATACACACCAGTACTTGGTTGATTTACAAGGTAATAAAAAATAAAAAGCTTCTAGACTAAACCAAGACTGACATATGGGTGCATACACTTTCATACACAGAGACCATTTCTAGGTCACTGATAAGAAATTTACTCTAACCAGCTGCTACTTGATCTAGCCAACCGGTACCTATTGGAAATGTGAGCAGCTCTCCCTTCCCCCGCCCCATTAAAGCGTCTGCAGCTTAATCACTATCAACAAGCTCCCTCAGCCATACTCCATCAGATGCATTGGCCTCCTCTTGAATTAAGAATTAAAGGATGGGGAATATCAGAAAAAATAAAATAAAGGAAAATAAATAATAGACAGTAAATAAATAAATAATATTACATAAAAAAATAAACGGAATAAAATGCCAGGAAGTTTTAAACAACTACGTAATAATTCAAGGTAACTTACAGATAGTGTGGCTTTCTCGCGTTCAATGATGTCAGCCAATTTGTTGAGCAGGGTACCTCTTGCAGAAGCGTCCAACTGGCGCCAGGCAGAATTCCTCTTGAACGCTGCCTTAGCTGCTGCAACTGCTTTGTCAACATCAGCCTACAGTTACCACAATATTCGTAATGCAATGATTCGATCATTGCATGCACTCTATCACACTAAAACATGCCCTACAAAAAATCCATATAAAATAATTTAAAATAAGCCATGATATACGATACTGTACTTATTTAAAAGCAAGTAATTAAGTACATGTTGCCTATTTACTCCACTTGCAACGGCACAATAGGACAAAAATCAATATTACACATTGAAGTAATCATTGGTAACAAAAGATGTAAATTAAATGATAAGATGTGTGAAATGTTAGAAATATTAGCGTTGAAAACTCAATTATATATCTTATGAATCCAAATAACGAATTACAGCAATAATTTACGCAATAAAAATATTAAAGAATACCAATATGCAACATGCAGACTTTAGAATTATAATTATTAATTGGGAAAACAGAATAAATAACCAAGCAACCGACCTTGTCACCTTCCTGAATGTCTGCAATCTTTTCTTCAGTCGCAGGGTTGATTGTGGGAAAGGTCTTCCCACTCACTGAGTTCACATACTCATTATTGATGAAAATCTGTTGAACAAAATCGATTCTAAAATCATTACTGGAGAAAAATAATTCAAACTGTTTATCAATTCAACAAAAATGTCCAACACATAAACATGACACACAAAGACAACTTAGACTTGCTGGTAATTATCATCATATTGCAATTCATGTTCATTTACACTTGTATGCAGCAAAATCCAGTCACTAATGCACATGTGCATTAAAACTTCATTTTTCCTAGACAGTTTTAGAGTGTAAACAATGATTTTGGAATGCAAATTATCTTTTATTTAAAAAAATGGGCGCCGTAACAAAACGGCGCAGGACAAAACGGCGCCGACATAACGGCGCCGACAAAACGGCGCCGACAGAACGGCGCTGTACAAAGCACCCCGACAAAACGGCGCTTGACATAACGGCGCTGTACAAAGACTACGATACCCGTTTAGTAATTGTTTGCTTATATAGGTTTTCAAAGATTGCCGCCAGTAGTCAAACATAGGCAGAGCTGACTCAGTTAAGTATTTTTACTAACTAGTAATTAATTAGTTAATTATTAATAATAATTAGTTAAGGTAATTAGTTAAGGTAACTAGGTCATTATAATTAGGGTAATTAGGTCATTATATTAACTAGGTCATTATATTAATTAGGTCATTATATTAATTAGGTTATTATATTAATTAGTATATAAATTAGTACATTAATTATGTTAATTACAGTAATTAGTAAACCCTAATTAGCAGCGTTACATGACCTAATTGATATAATGACCTAATTACCCTAATTAATATAACCTAATTACCTTAACTAATTACCTTAACTAATTAATATTAATACTTAACTAATTACTAATTAATTGCTAGTTAGTAAAAATACTTAACCGAGTCAGCTCTGTCTATATTTGACTGCTGCCGCCCATCGCTACAAGCTCAGTTCGAACATACATGTAGACTAGATCAATTTGAATATATTACTTGATGAAGATGATCCGTTGATTCTAGTTTTGATGGCCTACCAATTATACAAAGTACTAAAAGAAATTTTTTTCCCTTTGAAACGGCGCCGTTATGTCGGGGCCGTTTTGCCACCGCGCCGTTTTGTGGCAGCGCCGTTTTGTTGGCGCCGTTATGTCGGCGCCGTTTTGTCCTGCGCCGTTTTGTCAGCGCACCAAAAAAATGCAATAATGTAAAAACTTATGCTAAGCAATTAGTGAAATTAAGTGTTCATTTGAACAGTGGAGACTGTTTAGTTGAAATAAGGGCAGTCCATATGGAAAAAGTAGTTCATGTCCATGGAAAGTCCATGGATATACAGTATGCATAGGGTAAACAAATTTAGCCATGACCAAGAATGAAACAGTACTTCAGATTCATGCATGCCTCAAGCAGTTACAAGGCTTCAAAAATAATAATCTTTTCTTTATTGAAACGCCTGCAAGACGCACTGCGCTTTACATTTACAAGTTATGCAGTAATCTTAATTAAACTTAACTACCAACTGAGCAGACAGCTTTGCAATTGTAATGGCGCTAATAGCAGCCTACAAATCAAATCCGCCCAATGTGGGCTCGAACTCACTACCTCTTGCACTCTATGCCAGCATGTTATCCACTGCGCTACCCGGGACCCCAAAGTAGTCCAACCTCACCAAAAAACAGGCCAACTAACATCATGTCACAAGTTCTGCCAAATTGTCACACAATGTTTGAACCAACTTATGTTGTTGACACATGATGAAGGGTGATATTCAAGTGACAATTTAGATTTGTGCAAAGTCATGCCAAGTTTTGCTAATTTTAACTAACAGCTGTAACTGATCAAAATATGCCATCACAGACTCAAAACAATAATGATAATAAAAGCAGTCATTAAATCGATTTGTTGACTAATTGATTGATTGACTGATTGATTGATTGATTGCATCACTAAGAAGAGAAAGATTCCACTTTCAAAGCCACAAGAACTGTGGTGGCTATTATGAATTCAATTTGATAAAGCATAAGTGAGAGTAAGTAAGCTGGTCTCAGTAATGCAGATTTGTGGGGGGAAGGGGCTGAGAAATTTGGAAGATTTACATTGCATGTCTCTAATTTTTACCTGTAAATGTACAGCAAAATAGATGCACAATTAGTCAATTATTATTGCATAACTTAACCTACTGTAAACGGCCAAAAGGCAGCAGCAAAAATTGCCTCAGAGGCTCAACATACATGCGTAAACATCAGTCTGGTCTCGATTTAGGACAAGCATGACTTCGCAAATAATGAAAATATGTTCATCCATTTTTTAAGTCCTGAAAAATAAACCACTAGTCAAAGTCCACACAGTGTCTACAGGCTCTCAGGCAGCCAGAACAGACACAAAATATCAGGATGAGGTATGTAGTATATCACCACAAACCTTGTAGGCTTAAAAGAGTTCTCGTCTCAGTCAATCAATCAATCAATCAATCAATCAATCAATCAATCAATCAATCAGTCAGTCATTCAGCCAATCAATCAATCACTCAATTTACTTTATTGAAAGCCTCAACAGAAATAAGAAGGAAATGAATACAAGGAAATACAATGATCATTTTAAATTTTAAAAATGCAGAGTACAATAAAATTAAGGGTGAAATGTTCTAATCACAAAAATAGGAAAAGTGCAGAAGGAACCAAAATCTCTCTGGGTATCACCTATAGATGACCCTTGGGATAATTCATGACAGCCTTTGAAATACCTGCGGTGGATAACATAATACTATCAGAGATACTCAATGAGTATTCATAAGTATTCAACTGATGATCAGTGACCACACATGTATAATATATAAATAAATATATATACTGTATATATATACTGAATATATATATATATATATATATATATATATATATAAAGAGTGCCGAGCTACATGTATGTCACTCTACTTTGGTTGTTCGGGGTGTTGTGCTCTGCCTTTCTGCACTCAGGGTGAACTCCTCCATCCCAAAGCACAAACTGCTCTTAGACAGCACTAGAATTTCTCTGTTTTGTCCACATGATATGAAATTGGGTCTGACTGTCTATATGCCTTATGCCTAGGATTTGCCCAGATGCGTTCAATCATAGCCTGGAAACCGTCCTTTTCAGCTAAGGTTGTGCCAAGAGCACTCCTGAGTAGTAACCCTGAAAGGATGCCATATAAATGTCTATAATAATAAATGTATGAACTTAGTTTAAGGTGCTGCCACATCATGAAAGGCACTTAAGGCAGCTATTCCGTTTACATTTTGTAATAATTATGCAAAGTCATGCTGAGCCCACTAGTTGCCATGGATCAAAAAGGCCATCACATGCATATAATACAGAAAGTAACAGAATGCTAAGTAAAAACCTTCAATCTATGTATCTATAGTAGAGCATGACTTGGCAGAAACACCCTTTGTATATCTAGTAGAGTCAAACTCCTGTAAGCTGATTCAAACAAGGGACAGAGGACAAAAAAGACAGTGACAAATTATGTCCTATATAATTATTATGGTGAGCACTGGCCAAAGTCCACAGAGAGTCTACAGGCATTGAGGCAACTGAAACAGTCACACAATATTACAAGGCAGAAAAAAATTATGTAGTATACCAGCAAGTCATTGTACAGACGGTAGCTTAAAAAGATAATCTGCTTCACACTAGTTAATACCCAACCATCTAGCCCAAGCAAGGGAGGGCAACATACGGCCTGAGGGCTCCGTCCAGGTCATGCAGGGCAGCAGGGGACCTTTGAACCAGCCCTTGGCATGTCTATTATAATTATTTGCATTGAACCTCGCTCAAGATGGGAGTCTCTTATCCTAGGTATTTCTTAATTTCTTAAACTGAATAAACGTAAACACATATTTGTTTTTCATTGTGGTGTAGGAATTAGGCTTTCATCATAAACATTATCTTCGTTTTGGATCAGCCAGTGGTTATTCTGCACACACAAAAATTGACACTGTCATAATTATGATAGGTGGCAACTGGCAAGAATATCTGTAAATATTAGCCAGCAATTGATATACAGTTTGTTAACAGTCCTTACAATTTTATGGTGGCTCTCTGTTAAGAGAAGTTGCCCAAGTCAGCTCTAGCCATTACTTTCTGTGGCATATGATCATACACCAACTCCTTCATCACAACTCATCCAGCCTAATTCCAATATCTCTTCCATGTTGTTCAATACCAGAGACTCCAGAGTCAGTCTGCTCTATCGTTTTGGACAAAATAACTGCACACCGCTTGTCTCTACAGTCACTCCTTGAACACACCACCTAGACCTACCCCAATATTCCACTTGTTGTTGCGCCTGATAGCACTCTTCACTGCCCACCTACATGGATGTAGGGGTTGGATGCAAATAGCTAACAGGCCTAGTCTAGAAAAAAGAAAATTTCCTTTACAAGTTGCATGGTTCAAACGAAGATTCAAACTCCGTCCATTGTAGTTTAGTTTATTTAGTTTATTTGTTTATTGCAGACATACAAGCAAAACAGTACAAAACAGTGTTACTCTTCACCAACTTAGCACAGTGATTCTGCACACAACCGTGATAAAATATGATAGCCAGGGCAGTAATATGAAAATCCAACTCAGCCATAGAGTGAGAGCTGAGCAACGAAACTGTGGATGGATTAGCCTACTATAAATGAAAAGCTGTTCTAAACGGTAAAGTAAACTACATGGAAACCAGATGGTAGAAACTATATCAGAGTTCTGAGCCAACCGG
Organism: Lumbricus rubellus; assembly: GCA_945859605.1. NCBI lineage: Eukaryota > Metazoa > Annelida > Clitellata > Crassiclitellata > Lumbricidae > Lumbricus > Lumbricus rubellus. Next base: position 28,533,537 of record OX243818.1, read on the forward strand.
TAGCCTACATTTAGTATATCTAGAAGTGACATTCGGCTCGATGATCCTACAGATAATACACCGAACTGCGATTAAACTCACCTGCGTAAATTCGATCGCCAATGGACGAATCGGCTTCGCTTGATCTGCCATCTTTCTCTTCGACTTTTCCGTATTTACTTCGTGCAAACAACAGACTAACACCACCGAACGCGAATTACCCTGGAAGGACGAACACGCGGGATCTTTACTCTTATAAAACAACCAGCCAGGGATCCCACTCTAAGTTTTCAAAAAGGTCATACCCGTGCAAAATAAAGGGTAGAAAAAGCTACACTGGTTTTACGTTGAGAAATTGCGTATAATTTGTGAGAAATAGCTCAGGCTTTGACAGACTTTTCTCTTGCGCTTGAATTTTTTTAGGCTTTTAGTGCAAGTCTGACGTTTAACCTGGGACTAATATCAATATTATTAATTTTTGTCCAAGGTTCCATGACCTTTTTCTAGTGTTTCATCTCACTCAGCCTCATCTGTAGCCTGTAGGTTATTAATAATTTTAGGCTACACTCTGATGGAGTGTCTATCTTGTGAAAATCAGTGGTGTAGTGGAGGGGGGACGCGGGGGGACGCCGTCCCCCCACTTTTTTCAGGGATAATGGAATATTAATACTAATACTACCACTACTAATATTATTATAAAGAGCGTTCCCCCACTTCATTTTGAGCGTTCCCCCACTTCATTTTTCAGGACTACACCACTGGTGAAAATGCAGGAAAAATGCAAGTGATGCTTCAGGAATTGCTCTAATAATTAGATGCTTGAGCACGAAAATCCCCGTCAGAAAACAGCTGGGCCTACATCCTGAAAAGGAACTAGAAACCTAGACAAGACCGAAAAACCTAGATCTAGCCTATGTGGACAAATCTATGAGTGGCATCCCTGTAACCAACCAACTAAGCGAGATCCAATGCCTCTGTAGCTGTAGCCTACGGTATCGCGGCACTTATGGATGCCGTATGGGGCCTATAGGCCTAATGGGCTACTGAGCAAATGAAACTATAGGCCTATTATGCAGATTTGGCAAAATTAATGTAGCGATGCTTCGGCTTAGCTGTTGTCGGCTTCGCTTTTAGGCCTATCGCGTGCTCCACTGTGCAGGATAGATCGATCCAGGCCGTAGAGTTTCTGTGTTGGCTTAGGCCTAGGCCTAATTGGATAACACGCTGGCGTAGAGTTCGAGAGGTAGGCCTAACGAGTTCGAGTCTCCTTTGGGCGGACATGCTTTGTAGCAATTGCAGAAATCTCTTCTTATAACGTTACCAGCGTACTCGCTAATTAGCCTAACCATAGGCCTATGCGTGTCCTAACACTTAAAATATTGGATATTCAAGTATTTATTTAGGCTATATAGCGCCTCTTCAAGAAAACTACTCAGAGGCTCTCTCTGCGCTAACTAGCCGAAGTGATGTTAAGTGTCATAACAACAAGAAAATTTCATCAATTAGCAAAATAAGTCACAGTGAGACAGAAACAGTCATCAGTGGCGATCCCTCGCAAACACGTAGAATCATCCAACGGAATCCCGTCGACAGCCTTCAAATGGTGGAATGTTCAGAGTCTCTGCAGGTACAGGTTGCGTCGAGAAAGTAGAGGGGGGGGGACAGATGACAGGACTCGCAAACACGAAACGCTGACGAAACTGAAGTCCCTCGCTGGTAGAAGATGACGCGCGCGTCCGGCCTATCGTCAGGACACAAGGATTGCACAGTAGAAGGCATTTGTCGCTTGTCGGTTGGTAGTTTTGAACGTCACCAGAGACAACATCCGATCGATTTAACTCCACTGACCTGCGTGAACCGTCCTTCGGTGAGATGTAAATACCAGACAACAGCGGTGAGGACGGTAAAGTCTTGATGGATGAGCTCGACCGCATGCATCATGATGGCGTCTAACGTCAACACGTGGGCGACACAAGACGACTTGCAAACAAAATCCCTTCAAATTGGGGGGAGGGGTGGGAAAATGCATGGAGGTCCCCCTACCACAAACATTGAGGGTGACCGTCCCTCTGTCCTCCTAAGTCCAGTGGCGGCGCCAGGATTTCAGGTTTGGGGGGGCTGAAGCCCTAAGCCCAACTAGAACATTTTTTCTGAAGCGCCGAAGGCGCGAAGCTGCGAGTGCCAAAGGCACGAAGCCCATAGCGATTAGGAAGTATGGGGGAGCGTCGTAAGGTCCCCCAGCGGGGTTTGGGGCGGAGCACCAGCCGCCAACGCATTTTTAGCTCTGTTGACCTCAACTAGAGCCATTTTTAGGCTCTTTTTTGCCAGCTATTTATGAACGATAAAATCATGAAAACTTAAACAAGAAGTCGTTTTGCAGAGTCGCAGACTAGCTACCAGTATAAGAATGTCAAATTTTTCTTGTAAAAGAAATGGGCTTAGTCTTTACTATAATAGGCGGAGACCTTGTCCGAACTTGGGGGAGGGGGAACGGACGAGCGGCCGAAGGACGATAGCTGAAGCGTGAAGCGCCGAGCAGGGGAGGAGTTTGGGCAGGGAGATGTGCCTTTTCCCAAAATGTCAAACATTTTTTAATTTCAACACTGCAATGGTAGCATTTCAGGCTGTCATATTAACGACTAAAAAGAAGTCTTCAGAAATTTTGACGACTAAAAAAGGTGTCTTCAGAAATTGTGACGGCTAAAAAAGGTGTCTTCAGAAATTTTGACGACTAAAAAAGACGTGTTCAGAAATTTTGACAGCTAAGACAGCTAAAAAAGTTGTCTTCAGAAATTTTGACATAAAAAAAGGTGTGTTCAGAAATTTTGACGACTAAAAAAGGTGCTCGCAGAAATTTTTATGACGTAAAAAAGTGTCTTCAGAAATTTAGACGACTATAAAAAGGTGTCTTCAGAAATGTTGACGACAAAAAAGGTGTCTTTAAAAATTTTGACGACTAAAAAAGTGTCTTCAGAAATTTAGACGATTGTAAAAGGTGTGTTTAGAAATGTTAATAGCTTAAAAGGTGTCTTCAGAGATTTGAAGACTTGAAAGGTGTCTTCAGAGATTTGAAGACTAAAAAAGGTGTCTAGAAATTTTATAAGTATACTATCATACGGATGGGCCTACTATATAGAAAAACCCCTAGGGGCATGTCCTATGTAGGGGATTTTACGGGTACGACCAGTGGCGGCGCCAGGATTTCAGGTTTGGGGGCTGAAACCCCAAACCCTTCCTCCCAGGGACGCAAGTAGAACATTTTCCTTAAGGGCGTTAATTTTGCATGCGCTGGAGACGCGAAGCTGCGAGTGCCGAATGCACGAAGCTCATGCTGACTAGGGGGTCTGAGGGAGTGTCGTAAGCTCCCTCAGCGGGGTCTGGGGCGGAGCCCCAGAAACCACCGCGTTTTTCGCTGTTGACATCGATAGGAGCACGTTTCAGGCTCTTGTTTGCTAATTCTGTATGAACAATAAAGTCATGAAATTTTTGGAATGTCCACATTGCAATAATAGCATTTTGGGCTGTCATTTTTACTAAATAGCTCATAATTTCAATGCTAACAGTCGTGGATTATGACTTCAAAAGTGTCCCCTTGTAGGCCATTGTTTAAATGTTTGGATATCAGCACTTTAATGGTAACATTTGAAGCTGTCATCTCAACAAATTACTCATAATTATTTCATTGCTGAAAGAAATGGTTCATGAGTTCAACAATGTTCCTCCACGTTGTATAAATTGTCGAATTCCACACTGCAAGGGTATACCAGTTTTGCTGTCGTCCTAGCGAAATTGTTCATGATGGAAAAAAGTAGATAACACTCTAGAAATTTACAATGACATTTTTAGATATTTTTGAAATATTGGGGGAACAGCATTTCCGTCCACAACCACAAACTTCAGGGTCTCGTGGACCGTCCCCTGGCCCCCAAGTCTCCGCCCCTGACTGCAGTTGCTAAAAATGAACACCCCATTTTCCAATGGATAGTTGTGTAGAACTACCGGCGTAGCCCCTCAGGAGGGCGGCGGGCCGGACATGGTGCACTTAACCTCATCATGGTCTGCGGCGCATTCTATTAGCATAAGCATCGACGCGCTATTGTAGCGAAATTCAAAATTGCTGTCCTTGTGAATCTTAGTCCCTTCCCTCCGCTAACCCGGACTCAACCCCCTTCTCCCGCCAGCCCGGACTCACACCGGGCCAAACCTCAGCCCCCTTTCTCCGCCAGTCCGGACTCACACCGGGCCAAACCTCAGCCCCCTTCCTCCACCAGCCCGGACTCACACCGGGCCAAACCTCAGCCCCCCTTCCTCCGCCAGCCCGGACTCACATCGGGCCAAACCTCAGCCCCCTTCCTCCCCCAGCCCGGACTCACACCGGGCCAAACCCCAGCCCTCTTCCTTCGCCAGCCCGGACTCACAATGGGCCAAACCTCAACCCCCTTCTTTCGCCAGCTCGGACTCACACCGGGCCAAACCTCAGCCCCCCTTCCTCCGCCAGCCCGGACTCACACCGGGCCAAACCTCAGCCCCTTCCTCCGCCTGCCCGGACTCACACTGGTCCGGACCTCAGTCCCCTTCCCCCCCGCGCAAACCCCAGCCTCCTTTTCCCCCGCCGCCTCGGACCCCCACTGTCCCCAGCCCCCTTCCCCCGCTAGCCCTGGCTCAGACTGGTTCGGATCTCAGCCCCTTCCCCCGCCATTTCGAGCCCTCCAGTCCTCTTCACTCTTCCAGACCCGTCCGGACCTCAGACCGGTCGGTACCTCAACTTCTGCTTCGCCATCGCGGATTTGTGCCCCTTTCCCTCGCCAGACAGGTTCGGACCTCAGACCGGTCCGGACCTCAGCCCTCTGTCCCCTGCAGCTCCATTAGGGTATAAATAATAGGACTGTATGCCTGCTGGTGTTGAGTCGCAGAGAGAGTCGATGTCCGGGAGTCGAGCCCAGTCGCAATTGATGTCTCACATGTGAGTCAATGTATGACCGTCCGCCGCAGTTGAGGTCCGAAAATAAGATAATAATGTTGAGATTTTTGCATGCGGGGAATTTTCCATTGTGCGCTTGCTAGTCCAGCACACGCCCAGCATACGTGCATGTGCGGAATTTTCCATTGTGCGCTTGCGTGTGTCTGCTAGCCCAGCATACGCTCAGCATACGTGCTTGTGGAGAATTTTCCATTGTGCGTCCACCTACTGGCTAGCATGCATCGCTTGGCCTAGCCTTGAGCCTATATAAGAGAGGTTCTGCCCGTGCTTCGACGCAGACGAATGGTCTAGCGAAGAACGCGGTAAAACGCGTAGTAGCTGGCAGATGATCTGGCTTGATGAGCGGTAAAACGCTTGTTGAGTGATACTATTGTGGAGGAAGTAAAATCCTGAATCTGTGCCTCGAGCTCGAACCTTCGGCCTCTTCAGGTGTTCCTCCACGTGACTGGGGTTCGGTTTCCGACTACCGCAACCTAGCTCACGGATGAAGCTGCTACGACGACGGTTCTACTCCTGGTGCTGCAGAGGCGGATACGACGGTCCGTCTTGCTCTACGACGACAGTTCTACTCCTGGTGCTGCAGAGGCGGATACGACGGTCCGTCCTGCCTGACGACGCCGGTTTGATTCCTGACCACCGCGAATCTGCTCCGATCATTCACGCAGGCGTAATTGCCTGCTGTGATCGCTTCCGACGACGAAACTCACTTGCTACTGAGTCCGTTGTACTGGCGCTACAGAAGTCACTGGAACCTGACGACGCCGGTTCGATTCCTGACCACCGCGAATCTGCTCTGATCATTCACGCAGGCGTTATTGCCTGCTGTGCCTAACGACGCCGGTTCGACTCCTGAACGCTTCGTATCTGCTGCATCGACGCACGAACTCTGGCGCTACATAAACTGCTGCATCGACGCACGAACTCTGGCGCTACATAAACTGCTGCATCGACGCACGAACTCTGATTCCAGCGCTGTAGAAATTGACACAAACAGTTCGTTCTTGAAGTGATATAGCGATTGCTGTGAACTCTACATGATCATCGTGGTTTCTTCAATAAATGTGTTTAAGCCTAGTCGGCTAGTCCTTGGTCTACAGCAGTGCTGTCCAACGTGCGGCCCGCGGGCCGCATGCGGCCCGCGAGATGATTTCAAGTGGCCCGCCAAGGCTCACTAAATTTTTCTCTTTGTGTAAAATGAAATAAACTTAGTAAATGATAAAGTCACTGGTCGACTTGAGCGTTAATTTTTGTTAATAGTTTTGAGACAAATGTCGATTTGGAATGCTACCAGGAAGACCAATCCGAGAATTAAATCTCTTCTTTCTTTTCATGGGGTAACGTTCCCGTAGTCTATCTGTAGAATGGTACATGACTTCTGATTTTAACAACTCATTACTGTACTCAACTAAACAGACCTCGCGAACTGTCCCGAACCGTTCACTTCTAGTGAGCCCTGAGATGTGTAGGCTACAGAGTTCCAACAAGACTGCAAAACAGTGGCGGTGACCATTCCTTCAAGAGATAGCCGAGTTCTAGTTCTAAGGCTAAGAAAGAAACAACTGATAAGAGACCCAGGGCCGACGAATGGCGATGCTCTCCGGTTCGACGACTGTGACTGCTAGCAGCCTAGCGCTTTAGACCGAGGCTGTGGCTTCGAAGATTTCTTTATGGAAGCCAGGGCAGTAGGATGGAAATTCGCCCCAGTCAAAAGGTGGATCTTCGCCAAAATAAATTGACTGGGCGACATAGACTTAATGAAGAGCAGAGCTCGCCAAACTGTGTCTGTGCGACGGAAATGACTGCAAGTCAGGAATAAAAGCCACCTTGCACATTTTGGTGCTCTACTATTATGAAGCATGATAATCGTGGTCTGTGTAGTCCACATGCTACTATTCATTATTATTACTGTGGACTTGTCGAACTCTTTCCACAAACTGCTCAAACCTTTTCTCTTTGACAATTCCTGGGTCGGGAGCATCTCCGAATGCCTTGAACCGGCAGTATTTAAATTTCATATAGGCCTATTGATAGCTTGATTGATGGATAGATTACAATCATTCCATATTAAATTTCAATACTAATTTCAATGTTGATATATTATCAATACATTTTAGTCACTATAATTATATACTTTTTGAGTTTACTGTTGCGGCCCTCGGCTTAAAGAATCCTGCTTTTGCGGCCCGTGGTACCAAAAAGGTTGGACAGCACTGGTCTACAGCTAAGGCCTTACTGCGCGGACTGACTGAGGGTACCTTGACGACTGGGGTTGGTACTCGGCTCCTGGTGTTTTCGCCCAACCCCTGGTTCGCTACAAACTGGTCCCGCGAAGTGGGGTGACTGGAAAAACTATGCACCGCTTCAAGCTGATTCCGCGGAAGTGGTTTTGAAAGATTCGCTGCACTTCTACGAACTGGTGAGAATTTCGACGGAACGACAACAATGTGGAATCCTCTGATCGGTGGCGGGGACGGAAACGCCGCTGGCTTCCCAGCGACTTCTACACCCGCCGCAGGACAAGGAAGGGACCTCTTGGTCGACTACGAGGTCGAGTCCAGCCGATTCCTCGAGAACATTGACTTCGACGACGCGCCGAAGAAGGACCGAAAAACCTTGCTGATTTCGGAGAAGGACGCCAGCAGACTTTCGGAGAGGGACGCGAGCAGACTGGAATCAAAAGACTTGGAAAACGTCGGTCGTATGGTCGGTGAAAAGAAGAGCCCTATGAAGCCCTGAAAATTCGATGGAACCGGATCCCTCGAGTCATTCCTGGCACAATTCGACGTCTGCGCAAGACACAACCGATGGACTGCAGCCGATAAAGTCGACTTCCTCCGATGTTCCTTGGAAAAAGGCGGCAACGCAGCTGCTGTGGGATTTTGGAGCCAGCACCGAAGTCACGTACGAACAGCTCGTCGTCAGACTACGCCAACGCTACGGGTCGGAGGGTCAAGCTGAGACTTTCCGAGCTCAACTCTATTATCGCCGACAGCGAGCAGATGAGACTCTTGGCGATTTGCTTCACGACATCCGGAGACTCGTCGTCCTTGCCTACCCGGTCCCGTCCAACGAAACGACGGAAATTCTTGCGAAGGACGCTTTCCTTGAAGCGATCCGCGACCGGGAGCTGTCTCTCAAGGTGAGAGAACGAGAGCCGAAAACCATCGACGAGGCGTACCGAACCGCTCTACGCCTGTCCGCGTACCAACAGACGTCGGACATGGAAGATCGTCGGAGACCTGCCAACCGAGTGCGAGGGTCTCAGGAAGTCGACGCCGGTGGACAGCTCCAGTCTCAATTGGACAGCTTCGCTTCGCAACGTAAGTGGCAACAAGACATGGAAGGAAGGATCTGCCGACAGTTGGACGAACTCCGAAGCTCGCATCGGACGAGTTTCGGCGCTGAACCGACTGCTCCACGGACGGTTCCATCGACCGTTCCTACTCCTCCGTCTCTGCCTCGAGGAAACGCTTCAGGTGGTCCCGGACGCGGGATAACCTGCTTCAGCTGTGGACAGGTGGGCCACGTGGCTTGCCGGTGTCGCCAGCGCCAACAATTCTCCAACCGAAGTGACGACGCACGCACCTCGGACCCACCGACGTCGGGACAGAACGGAACAACCGTCACGAACCATACAACGAGAGACCGAGCATCGGGTGTGACAAACAACGCGATCTACATCCGTGGAACGATCAACGGACAGCAAAGAACTTGCCTAGTGGACACTGGGTCGGAGGTAAGCCTGGTTCCCTCTGCTGATGTTGATGGTTTGCCGCTCCAGCCTAGTAATCGCATTCTTTTGGCTGCTAATGGCACGCAGATCAGAGTCTTGGGTCAGATTGATGCTCCGATTAAGATTTCTAAAGGGTTCTCCATTGCCACTAGTTTTCTTGTCTCTGATCAGATTGGTGAAACAATGCTTGGAATGGATTGGTTGAGGCAGCATCGTTGTCGCTTAGGTTTTGGACAATGCGCACTTTTTGTTGGTCGACGCCGCATTCCTTTGGTTAAGGGCAATGGCTCGCTTTGGTGTCGCAGGGTTATGGTTGCCGAGGAGACAACTGTTCTTCCTCGTTCTCAGTGTGATGTGCCATGTAGAACTCAGTATCGTGATTTGACGACCTCCGCACAAGCCTGGATGACTGAGTCCAAAGAAATCCAGCCTGGGTTGCATGTAGCCAGAGTTGTGTTGGGTGATGATGCTGATAATGCGTGTAATCGCGTGGTGAATCTGAATGAACAACCCGCCCTGTTGGCAGCTGACCAAATGTTAGGTGATTTACATCCCGTCAAGTTTGAGGAGGACAACGAGGAATGGTCGGGTCCTACTGATGAAAACCCTTTGGTCGGGAAACTGATGGAGGGAATTTCGGAGGATGTCCCGGCCGATGTGAAGGAACGACTGATGGAGTTATTGGTCGAGGATGAAAGCATTTTCCCGACGACTGACCATGACTTGGGGAGTACCATGATTTCTCAGCAGAGAATCGATACTGGAGACTCTCGTTCGGTGAGACAACCTTTGCGTAGACAACCGCATCCGTATCGGGCTGCTATTGACGCACAACTGGACCAATTGTTGGCAACTGGTGTTGTTGAACCTGCTGTCGGCGAATGTTCTGCAAATGTGTTGGTCGCCGAGGAGACAGAGAAGTCTTTGCAGTTTTCTATTGAAGATGACAAATTGATTAGGTCTCATCTGACACGGAAGGATTCCAATCCTTTTTCCGGATTGATTGTCTGTCTTTGGGTTTTCTCTTGCGTAGTGTGTTTCTGCACAATTGATTTGTACTGTGGATATGCCCGGGGAAGGATGAGTTGTTGTCATGCCAATGTGACTGGTCTGTCTACTCGTGTGTTGAATCTGAATGGGGGATTTGTGTCCTTCGACCCCGGAGGATTTCGACGGGATTCCAATAGACTGATTCGGGAGAGACTCGTCTATCTGTCTTATGTAACTGATCTGTTAGAAAGGTTTGAGAAGTCGCCGAAGTCCAAGCCCTTCGTATCACACGTTGATAAACTTCGCCACTGCTACGGGAGACCGAAAGGGGAGTGGAGCGAGCCGACCGCGGAGCGAGCAACTTCCAGAGATCGACATGGTGCAGTCATCGACGGCGCAGCCCTTCCGGCTGTTGATCAATCAAGGAACAGAGCGTCTGGAACCGAAGAAAGTTTGCACGACGAAAACTCCGACGAAGCAGGGGTTGGTCCCGGTCGACCTCACCGTACCACTCGTCGACCAGTCTGGTTCCAGTAGACGGCGTGCAGGTTCCGCGCACGACGACGCAGGATGTTGTGAGTGAATGATGTTAAAAGATCCCCATTTTGGGCTAAAAGCCTTTTCTTTTATCGCCAAAAAAGGGGGGAGGAATACTTTTTATTCTTTAACGGGGCAAAAATTTTATTGCGAAAGTATCATTATTTTAAATTGTGAAAAGAACCCTTTTCTTTTTATGAATCTTCTTTTTGGTAAACAGGAACCATTTCGTTTTTATTGGAAAAAGAAACATTTTCCTTGTGAAAAGCACCATTTTTATGAGCAGTTCTATTGTAGAAATGCAGTATTGTTATTATTTTTATCTGTCCCGATGGACTGTTATAGGCCTGATGCTTCGTGTAAATCGGTTGATTAATCGTGTGGTTATTCGTGGTTAGCTGCATGAGATTCTGTTGTCTTACTGAGTGTTAATCGTTTAATTAATCGCACAATTAATTGCGATTAATTGCATGCAGGCTTCGCTTTAATAAATCAGTAAGTAGGTCACGCTAAGTTCACATTCTGATCGTTTTTGATATTGGTGCCAGAGCAGGAATTAATGTGTTTAGAGGACAGTCTCTCGTAGGTGGCTCTGTGCAAATTGATGGTTTAGGGTTGTAGGTTAAAATTGTGCTTTAAATTCGTATATGACTCGTGTATTGATTTGATTGCTTGCATATCGAATTATTTGTATCGTACCGTTGTAAGTTGCGAACCTATAACAGTTAGTGTAAACGTAGGGCTTAATGTTCTGATTCGATGTACTAGACATTTATGTATAATGACCCGAGTGAGGGTATTTTCTATTTAATTCTGTTTAATTCTGTGGAAAAAAAGAAGGGGGTTGTGCGCAAAGGGCACATCGCACCCAAAACAGAGAAAAAAAGAAAGAAGGGGGTTGTGCGTAACCGGCACTTCGTACCCGAAACAAACAAAAAAAAGAGAGAAATAAGCCCAAAAAAAGAAAGAGAAAAGAAAAGGGGGTTGTGCACGAAACTGCACTCCGCACCCAATTGAAATTTGGCGAAATTTTGTGATGCTTATAATCAAGTTGCCAATTGGATGTTTCTGTGACATCGTGTACTACCGCTTAATTGCGCGATTTGCTGATACGTCTGTACTATTTGGTTTCATTTTGATGAACAGGGCATCTATTTATTTCACATGTGAAGGCTTTACATGTGTGTGACCGTTGTATTGCATTGCGTAACATTTTCCGCATTGTAATCGCTATAGACAGTTAGGCCTATAAAGACTGTCACTGTTATTTACGTGACGCTGTGTAGCCTATGTAATTCGCGTCATATAAATAATATTTGGTTAATGTCGCCTGCCTTGATTGTGTGAATTTAGCCGACCTGTCTTGCGGCTAAGTTAACTGTCAGGATTAATTTGTCTGATAGATTGCTCCGAGTTAACTCTAGGACCTAGGCTATTGCATTTGTTGACGCAATAAATATTATGTCGTGCGAAAGTCTACAATTTTTGCACGGTTGATTTTTACAGCAATTTGTGCTACAATAGTTTTCATGGGCTTTTATTTTGCTGGCCATTAGGTAAGGAGGACAATGTTGTCCGCTTATTTTGTTTGGCTGGGCTCGTAATTGCTCCGAGGGGGCCTCGGATCGTTCCTAGGGGGGACGTGTTGAGATTTTTGCATGCGGGGAATTTTCCATTGTGCGCTTGCTAGTCCAGCACACGCCCAGCATACGTGCATGTGCGGAATTTTCCATTGTGCGCTTGCGTGTGTCTGCTAGCCCAGCATACGCTCAGCATACGTGCTTGTGGGGAATTTTCCATTGTGCGTCCACCTACTGGCTAGCATGCATCGCTTGGCCTAGCCTTGAGCCTATATAAGAGAGGTTCTGCCCGTGCTTCGACGCAGACGAATGGTCTAGCGAAGAACGCGGTAAAACGCGTAGTAGCTGGCAGATGATCTGGCTTGATGAGCGGTAAAACGCTTGTTGAGTGATACTATTGTGGAGGAAGTAAAATTCTGAATCTGTGCCTCGAGCTCGAACCTTCGGCCTCTTCAGGTGTTCCTCCACGTGACTGGGGTTCGGTTTCCAACTACCGCAACCTAGCTGACGGACGAAGCTGCTACGACGACGGTTCTACTCCTGATGCTGCAGAGGCGGATACGACGGTCCGTCTTGCTCTACGACGACGGTTCTACTCCTGGTGCTGCAGAGGCGGATACGACGGTCCGTCCTGCCTGACGACGCCGGTTTGATTCCTGACCACCGCGAATCTGCTCCGATCATTCACGCAGGCGTAATTGCCTGCTGTGATCGCTTCCGACGACGAAACTCACTTGCTACTGAGTCCGTTGTACTGGCGCTACAGAAGTCACTGGAACCTGACGACGCCGGTTCGATTCCTGACCACCGCGAATCTGCTCTGATCATTCACGCAGGCGTTATTGCCTGCTGTGCCTAACGACGCCGGTTCGACTCCTGAACGCTTCGTATCTGCTGCATCGACGCACGAACTCTGGCGCTACATAAACTGCTGCATCGACGCACGAACTCTGGCGCTACATGAACTGCTGCATCGACGCACGAACTCTGATTCCAGCGCTGTAGAAATTGACACAAACAGTTCGTTCTTGAAGTGCTATAGCGATTGCTGTGAACTCTACATGATCATCGTGGTTTCTTCAATAAATGTGTTTAAGCCTAGTCGGCTAGTCCTTGGTCTACAGCTAAGGCCTTACTGCGCGGACTGACTGAGGGTACCTTGACGACTGGGGTTGGTACTCGGCTCCTGGTGTTTTCGCCCAACCCCTGGTTCGCTACAATACTAATAACTTTTAATCCGATGCATGGACATTCATTTTTTCGCTTTGGAATGAGGCTGAGTCACATTTAGGGGCTTAGCCCCCTAACCCCTCCTCTGGCGCCACCAATGGCAAAAGCATCTATACTATGATAATATAGTTGATTTCGTTGCCGTTGGTCATTGTCTAGTTTTCTTATTACGAAGTAAGCCGTTTTAGACATTTTCAGCTTTTTGCTTTGGGGGGGCTGAGCCACGTTTAGGGGGGGGCTTAGCCCCCCTAGCCCCCCCTGGCGCCGCCACTGCCTAAGTCTCCGCCCATGGGTACGGTCATAGTTATGATAGGCAGCGCATTAATTAGAGTGAGAGGCAGTGGCGTAGCAATAGGGCGTGCAACCTGTGCAGTGCACGAGGGCCCCCGGCTGTCAGGGGCCCCCCGGGGGTCAGAGCCAATTTTTTACTTTGAGGATATTCAAAATGTATTCAAACCTATACATCTACGGCGTACACACCCAGTAATTTTTTGGAGAAGGCGCGCAAACAAGCATTTCAGCATTTCGGAGTTAGATCACCGTAGTAGGCCTAGGTTAGTCGTAGACCTGATTGAGTCATTTCACACTTGCCAAATTCGTTACATTTTCCCGCTCTTTTAATCGACAAACCCAGCAGCTTGGAGAATTGACAAGTAGGCCTAAGGCCTATGGGTGATTGATGATTAATACTTCAGGAGATGAAGCAATTTTTGTGATTTCTTTTGTATTGTATTTTAGTTCAATTTTTCTCTGCTGGTGTGAAGAAGATAAATTAGATATATTTGTTAAAATAATAAAAAATGTGGCTAGGCCTAGTTTATTTTCATTTAACTCTTTCCCGCCGGATCGGGTCGCGGGTGACCCGATAAACCCAATAGGTATCGGAACAATTCCGGCGGGAATGAGTTAACTTTGGTGTGAAATGTGCAAATTTCGTAAAGGAACCAGGCGTTTTGCACAGCTTTGTTGTTTGAAATCGAATGGGGTTTCAAGAATTTAAGGGGCCCACCACCTAAGCTCTGCACAGGGGCCCCTTAAGACCTTGCTACGCCACTGGTGAGAGGCTAGTAGGCCTATAACAATTTGGAACCCCAGTTGGGTAAACATGCTTTGTAGACTGCATGTGTATTGCAGGTTGTCTGTTCAGTTGGGTCTGTAGTAGGCCTAGTTATGTTTGATGTTAATTAAGATTACTGCATAGCCTATCTTGTTCATATAGCGGGAAGTAGGGGCGAGTCAATTTACGATGTCTATGATATTGCCACCTTCCGAATGAACTTTAATTACTGTAATAGCCTATTATTGTCGCTTTGGTGATTTGTCCAAACTAAGCGACCGAAACGACATATTTTCGTTTTTTTAATGATTAAAGTTGGTTTTCGACCTGTCCGATCCTATTTTCAGAAGACAGTTATTTGCTAAGTGACCTGCAATGATTAGCCTAGCACTTGACTTGTTTTTCCTTTCTCTGTCACAACCGCCCACCCTCCCCTTCCCTCCTCGGCGGCCCTCTTTCTCACTGCGGAGCCCTGTCGTGAAAGGAGGGCTGCTTCCGGTCTCTCCAACCACCTCCCCCCACACCACCACTCCCGACTGGAGCACTTGGCAGTTGGCACCGAATGTAGGGCTTTGCAGGCTACTCAGCGATTGTTTCAAAGAACCTCGAGCATGTCATTTGCAATTTTTAAAAAATCAAATGTCGTCACCTTCTCTATCTCTTGTTCTATCTGCATAGGTCTCACGAGTTTCAATTTAGAAAATAATAATAAATAATTCTGTGCACAAATTTGACAAATTTAATCAGCTGTAAACATCACAATAGTCACATAATTATGAAGAGCTAGTAGGCAGCATAATACAACAGGGCTGTTTTATTAAAGGAGTTTTTAGAACTGCACAACCCCTTCTTTTCCTTCCTATCCTCCATGGTAAATTGCTTCCAATCGAAGGACAATGACCATTTTTGCTAGTTTTAACTGTACAGAAGTGCTTCTACCAATGCACAAATTCATTTAGAACTGCACACATTTTGTGTACAACTGCACGTGAAAAAATCCCTGTAGGTCTAATACAAAAACTAAAGCCTTTGCAGTACAACTCTTGACCAGCAATTACTTAAAGTTCCCAATTTGGACTTCAATATGATTGGCTTTACAGTTAAAGTAGAACAATTAAAGTACAAAGTAGTACAATGGTAGAAAGTCACTTTTAAAACCTAACAAATTTACTTTGGTATGTATTGACCAAATAGCAGCTGATTTAATGGTATAAACATGAACAGTTAATTTATATCAATTTACACAATACACAGTTCGAACAAACATTGTGTTCACTTCAGATTTTCACTGGCAGGTTGATGACCACCTGAAAATGAAACATTAAAATCTAGATTAGTAATTTAAATAGCACTTAACAACTGCTAATGGTAATAATAGGATATTTAACTTTTCTCTATAATATTTTATGGTGTGTACTCAATTCCTTGTGATTCAGAACTCGCCAGCATCTCAAAATATATGGTAAATCTAGTTGCATAATGCTTATAATTATGACTTTTACAAACATTTCCACCATCTCTGCATATAGCCAATATATCTTTATACTGAACTGTGCACATAATAATTTTATGTTGTGACATTTGATTTGCTTCTTTCTGTCTCCAGACAAAATACATATGAATGCCAAACAAAACTGACCGTTTTCACTTCAAGGTACGGCTCCACTCCATAAAGACCACTGCAAACACAAAGCAAACAAAAAGCATGTCACAGATTGTGGAATGCAGATAATGAGAAATGTAGCAAGTTACAGTATTCGAGTACAATTGACAACACTCTTAAAGTTTAATTCACGAGACTTGTCATTAAGCTCCACAGAAGAACACTGTGGCATTCTGGGCAAGAAGAGAAGGAACGGAAGGGTAAGAATATAAGAACGAAGGAATCAGTAATGGGTCCACTAGTAGATTATGTTGTTCTAGTATAATCTATTTAGAACGAGCATGAGCATGAGCAGAACATAGGAAAGGTTTTAACAATTCTTTATACATCAGACTATTCATGCAGTATCTACAAAGAATCTCAGAAAGGTGGTAAAGCATGGCTCACTCGCCACAAATCTACTACAAAAGTGTTGCAAATGTCACTAAACTACTTAATTAAAGTCTTTAGAAATAGATATAGGAATATGTCCGTTGTGATAGTCAGCTGTTTTGCAGGGCACCCATGAGTGCCAAAGCACATAATAGGCTTTCCTCATCTGTCTCACGCTTCAAATTCGGTGTTTACTCTCGGGGTTTTGCATACTGGTAACGCTTCTGAAAAGCTGTTGCTGCAAAAAGTGGTTTATAAATGGTCAGATTCAATACAATATGACATAAAGCATGCAGAACATTGCAACACAAACGTTGAGCCATATCACAATAAACACATTTTATACGAAATCACTTTCAAAAACCAGAAATATACATACAACATACATAGAACTAGTTAACAATGAACAATTAATTAGCAATGAAATGACTTACAATTCCCTTCCTTGTCCTGACATCTTGTAGCCACCAAATGGAGACTGAATACTCATTACGTTGTACGTATTTACCCTGAAAATAACATCATACTCAAATCACTGTGTGGTCAAAGTGCCAATTCAAAATGGCTACCATTCGGCCGAAGAATCTCATTACTCATTTATTATTCAACAACTTCAACCACAGACTAAAGGCACTAAAGACAAAAAACAAAATATAATCCTATTTTTCATATTCCTTAAATTAGAAAAGCTCCACTGCATGAATGCATTACTGTATGTAAACCCCATTATGCATGGAAATGCATCTGCAAAGCAATAAAGCATTGCAAGTCCTCTGCACTCAGCTTAGAAAAACTGAAAACATGCAAAGCAGCCAAACTAAGACTAGCCATCAAAAGGAATATACAGTACTTGGACGCCCAAGTTCACAGAATAAACATAGCCTTAACAAAAAAGTGTTTCCATCTTTTAAAAAATGTCATCTTCACCAACATATTTTTCACAAAGCAAATTTATTCCAGGAAAAGTATTTCTGCATAGGAAACATACATGTGTCCTCTCATGAAACAAACTGCCAGAATGAACCCATCACTTTATAAGACAAGGAATATTTATGAATATGTGTCATTATAAGAGCCATGTTTTTGCTTTTCGCTGAAGTGTACCTACCAGACATTTCCAGCTTCAAGTCCACTCGCCATAATCAGAGCAGTCTCGATGTTCTTCGTGAAGACAGCTGCAGCCAGACCATAGGTAGTGTCATTCGCCCTGTCCAGCACATCGTCAATATCCTTGAATTTAAATATGGACTGAACTGGTCCAAAAATCTACAAACGAAATGTACAATCATATCACTTGAAAAGACTACGATGTACAAATATTATGTGCAACAATGAATCAGTCACGAAGCAGCCATGAAGTATAAATTTTAATGCAAGCGATCAGCTCAGAATATGCATAGCCTCCAAGTTATCCTCTTCTTCAGCTTACACGCATTACAATGTGCGCTGGCTCCCTGTTGCATGGATGAAAATCATTGTTCAGACCTAGCGGCGAGTTCTAGGCTATGAAAAATGCTATGCTCCGGCTGATCTACATGATGTCCTGTTTCTGCTCAGTATGTTCATTGAGACCTTTTCTCAGTCTCTAGTGGAAGCACTTAGTCCCTCATGCAAGCACTTTAACTGGCCAACATCATGCTCAATGAAAGTCCTGCATGCAATCGTCTCATATTGAATATGTAGCTGGTGTGTAGAAATTATTCTTTCTCGTTCCATAAACTTGTTAAAACTTTGGCCGCTGATTTGCTGAGTCAAATGACTCAATTTGGGACGTGTTAACACGTTCCTCGCGGCTAATGTGTTAAAACTTTCTGAGTGGTGCTAAATAAATCATTGAAATCAATGGATGAACCTCTATAGTAAAAAAGGTAAAACTATGAGAAGTAGGATATTGTGAGGGATAGTCGTAAGTTCTATAACCAGATAAATTCGAAAAAGGAATGTGACAGAGACAAATACCGAAGAGCAAAAACAACTGGGACTGCATTAGAAATGTACAAAGGTGAAATTAATTGACAGAGAAGAAATTAGGACAATCAGGGCTTAAAGTGTGCCTGAACGGTCATGGACGGCGTCCATGCACTTATTTTGAAAACTGAATGCCGTCCTGCCACTTATTGGTCATCACTGACTGAAAAGGTAAGGGGCGTCAAGGCACTTCTTTTGGAAAGGTAAGGAGCGTCCAGGCAGTTATGTTTCCACACTTTAAGCACTGCGGACAATGAAAACTTCCAAGCATGAAACGAACCTCCTCTTTGGCAATGCGCATGTCTGCTGTAACGTCAGTAAACACGGTTGGCTCCACGAAGAATCCCTTGTTTCCATGACGCTTTCCTCCACATTGAACCTTTGCTCCCTGACTCTTCCCTGACTCAATCAGCTCCAACACTCTCTTGAGCTGCACATCATCAACCTAATGGCAAAACAGTACCATGTAATGTCAGGTAGCAATGTCTCACCAGGCAGCAAAATGTATGTATGTATGTGCACTTGTTAAAGCACCCCTTAAAGCTCCCTCGCTACTCAGAGGCGTTCCTAACTACAGCACGGACACTGTATCGGAGTTTCACAAGTTTTTACAATACATTAAATCATCCTCCAGACCACTCAGTCAGTTGATTCGGTTGCTTGTCGGCTTCCTCAAGGTCGAGTAAACACCACCGAAAATAAAATTCTGGCTACGGCCTTGGTTGTAACTGAAAAACTTTTTAATGTCATTCCCTTCAACAACTAAATATACAATGAATGAATAATGTCGTCTGATTGACAATGTATAATAGAAAAACGTGAAATGAGGATTCCAGAATCCTTTGTAGATCACTTTGTTTATTAATACACTGTGTCCCAATAAATCGAGACCCCTTTTTATAATGTGAATAAAACAGGCAAATCTTAATCGATTTTCAAAATTTTAAAACTGTTTTTATTCTGAGATAATTATCTTACACTGATTCAAATATGAAGTTTCTGGCATAAATATTGACGTCACAATTACGTCATTTGCATCAGAGATTTCATATGTTAAGTACCGAACACAACTTTTTCGGTATACTTAACATTGGAATTATCTGATGCAAATTACGTAATTGTGATGTCAATATTCATGCCAGAAACTTCATATTTGAATCAGTGTAAGATAATTATCTCAGGATAAGAACAGTTTTAAAATTTTGAAAATCGATTAAGATTTGCCTGTTTTATTCACATTATAAAAAGGGGTCTCGATTTATTGGGACACAGTGTAGCTAGAGAATTCTTGGTGAGTTTTCAGCAATAAGAAGCTTAAATTGCTTTTGGGAATAATGAATAATTCTAATCACATACAAGCATAAGTATATAGATCAACAGCAAAAGTCCTCACCTGTGGTCCATTTTCATTCTTTGGATCAAATGGATCACCAACAGTTCTCTTCTTGGCTCTTTCCACACTGCGCTTTACGAACTCATCATAGATGCTTTCATGAACGTAGGTTCGTGATCCAGCAGTGCACATTTGGCCCATGTTTGCCATAACTGCCTGATGAGAAACTTCAACAGCTAGGTCCACTAACACAACCAAAAACATAAATATCAAATTAGCCGCTTAGGGCTATTTATAAATAATTTATTACAAATTGGGCAAGCATCAAAAGAAAATTTTCACCATAAAAAGCCTGTAGACATACAACTACAACCATATTGTCTTATAAGTCTATTCTCATCCAATTCAATTGTCCATAAATTTGCTAATTTAACCGAATCCAATATTAAAAATATATCATCTAATCATAGCACTGGAATCTCATGCACACGAAAAAAGATAAGGTTCGGTATTTTCAACTTTACAACATTCTTCAGGAGCCCACCCTGCCAAGTTATAATGCATTTAGCCCCTACACTTGACGGCAACATGAGCAACTGAATCACTCAAATAAAACGAAGCAAATCATTCGAATTTTCCAGTTACTCAAATGTTGGACTTACAGTCAGCATCTGGGAAGATTATGTTGGGGCTCTTTCCTCCAAGTTCAAGAGTCACACGTTTTAGATTGGTCTTCCCAGCACCCTCCACAATGTACTGTCCAACCTGCACACACATACACAAACATATCCACATGTTCCAACTGGTTGATTGATTGAACAAGACTCACACTTGTATTTCAAAAATATTCAATAAAGACAATGGATAGAAAGGAATAAAAGTAAAAATATGTCATTATCTAAGAAGAACACTTGCCTCTGTTGACCCAGTGAAGCTCAGTTTCTTGACATCTGGATGGTTGACCAGAGTGGCTCCAGCTGTTGGACCGTATCCTGGTACAATGTTAATGACACCAGGTGGAAAGCCAGCCTGAACAAAAGCACAATCGCATTATTCGGTCAGTGCTTGTCAAGCATTTCAATTCAGTGACCATAAAAACCAATTAACTTGAAATTATTGGAGCATGATTAAAAACTTAACAATAAACCCTATTGGTCAGTTCTTTGTAGAGTAATTGTTCTACCTGTTTCACAGATATTATTTCACCCATTGCTAAAATTAACTGTGAATTTGTATATGCTATTGATAAAAAAAAATGGAAAAACAGGCAGACAAGCATAAGTGGGAAATAGGGTGGTCCAGTTTAGGTCGACCATTGTTCTCTGAGTGACCTCTGCATCAACTCTGCGTGTTTTATTGTTTCAAAACAATACTCCACTGGTGATCATTTTGGAAAGTCAACAAATAACTATTTAACTCGATTCGAAAAGAAAAATGCAATTCAAATAAAAATAGTTAATTAAATCAAATACATTCAATTTAGTTTAAAACATTCAATTAAACCTCTTTGATGAGTGAACCTAGGTAGATTGCGGTAAGTGGTGTCTGTTCTGCTGGTTTCAGAACAAGCGTACATCCCGCTGCTATGGCTGGTGCAATCTTAGCAATCGCCAGAGCCAACGGAAAATTCCACTACAGAAAAACAATAGTTATACTTATATTTAGACTGCACAGAACAGTGTTGACCAAAATTTGTAATGCATCATTGTAATGACAATTTTTTAACATCTAACTGATCACCCTTTAAAAGTAATGAACGGTACAAGTAATAAATTATTTTTTGAGGTTGGGGCAAAGCACACATGTATAATAATTTTGCATAACCGGTACATTGAAATATATATATAATATATATAAATATGTATATATATATATAAATATGTACAAATTTGAAGCACATCCAAGGTCTTAAGCTGATACATGCAGCATAACAAATTCAGCAGAGCTAATAGATTGAGAATTAGCATTATTTGTTATAATTCCATAATTGATATAGTTCCAAAAACGATCAATTATTTATCAAAAGAATTCATTGCAAATGTTGCTCATTCATGCCGGTTCACAAATAACACAAGAAGACACATTTAGCTAATGAATTTCCAAAAGCAACACTACCAAGAATATTACATATCACTACAAGTCCAATAATACACAAATTACCGGAGTAATGGCCCCTACTACTCCAACTGGTTCATGTCTTGTGAAGGTGAAATTAGTTCCATCTGCAGACAGAAATGCACACCCAAAATATTTACAGCTTCTCTTAAAGGAAAGAAAAGCCCATAATTTGAGACAATGGTGCAATGTAATGATTGGGGCAATTTGCTTATTGAGGATTCAACAATCATGAGTTAACAACAGTACTAATACAGGTATTTAAACAGAAGCATCACTATTCACTACTTGAGAGAAGCTAGCGAATTTGCTTTTAAAATTCTTAATTTCTCTGAATGGTTCAAATCCATTGAAGAACTGTTTGTTGCCTGCTATAAACAAATGATGAATCGTCAACAAACAAATCCAACTGTTGGGTGTGGTAGAGTGGGGGGCGGATGGAGTCGTGGGGTAGGGAAGTAGGAGATTGGCCGGGAGCAGAGTGAATCCTAAAATTCCCGAGCAATGCCGGGTACCCCAGCTAGTAATCTAATAATGAAGTATCTTGGAAAACCTGATATTATAATCATTCAAATCTAATTCACTTTACTCACTGACAAATTTTAAATATTGAACATATAGGTAGGCCTAAATTAAAACTGCTAACGCACATAGCTTCGAACGGCAAACTGTAACTGGGATGATGTTCTCAGCAGACTAATAGGAAATTGCTTGTAGTGTCGCAGCTGAACACTTGTAGGAAGATGTAGAAAGATCCGAATTGAATATAAAACTCATAATCAGGAGGTTTTGTGAAAAACTTGGATATCTAAACCGTTAAGTCAAAGGTTTGTCTAAAGCTGAATACTCACTGGCAGGAATTGTCTGTCCAACAATTTTGTCTGCAAGTCCCGCATTGTACCTCAAGATACTGGTTGCCATGAACAAGTTGCCATGATAGGAATTCAGGAAAGGTAGTCCATTGTCGAGTGTCTCAAGAGTCTAGAAAATAAAGCAAACCCATATGTTAACACAACTTAGTTCCATAGAATTGCTTATATTCACCATATGCTTGCTCTAATTCTTAAGGACTGATGGTAGAATTATCACTAATAATTAATTAATTATTACTGATGGTAGAATTAGTTCTTAGGTTAAAGTACCATAACCGCTACATGCATGACATTGCATGTGTCAATTGTGTCATGATGTTGACGAGTTCACTGCTCGAAGGCAGGTTCATTGGCTTTTATGCCCTTATGTATGATATGAGTGAGGTGATTTCCACACTTTCCAGTTGCCATCCTCACAGCCGGCGAGAAACTTGTCCAAGGTCGCTATGCAGTGGCTTAAGATAGATTCGAGCCTGCAATCCTTCGGTCACAAGGCGCCGAACTTACACCGCCGAACGTACCACCACTGCATAGTGCATACCACCACTGCGTACCATATAAAGTGTCAACCAATGGTAAACTAAAGCTGATCTGTAATCAGATCACACTCCAGGAGATCACTTAGTTGAGATAGACGCAGCCTTATCTTATGGCCGATAAGCAAGCCAGGATAGATAAGCTTTAAGTTGAGTGTGCACTGACAAAAGCAAGCATGTATAAATTTAGGACCCACAATCGAAACAGATCAACATCTGGAGTTTCCAGACAGACAATTGCATTTGTTCCATGTTACACACTGTTTATCTTTGAATCTGAAAACTACATGAAAGCATGCCTCAATGAATGTATGTACCGTATAAACCATTACCGTACATAAGTAAGTACCAGAATGTATGCATGTATGTACCTGTCATATAATCACATTTCAGTATGTTTGTAAGTATGCATGCACCTTGAGAGGACATAGACATCTTCAGACATGTATTGTGTGAGACCTGTCTATCTTCGACCAATAAGATTATTTTGGTTGACCATACAATGCAATGTGCTGAATCATTGTTAGACTTGCACACATGCTGGTGCTTGCCTGATGTACATGTGTACAAGGTGATAAATAATAAAAAGCTTCCAGACTAAACCAAGACAGACGTATGGGTGTGTGCACCTTTATAGACCGAGACCATTGTCACGCTACTGATAAGAAACTGATTTAATCCAGCTGTCACTTAGATTCAGCTGACAGGTTCCTGTTGGAAATACCTCGGCCCTTCCCATCTCCAATAATTAATGTGCCTGCAGCTTAATCCCTATGAACAAGCGCCTTTAGTCATACTCCATCAGATGCATTGGCTTCCTGTTTAATTAAGAATTAAATTTAAATTGACTTGTATGAACACGAAATTCATTAGCATCAGCATCAGCACATCTCCGTACCTTCAACCACTACTAAATCCTTATATACCTTCACGCTTTCCACACGAGTATTTAGCTGAGCCACGATACAAAACATTTATGAGCCCATGTGTGTTCTGTGCCTCTACCCCAAGGATAGGAGTCAACTACCGCTCTCTCTTCACAGCTCAAATTCACATTCTTCCATTAAAGCTCACTACATCTCCACGACTTTTAAGCACTTGAATATCTAAAGTCTGCATCTTCTCCTGTCAGGTGACTATCTTCACCTGTCGGGTGACATTTACTACTAACCAAAAAACTCTAAGATGGAAACAGAGCAGTTCTTTGCTCTGTTCCGTGAACCTTGTCCTCGCAGCTTGTATTGCAGCATCATAACCACTACTCTTACATATATTCCCTTCAGATCACAATAAAGTACAGATCAGGCCATTAGGTAATTTTTCTTCAAATACAGCTTTACGTTTCATGATAATCCAACATTGAAGTAATAGAAAAAGATGCAACTTACAGCTAGTTTGGCTTTCTCGCGTTCAATGAGGTCAGCCAATTTGTTGAGCAGGGTTCCTCTTGCAGACGCATCCAACTGACGCCAGGCAGAATTTCTCTTGAACGCTGCCTTAGCTGCTGCAACTGCTTTGTCAACATCAGCCTACAGTCAACACAATTAGTTGATGCAATGATTCGATTTGTTGCATGCACTCTATCACGCTAAAAAATGCTCTACAAAAACATCCATAGAGAATAATTTAAAATAAGGCAACAATAAATCATGATTATAGGATACTGTACTGAGTACTCATCTAAAAGCAAGTAACAAGTAAATTTCTTATTATTCCACTTACAACTGCACAATGGGAGAAACATTGAAGTAATAATTGGATAGAAAAAGATGCAAATTAAATGATAAGATGTGTGAAATGTCGGAAGTATTAGTGTTGAAACGTCACTTATACAGGAGTCAGGCGATGAAAAGTAAGTAAGCAAGTACAGTAACGAATCACAGAGTGGTATCTCTAGATTAACCAATAAATTACGCAAGAATTTTTTTCAAGAATACCAATATGCATTTTGCAGTTAGAATTCTATTTAGTGATCAGAAAACACAATTTAAATAAGCAAACAACTGACCTTGTCACCTTCCTGAATGTCTGCAATCTTTTCTTCAGTCGCAGGGTTGATTGTGGGAAAGGTCTTCCCACTCACTGAGTTCACATACTCATTATTGATGAAAATCTGTTCAACAAAATCGATTCTAAAATCATTACCAGAGAACAAATAATTCAAACTGTTTATCAATTCATCAAAAATGTCCAACACTGAAAAATAACACACAAAGACAACTTAGACTTGCTGGTAACCATAGGACAATTCTATATGCAGCAAAATCTAGCCTGTAATCAAAACTCCTACTCAGCTTTTCAATGTACCGGCAACCATAGGACAATTCATGTTCATTTACATGTATTATGCAGAAAAATCCAGCCTCTAATCAAAATTCCAGCTTTTCAAAGTAAACAATCATTTTGGATTGCAAATTATCTTTTATTTTAAAAAATAACTGCAATAATGCAATAATGTAAAAACTGATGCTCAGCCATTAGTGAAATTGAGGGACATTTGAAAAGTGGACACTATTTAATTCAAAATAAGGGCAGTCCATATGAAAAAAGTAGTTCATATCCATGGAAAGTCCTTAGATATGCACTAGGGTAAACAAATTTAGCCATGACTGATAATGAAATAGTACTTCAGGTTCATGCATGCTTCAAGCAGTACTGTTACAATGCATCAACAAGTAGGCCTACCTCACAAACAAAACAGGCCAACTAACATCTTGCCACAAGTTCTGTCAAATTTTCACACAATGCATGAGCCAACTTATGTTGTTGACACGCAATTAAGAGTGATATTCAAGTGACATTCTATATTTTGCAAAGTCATGCTGAATTTTGTTAAAACCAACTGCCGCAACTGATTAATATACAGGGTGCGCCCAAAAAAAAACCCCCCCTAAGATTTTTGCCAATATCTTGACCAAAAGTAAGAATTTTGAGATGAAATTTTACTGTCTTAAAGACAATTCATATTTACACATGATGGCCAGATTTCATCGAAATATTTCAAACAGAACAAAAATTATGCCACTTTTAGGGAGGTCACCCACCGTTTTTTGACGATTCAAAAACGCGACGCAACAAAAAGTAATAAAAATTCAATCTAAT
This sequence comes from Lumbricus rubellus, assembly GCA_945859605.1. NCBI lineage: Eukaryota > Metazoa > Annelida > Clitellata > Crassiclitellata > Lumbricidae > Lumbricus > Lumbricus rubellus. The sequence goes on from OX243818.1 coordinate 28,559,585, forward strand.
TATTCTGGCCAATATCTTGGCCAAAAGTAAGCATTTTCGAATGAAATTTTACAGGCTTAAAGACAATTCATATCTGCATATGATGGTCAGATTTCATCAAAATATTTCCAAAACAACAAAAGTTATACCACTTTTAGTAAGGTCACCCCCCAATTTTTGACAATTCAGAGACGTAATGCAGCAAAAACACGATTTTATTAAGTCTCATCTCAAATAATTATTATAAAATAGCCTTGATATTGACAGATGATCATTAGTATTACTATTTAAAAAATAAACAGGGTACCAGCGTAGCTGCACGTCACTGAGAAGTCACTTAGCAAGATGACAATCAAATTCTTAAAATAAGAAATAATAAGGAATCTGTCAGATAGTCAACAGGTCCACCAAGAACTCTGCATAGAGACTCAAAATAAGTTTTGGCACGGGTGGTGGGCACATTGAACACAAGTTGTGAAGCACTACCAAGTTATTTTGAGAACAGTTATTACAGATTAGACTTAATAAAATCACGTTTTTGTGACTTTTGTAGCGTTTCGTTTTTGAATCGTCAAAAACGGTGGGTGACCTCACTAAAAGTGGTATAACTTGTGTCGTATTTGAAATATTTTGATGAAATTTGGCCATCATGTGTGCATATGAATTGTCTTTAAGCCTGTAAAATTTCTTTTCGATATTCTTACTTTTGGCAAAAATACTGGCAAAAAACCTAATTTTTCCCCGTTTCGTTTTTGAATCGTCAAAAAACGGTGGGTGGCCTCTCTAAATGTGGCATAACTTTTGTTCTGTTTGAAATATGTTGATGAAATCCGGCCACCATGTGTAAATATGAATTGTCTTTAAGACTGTAAAATTTCATTTCGAAATTCTTACTTTTGGCAAAAATATTGCCAAAAAACCTAGGGGGGGTCTTTTTTTTTGGCGCACCCTGTAGACTCAACACAATATGCTAAGAAAAGTAGTCATTAAATTGATTCGTTGACTAATTGATTGACAGATTGATTGAATGGTTGATTGATTGAACCAGTAAGAAGAGAAAGATTTCACTTTAAAAGTCACAAGAACTGTGGCGGCTATTGTATTGTGAACTCAATTTGATAAAGCATCAGTGAGAGTAAGTAAGCTGGTTTCAGTAATGCAGCGGTTGTGAAGCTGAGAAATTTGGAAGATTTACATTATATTACATTGCATGTCTCGAATTTGTGACCTGTAAAACTGACATATATTTGTACAATTACACTACGTAACAAAATTTAACTTTTTGTTTGTCCTTGGGTATTAAATGTTATTTCCTGATTGCTTCTGCCTCAAAAGTAAAGGAAATGGCCATTATACCCCAAAGACTTTGCTTTTCAGGCCAGGAGATTGATTATTCTGAAATGTAACTGCTTCTTCGAAACATTAAAATATAAAGCCAGTTATGAGTTAACTCGAAGTAGATGTACAGCTTTTGTGAGTTTCCGGGAATAGTCTAGAATGTGCGAAAACCTTTCACACCTATAAAATAATAGCTACAGGTAGGCCTAGTAGTATAAATAAAGATACCTTGAGCCCACCATGCACTTCAGTTCAGTTGTACATTCGACTAGGACCTCACTAGGTGCATAGCCTGTAGACACAACTCAGATGGCATCAAGAGGCTGCACGTATCCGGCTGACGCATTCTGCTATGTCTGCGGCCAATTTATGAAGACAAGAGCAGGATGGTACAGAGGGGGAAAGAGAGCCATGAAGTTTGCAATACCAAGACTCTGGCGAGAACCCACTGACCACTCAAGCAATTGCTACTTCTGCATGGTGGATCCTTCCAAACGTGGGACTGGAAAGAATTCAGCTACTACCATATATCCCGACCTTCTTTCATCCATGGCCCCAGTGCCACACAGCCCTGAGCTTCCGGTACCCACTGTTCCGGATAGAAATCAGTTGCTTTCAGAAGAACAAAGTATATCAGAGTCAGAGAGCGATGAAGACGTTTTAGATCCAGACTACAATTTTCTAGCTCATGACAAAAATCCGTAGGCCTACTATCCAAACCAAAAAGAACTCAACGACTTGATCAGAGATCTTGGTCTTACCAAGTCCAATGCAGAACTTTTGACCTCTAGACTCAAGCTGTGGAACCTGTTGGACGACAGTGTTCAAATCGCAGATAAGAGGAAGCGTCATCAAGCATTTTCAAGCCATTTTACCAGTCAAGATGGACACTGCTTCTGTCACAACGTGGCCGGTCTTTTTCAGGATATTGGAATCGACTGCAACCCGAACGAGTGGCGTCTCTTAATTGACAGTTCAACTCGGAGCCTCAAAGCCGTGCTACTTCATAATGGGGACAAGTATCCGCCTCTTCCTCTGGCTGATTCGGTACACCTCAAAAAGGATTACAACAGCGTGAAAACTTGGTTGACCGCATTGAAGTACGATGAATACGGCTGGGATGTCATATTAGACTTCAAAATGGTATCATTCATGATCGGTCTGCAAGGGGGTTGGACAAAGTTTTCTTGCTACCTTTGCCTTTGGGACAGCAGAGACACAAAGGCGCACTGCCACAAGCGGGACTGGCCCCAGCGGACCCAGTTCAATGTGGGTAGCAAAAATGTCAAGTGGGAGCCACTGATCGATCCTCGGAAAGTGCTGATGCCACCACTGCACAATAAATTGGGCCTAATGAAACAACTTGTCACGTCTCTAGAGAAGGAATCGGTATCTTTCAAATACCTTCAAAGTTTCTTCCCTATAGCTGTCTGAGGCAAAGGTCAAAGCTGGCGTCTTCGTCGGACCAGAGATAAAGAGAATCATGGAGTGTAAGGATTTCTCGAAGATGCTTTCTCGGACTGAGAAAGCGGCTTTGTCGCGTTGGTTAGAGGCTTCCTGGGCAATAACAAGGCCGAAAACTATGTAGAGCTGGTTGAGACTCTAGTGAAGAACTACAGTAAAATTGGATGCAGGATGTCCCTGAAAGGTCATATCCTTGATGCTATCCTTGAAACTTCAAGGAGAACATTGGAGCATACTCGGAGGAGCAAGGCGAGCTCTTCCACCAGGATATTCTAGAGTTTGAACGTCGCCACCAAGGACAGTACAATGAGAACATGATGGGAGACTACATATGGGGGCTGATTCGTGAAAGTGATTTACAGTATAACCGCAAATCTCGAAAAACGACTCATTTCTAAATTTTGGGTGGTTAATTTTTTTATCATTCTAGTATTGATACATGTTGCTTTAGAGTCAGTTTGTGGTTTCTTGTGACCTATATAGTTTTCTGATGACTTTACGTGAACAGAAACAAACAGATTCGCTCGTTTGTTGTGGAAATAGGCTTTTTCTTTTGAATATCATTCTCCTGTCCCCAAAAGCAAAGTTTAAACAGAATAACAATCATTTTCTATACTTTTGAGGCACAAATAACCAGGAAATCACACTCATTGCCCAGGAACAAAAATCGTGTTACATAGTGTTATTAACCTAACCTACTGTAAGCGGCCTAAAGGCAGCGGTAAAATTAGCCTGGCCCAATAGCCAATCATACATGTAATGCATAAACTTCAGTCTGGTCTCGATTTAGAGCAAGCATGACTTTGCAAATAATGAAAGTCTGTTAACCAATTCTCTAAGTCCTCAAAAATAAATCGCACTGGTCATAGTTCAACTGGAGAGGAATAACGTTGCTATCCATACCGGGGAAAGTTCTAGCCAGCATAATTCTAAAGAGAATTCAAGAGGCGGTAGATGGCTTGCTAAGACAACAACAGGCGGGTTTTAGAAAAGGCAGATCTTGCTGTGAACAGATATTTGCATTAAGGCAAATCATAGAGAAATGCGAGGCAGGAAACGCAAATATACTCATCAACTTCATAGATTTCCAAAAGGCATTTGACAGTGTGCAAAGACCGGCGGTATGGAGCATTCTTGAACAGTATGGAATACCAGCAAAGATTGTAGACATCATTAAAGGAATGTACAAGGAAAGTAGATGCACGGTGAGAGTGGATGGGAAACTGGGCGAGTGGTTTCGGATCATCACTGGGGTAAGGCAGGGATGCATTTTGTCACCTCTGTTGTTTTTGATAACAATTGACTGGGTGATGAGACGAAGCACAGAAGAGGAGGGATGGGGCCTGAAGTGGGGAGAGGATGGGAAGATGGCAGATTTGGATTTCGCGGATGATATAGCACTACTGGAGGATTCATGGGAGGGAATGAGAAAACTCACGGGCTGTGTAGAGAAGCAGGCAGGCTTGGTCGGTTTAAGGATCAATACTTCAAAGACAAAGATCATGAAAATAGGAAAATGGGAAACGTCAGAGTGCATCAAGGTCAGGGAGGATGTGTTGGAGGAGGTGGAAGACTTCTGCTACCTGGGAAGTGTGATTGCGAACAATGGCAATTGCGATAAGGATATACGATCCAGATTAGGAAAGGCGAATACGATATTTGGGCGATTAAACAACATATGGAGGGACAAGGGGCTCAGTATAACAACAAAGACAAGATTATATAGAGCATTGGTGCTGACAGTGTTGCTGTATGGAGCGGAGTCATGGTCGGTGACCAAAGCAAACATGAAGAGGCTAGAGGCAGCTCATCATAGATGGCAGAGGAGGATACTGGGGATTACTTGGAAGGATAAAATCAGAAATGAAGAAGTAAGGAAAAGAACATCTATGGAGAAATTGGAGGAGATGATGAAGAAATTGCGTCTGCGGTGGTTGGGACATCTACACAGATCAACTGAAGAAAGAATCATGAAGCAGGCAATGCACTGGACTCCGACTGGATGGAGAAGAAGACGAGGTCGACCAAGAAAGACCTGGCGGGATATGGTGATACAAGACCTGGAAGACGGCGGAATGACGTGGGAGGCGGCCAGGACAGCTGCGGAGGACAGAGTGACGTGGAGGACCTGTGTCGCCCGATGCACTACAAATGCGTGGAAGGACTAAGGTCTAAGGTAAGGTCATAGTTCACGCAGTGTGTACATGCTCTCAGGCAGTGAGAACAAACACACAACCAATCAGGTGGAGGTTATGGGGTATGTAACCACCGCCTTGTAGGCTTAACAGAGAGTTCTCTTCTAAGTGGTTCAATCAACGAAGCAATCAATCATCTGCAGTCAATCAATGAATCAATCAATCATTAAATTTGCTTTATTGATTGCCACAGAATAGGGAAAAAAGAAACAAAAGGATAACAGGAAATGCAGAGCGCAAGAAATAACGACAATAGGAGAAAATTAATGTTCTAATGGCTACAAAGGAAAATGCTCGAAAAGGACCATAGCCCCTCTGGGTAGAATTACCTAAGGATGCAACTTGAAATAATTCATGACAGCAGTTGAAATATCAGCTGTGGATAACATAATAGTATCAGAGATACTCAATTATGCCAAATGTATACAAGCATTGCTTTTCCCTAACTGCTCAACTACAGACATATGCATCAACAAAGTAGTAATAATAATAGCAAAATTATTCAGTAACTACTGGCTGTCTGGCTCATTAGATTAAGTATAAGTTTTTCTTGAATGGCGGACAACTTGGTACGTCACAAAGGTCTCAACCCAATATCCTTTATCTTCTGTGCAAAACCATAAACCAACTCCTTCGTCCAACCTAATTCCAAATTCGCTTGAAATCGTATCAATTGTTCAATGGAAGTTGTTCAGTTCCATCTTTTCGGTCCAGAAATTACTATCCACTATTATGCGTCTTCAATATGCTCGATGTGAAAATCATCCACACAAAAACACCCTCACTGGCCTTGACCCCACTCATGCATAAAAGTTTTACATCAAATCAACAAAGTCCTCCAAGGCTGAAAGGGTCTGAACTTGAATGAACTTAGTTAAGCTGCTGCCACATCATGAAAGGCAGCCATTCCATTCACATCTTATTATAATGCAAAGTCATGCTGCTCAAGTTTTTATAAAGCTGCCATGGATTAGACAAGGCCATCACATGCACATACAGAATGCTAAAAGACCTTCAATCTATGTATCCAGTAGAGCATGACTTGGCAGCAACACCCTTTGGCTACATATCCAATAGAGTTAAAACTCCTGCAAGACGATTCACACAAGGGACAGAGGACAAAAAGCCAGTTACAAATAATGTCCTATATATTACGGTAACCACCAGACAAAGTCCACAGAAAGTTTACACTCTACAGGCATTCAGGCAATTGAAACAGCCACACAATATCATGATGACGGTATGCAGTACATACAAGCAAGTCTTGTAGCTTAAAAAGACAATTCGTTTCACACAAGGTCATACCAATCCCTCTAGCCCAAGGGTGGCAACATACGGGCTGCGTTACTGCACTATAGAAATTGTCTATGTTATTATTATTATTATTATTATTATTATTATTATTATTATTATTATTATACGGGACCTTTTAATTGACGCTTGGCATGTCTTTTTATCTTTGCATTGAACCTGCTAGTTGGAGCCTTTTATCCGTCCTAGATATTTTTTAACTGAACAAAAATTAAAAGCATATTTATCATTGTGACACAAGACCGTAGGTTTTAGGATAATCAGGCCTTCTTCTTAATAATTATTTTTGTCTATTTAAGAGGTTATTCTGCAATTAAAACAAATAAAAATGACATTATCATATGTTTGGGGGAAAAAATATTAGACGTACGATTAACATACGATTGTCCATGAACTGCTCTAAAATCTTATGGTGGCTCTCTGCTAAAAGAAGTTGCCCATGCTAGCTCTAGCTATTACTTTCTGTGGAAAATCATACAACTCTTTCACCATAACTCATCCAACCTAATTCCAAACATAAATGGTTTTTCATGTTGTTTTGGGAAAACAAACTACTTTGCACGTCTCTTCAGTCACTCCTGGCGTAGGCCCCTTAGGCCTACCCACAGGTAATTCACATGTTGCTGCTCCTAACCCCACTCACGACTACCCACCTTCTACCATACATCTAACCCCTACATCCAAGACTGAGACTACCAATCTTCCTTCTGTAAAAATCTGTTAGAACACACAGCGCAAACTCTGAATAAGAAAGTAAACGGTAAAATAGCCTACCCAAAATTAGTATCAGGGTATTGATCCTATAAATTATGATTTAATATGAAAGCTTTGGCATAGCGCACACTGTCAAGCCTGCAAAATACACCGAACTGCGATTAAACTTACCTGAGTAAATTCGATCGGCAATGGGCGAATCGGTTTCGCTTGCTCTGCCATCTTTCTCTTCGACTTTTTCCGTTTACTTCGTGTAAATAACAGACTAACACCACCGAACGCGATCCTACGCTATGCCCTGGAAGGACGAACACGTGGTATATTTACAAATTAAACAACCAACTACCGGTACCGTAAGCGCAATCCAATGCCTGCTGTTAGCCTACCGTATACTGAGCAAATGAAGCCCTATGCAGGTTTGGCAGCGATGTTTCAGTTGCAGCAGCTGTTGCTGGGTGCTCCACTGTGCAGGATATGGCGGTTATAGACACAGTGGCATATTCAGGAGGGGTTTACGGGTTCAAACCCCCAAAATAAATGATCAGAGAATTTTTAATAACCAATTCTGAGTATTTTGTGGCAATGTCTACCTGAAACCTCTGAAACGAAAAAATCCTCTCCGATTTTTTCTGGTTATACTAGCAGTGGCGGATCTAGGCTATTATTTTGGGGGGGGGCGAATTCGCCTTCAGTGGAGAGTTGCTCGCGCCGAAGGCGCGAAGCCCCTTACGACTAGGGGGTTTGGGGGAGCGTCGTAAGCTCCCCCAGCGGGGTCTGGGGCGGAGCCCCAGCCGCAAACGCATTTTGCAGCATTTGAGATCAAAGGAGGCCTGTTTTTGGCAATATATTTCGGGGATTATTCAATCATATAAATGTATAAAAAATTGAACATAATGTTCAAAAGTAAATTACGTGCATTGAAAACAAGCCACATTATTTCACATAGGCTAAAAAACCTTTAATCAATACGTCTGACAATTAGTCCATCAACACACTTATATTGCACTGGTCAAAATAACAAATCATTAGTTTCAGACCAAACTGAAGTACTGAACTGTTTTGGACCAGTGTTTAATCTAGTCCCCCTCCGCTGGGGGGAATTCAGGTTTCTGGGGAGGGGAGACAATCGTGCGTCCGAAGGACGCTCGTGAGGCGCGTAGCGCCGAGACCGGCAGGGGGAGGGGTATGGGGAGGGGGATGTTCCCCTCCCCATCAGAAACTTTTTGAACATTCACATTGCAATTGGTAGCATTTTATGGTGTCATCTTATCAAAATGCCTGTACTTGTTCAGAGCCTCGTCAGAAACTTTTTGAATATTCACATTGCAATTGTTAGCATTTTATGGTGTCATCTTATCAAAATGCCTGTACTTTTTCAGAGCCTCATCAGAAACTTTTTGAATATCCACATTACATCACGGTATATTATAACACTTCATGTAAAACAATGATGAAAACTGTAACTAAAAACCAATATAATTTTGTCAAAATTTCCTGGGGAGGGAAATGTCAATCCTGGGGGGGAAACTTCCCCCCCAGAGACGTCTAGATTAAACACTGGTTTTGGACACTGTATTTAGGCCCCCTAACAAATTTTTCTTCTCGTTAATATGCGTACCATGTACTTAAGTCATGCATAGAAATGTGAAAATAATATGGTAATAATAATTCGATCCCACAATAACTTTAGAAATTAACACTTAAAATTTCTCAACCAACCATAGGCGGCTAGGCCATTGCCTATAGTTCGATGGAGCATTTGCTCAAAGGCTTCTATGATTTAGACGACTATGGAGTATGGACCCAAAGTCAAAGAAGTCTGCAATTTCGTGCATAGGCGGAGACTTGCCGCTGAAGTTGGGAAGGACGGATTATGGATGCGTGCCCGAATGAGGCCGGTGAGGGTCGGTTAGGGTCAGTTTTTATGGTCGTGAGTGTCAGTGTGAGTGTCAGTGTTGGAATTACAGTAGTCTTTAGATAGTTGTTGTCGTCGGATAACAGCGTCGGCTCGATTTTTTACTTTTTATACGCCTCTTACGAGCACCGACGGACAATTGGGGGGGGGCGATCGCCCCCGTCGCCCCCCCTTGGATCCGCCACTGGGTTATAGGCCTAAGGTTATAGGCAAAGCTATACAATACAACTGAAATTTGTATTGTATTGTATAGCTTTGCTAGGCCTAATTAATGGACAACAACATACTCGAGCTACGTCACTGCACGGATGGGAGGGAACCGAGTCTACCAGACAACAATCCATACGCCTTATACCCCGCAGTCGATCGAGTCGATCGATCGAGTCGATCGATCGAGTCGATCATAACTCGGCCAAGTCGAGTCGATCGAAATATCGTCGACTCGATCGACTTGCAAGTCGAGTCGATCGTGAGTTTTTTTCGATCGACTCGATCGACTTGCGAGTCGAGTCGATCGTGAGACATGCCAAGTCGAGTCGATCGAAAAATCGTCGACTTTCAAGTCGAGTCGATCATTGCTCCGTCGACTGGACTCCACTTAAAAATATTTATCTTAGGCCTACTATTTCTTGAAGTCTCAAAGTGAACTACATGATATAATTACGTAATTTAGTTTTTCCACACGAGTGCAGCTAATGAACCTTTTGGCAGCTGACGACTTCGTGTTTGTGGAACTGTGAAAGTTGATAGACGTACGTTTTCGATTTGAGTTCAGCCAGTAGAGGCGGATACAGAAATATTTGACGAAGGGGGGGGGGGGGTAAAATTTTTGGTCTTGGGCCGACAAAATGTTTTGTTGGTCTTCCGTGGAAAAATCCTTCTTTTAGTCTTTCGCCCAAAAAACTTCTAACGTGGCAACTCCGGTTAGGCCTACTTAAAATCTGATGACTTTTTTAGTCATGTGCTAGTTTCTCTCTCACCTTCCTGTTCCCGTTGCGTTGATTTACAGCTTTTTGAAAACTGATGGAAGGAGGGTCCGAATGGAGTGGGGGCATGGCCGGATTGCCCTCTTGGATCCGCTCCTGAATGAGCAGGATACATTTAGGCCTGTATAATTTATTATATGTAGGCTAGATGGTAATTTTGAGAATATAAAACGGGGCCTTTTATGACGTCACTTCGATCAGGATACAGATCTACTATCATATAACTTCGTTAATTTTGAGAATACAAAACTAGACCCATGCTTATTGTGACGTCACTCTGATTATGATGCAATTTTTAATATTATAGGCCTATTACAGGTTCACCTCGAGAATTAAAACAACTAGGCCTATTGTGACGTCACTTCGATTATGATACAAAATGTAATATTATAGAAGTGCATTTTGATAATATAAACAAGGCCTACTGTGACGTCACTTTAATTATTATACATAATCTACTATTAAAGAAGAGCATTTTGAGAGTATAAACTAGACGAATTGTGACGTCACTTCGATTATTACGCAGATCAACCGTAATAATTTTTGAAACTCATTATTTTTACAGAATCTAAACGAGGCCTATTGTGACGTCACTACGATTACAGTGCACATCTACTATAAATTCACTGAGAATACGAAATTAGGCTTAGTGTGACGTCACGCAGATTTCATTTTGAGAACATATAACTGCAGGGGTGAGCAAGAGACAAAACTAGGTCAAGTCGACTCGAAGTCGGCCGAGCCAAGTCGATCGAGTCGTAAAAAGGTCGGCGAGTCGACGAAGTCGATCGAGTCGATCGTCGACCGAGCCAAGTCGATCGAGTCGTGAAAAGGTCGGCGAGTCGACGAAGTCGATCGAGTCGATCGTCGGCCGAGCCAAGTCGATCGTAGCCCACGACTCGATCGACTGCGGGGTATAATAGGCCTATATAAACGATCTGAAGCGACGCTTGTTGGAAGTGTGGGATGGCCTGGACCAGAGGATAGGAGCAGGTTGCCAAAGATGGACCACGTAGGCTATACAAGGATAATCGTCCGTTTTCGCCACAAATTAAGAGAAAATCATTATGCACCACGGTCGTTACATAGATTAGGTATTGATACACCATTGGATGCAATAAAAATTGGGGTTTCTCCCCCACCCCCACAATCCTGACTACATCGTGGGAGAGATTCGCCAACCCCTCCACGGGGTGTCCCATGCCGAGACCGACAGAGTAGTGATCGAAGGTTTGGAGTGATGATGATGATGATGATGATGATGATGATGATGATGATGATGATGATGATGATGATGATGATGATGATGATGATGATGATGATGATGATGATGATGACGATGACGATGATGACGATGACGACGACGACGACGATGATGATGATGATGGTTCTCTGCCCGAAGGCAAGTTCATTGGCTTTACGCCCCTAAGGATGAGATGAGTGGGGTGGTTTCCCGTTGCCTTTCCCACAGACAATGATGGGTAAGCAATTTGCCCAAGGTCGCTTCGCAGCAGCTTGCGCCACCACGTCCCATGCGTGCAAGCCCGAGATATCTAAATCTCAGAGTGTCAACTCCCAGCCCGGGGCTTAAATCGCAGTTCGGTGCAACCAACAGCCGTTTGCCGCTCTCACTTGCCGGTGTAGCTAACTAGGCCAACTGCTGTCTTCTCTGGTTTGGAATGAAAAGCTCAAAAACTGCTTAAATGCTTCCCGGTCACCGGTCAAGAAGACAGACAGACAGACAGACAGACAGACAGACAGACAGACAGACAGACAGACAGACAGACAGACAGACAGACAGACAGACAGACAGACAGACAGACAGACAGACAGACAGACAGACAGACAGACAGACAGACAGACAGACAGACAGACAGACAGACAGACAGACAGACAGACAGACAGACAGACAGACAGACAGACAGACTCTTCTCTTTATTTATATAGAACTTAGAACTTAGAACTTTGGAATTATGAACTCTTGCGACTGATCAGAGACGTTATTTGGATGGCACTGGAGTAGGCCTATAGGCTATAGCCTATATTATAAGCATCTGAATTACCTTGCTGTGCCAACTATTTACAGGGGCGGATCCAAGGGCCAATCTGGCCATCCCCTCCCATGTAAAACTGCATGGAACATGGCCCCCATTTGGTTTCAAGAACCTTTCAATCAATGCAGCGGGACATGGCGAGAGAGAAAAAGTAGCAATACGACTAGAGAGATCAGTATATTCCGAAGAGTTTACGACCAGATGACTGAAAAAGGTCATAGGCCTAAGATATTTTGGCAGGGAAAATGGTATAGGCCTAGGCCTATTTTTCACACATTTCGGCCGGATGACTAAAAAGGGTTAGAGCCTATCAGATTTTTCTGGCAAAGATCACCGAAATTTGTGGTCCCCGCTTCGAACATTTCTGTATCCGCCCCTGCTATTTAGGTATAGCCTACAGCAATGCTGTCCAACGTGCGGCCCGCGGGCCGGCCCGCGAGATGATTTCAAGTGGCCCGCCAAGGCTCACTAAATTTTTCTCTTTGTGTAAAATGAAATAAACTTAGTAAATGATAAAGTCACTGGTCGACTTGAGCGTTAATTTTTGTTAATAGTTTTGAGACAAATGTCGATTTGGAATGCTACCAGGAAGACCAATCCGAGAATTAAATCTCTTCTTTCTTTTCATGGGGTAACGTTCCCGTAGTCCAGTGCTGTCCAACGTGCGGCCCGCGGGCCGCATGCGGCCCGCGAGATGATTTCAAGTGGCCCGCCAAGGCTCACTAAATTTTTCTCTTTGTGTAAAATGAAATAAACTTAGTAAATGATAAAGTCACTGGTCGACTTGAGCGTTAATTTTTGTTAATAGTTTTGAGACAAATGTCGATTTGGAATGCTACCAGGAAGACCAATCCGAGAATTAAATCTCTTCTTTCTTTTCATGGGGTAACGTTCCCGTAGTCTATCTGTAGAATGATACATGACTTCTGATTTTAACAACTCATTACTGTACTCAACTAAACAGACCTCGCGAACTGTCCCGAACCGTTCACTTCTAGTGAGCCCTGAGATGTGTAGGCTACAGAGTTCCAACAAGACTGCAAAACAGTGGCGGTGACCATTCCTTCAAGAGATAGCCGAGTTCTAGTTCTAAGGCTAAGAAAGAAACAACTGATAAGAGACCCAGGGCCGACGAATGGCGATGCTCTCCGGTTCGACGACTGTGACTGCTAGCAGCCTAGCGCTTTAGACCGAGGCTGTGGCTTCGAAGATTTCTTTATGGAAGCCAAGGCAGTAGGATGGAAATTCGCCCCAGTCAAAAGGTGGATCTTCGCCAAAATAAATTGACTGGGCGACATAGACTTAATGAAGAGCAGAGCTCGCCAAACTGTGTCTGTGCGACGGAAATGACTGCAAGTCAGCATGGGCGCCCGCACCATAGGTCAAGGAGGGTCGCGTGACCCCCCCTGGAAAGCATGACAAAATATTAGCAATAACACTTTCTGTGCAAATGTTAGTGATTAAAAGGGACAGCTTGCCCAACAGTCATTGTGTTCTTTTACTTCACCAACTTTTGGGGTATATCTTGTGGTTATCTCTACATATTGGGTACTACTTTAACCCGTTACTCAGTCATAATTATGTATATTATTGTATAGTAGGCCTGCATAGAGTCAGACATCAGAGGAACAGTCTTTCAACCACTGAGGTCATCAGGGTACGGTAATCGGATATGCTGACTATAGCTAGCCGTAGACTCGTAGAGGTTGCCGTCAAACCCCACTTGTAAGATTGATAGCACCCTAATTGTCTTCCTGTGATGCAGGTCAATGGTCAATCTGCCAGTCTAATGCAGCCTGGTATCTTGTACCCATATTATGCTCTCCTTTCTAAGAATGCACAAGGAAGATGTCTCTCATCAAACTGCTCTCCCGCACACATTCTCATAGGACACAAGAGTTAACAGTAGGCCTATATTCAAATTTCAGCTGTGGACTTGTGGTATAGGCTATGCATTTACAGGGTTGTCCAGCCTCTTTTGAATAATTATTGGTGATTCGGCTTGTGGATAAAGCTGTCACGAGACTCACGACATTATACCGGTAGCCATATATATGTACAAGACTTAGTATAGTGTTGATGTTATTATCAAAAATACAGTGACCCTAAGCTTGTGGAGGTAAGCTCATTCACTGTTCATAAATCTTGCTCTATACTGCAGTCAAAGTTTTAGTTTTTTTTATACTTTATTTACCGGGTAAAAGTAAAACTCTGGCTGAAAGGTTTGATTTCTTCTGGAAATGTCTAAGCACGCCTGCAGATGATTTGGCAGAAAAAGCTTTAGCTTTGTCAAAGCAATATCGAGCAGACCTTAATGGTCAGGATCTCACAACAGAAATGGAAGATTTGCCCTATGTACATATATTATAAGGTAAATTATGGATGTGCCCATTGAATCTGCATAACTTTTTAACATAGTAAAAATTAAATCCGAGTAATTTATAAATGTTTGCCAGCTTACAATAGGCCAACTGTAGACAATTCAATCAGAAGTAACCTCTGCAATAAGATTATTTACCAAGCTGAAGAGCCTGATTTATGCCTGAAGATGACAGAATTAATTTTTAAAGGCATATAATGTCTCATTACAACTTTACAAGATCTTCTAGATCTGGTCAGGTTGAGCTCTGAGACTATAGTCTTGTTTTTATAACTGCTATCTGAAATTTTGCAGAAAAATGACAAGGAATGCTCTTTTGTTAGGCCTACAGTCATTCTATTGTGCCATAAATGCAAGCACAAAATACTTTGCTAGTATTTAAAATTGTATCTCAAATACTATAGCATTTAAAATAATTAAAATAGCCTAACTGAATCAAACATATGGTAAGAAACATACAAGAACAAGGAGAAAACATAATATTTGATCAATCAACTACAGGTTCTTGCTCATGTAGACTAAATACAAAATTACAAGCTGACGAAGTTTTGCCCCTGAAATTTTCTGCACCCTGGAAATAAAGAAATGACGTCCCTGCATGGTACTGTTAGTCTATTATAGTTAGTACTGTTAGTCTATTATAGTTAGTACTGTTAGTTAGTGTTATTGATTTTTTCTATGAATAGGCCTAATATACATGAATAATATGTGCCATAGCATGGCATAGCCTATATCAAAGTCGAAAACTGTCTAAAGACTTTTTCGTTTTGTTATAAAAGGCTTATAAATATTATATTACGTTACATTGAGATAATCTATAGTTGTGTGAGTTGCTTGGTTTTAGGCCTAATGGCATTATTTTGTATCTTAACTCCTCTGGCCACGACCGAGTCGACTGACCCCCCCTGCAAAAAATCCTGCGGGCGCCCATGCAAGTCAGGAATAAAAGCCACCTTGCACATTTTGGTGCTCTACTATTATGAAGCATGATAATCGTGGTCTGTGTAGTCCACATGCTACTATTCATTATTATTACTGTGGACTTGTCGAACTCTTTCCACAAACTGCTCAAACCTTTTCTCTTTGACAATTCCTGGGTCGGGAGCATCTCCGAATGCCTTGAACCGGCAGTATTTAAATTTCATATAGGCCTATTGATAGCTTGATTGATGGATAGATTACAATCATTCCATATTAAATTTCAATACTAATTTCAATGTTGATATATTATCAATACATTTTAGTCACTATAATTATATACTTTTTGAGTTTACTGTTGCGGCCCTCGGCTTAAAGAATCCTGCTTTTGCGGCCCGTGGTACCAAAAAGGTTGGACAGCACTGGCCTACATGTACGCGTAGAGTAGACCTACAGTGTATGTTATAAACTAATATCTCCTTATTTGTCACTGGGATTCAAGAACAGCGGAGAATCAAGCATGGAAACGAACCAAACTAGGCTATAGTGATAATTTAATACGTACCGGAATCCTTTTTCTGTGCTGACAAGTTTAGGCCTATTTCTGAGCCCTATGCTTGGTGTATTAGTTAACTGCATGCAGGGCCGTATTTACTTTGGTGGAGGCCCATGTGCACCGATAGTGGTGGAGGCCCAATGGACATAAGATAATAAAAAAAAGCAATTTTAATGGCGCCGTACCACAGCAATGCCGTTACAAGGGTGCTACAACTAGGCCTACAACTAACAGCAGGATAGGTCTAACAAAATATAAAGTTTATAGGCTGTACTACATGTAGCCCATGCAATAAAACTGGTTGCATAAATAACTGTTGCTTGAACTGATAAGTAGGTTTAGGCCTACATCTGCAGTGTATATTAGGTCTATGTGTAGATAACGGAAGACTTCAAATAGCCTAGGCTAAGTCAATTCTTCGCCCTTGGTCTCACATACAATAATTATGTAGACCAACTACGGATAGGCCTATATCAGGGGTGTCAAAGAGCTGGCCCGCGGGCCATTTCTGGCCCACCGACGATTTTTTCTGGCCCGCGGAGCCTTCCCTGAAGATTACAAAATTAGGGGATACAATTTTTTATTTGTATATTTTACAGCCAGCGCCAAATATCTTGCAAATCTTCATGGTTTATTGTATGTAAACCTATAGTAGGCCTATCTTGCTAGACTAGGCCTATGACTCCGTTGCATAAATTGATTGATAGAAACAAAAGACACATTGCTGCAGGAGCTTTGAAACCCTGACCCGCCACTTGTTAGAAGATTGTCACATTGGCCCGCCACTTGTTAGAAGATGTTCACAGTGGCCCGCCCCTAAAAAAGGTTTCACACGTCGATGTTTCACACCCCTGGCCTACATAGTCCGTGAACTTTGATTATCTGGTGAGCGAATTTGCCAAAAAGAAAAAAAAGAAAAGTTTCACTAATTTGACATGACTTCATAACTAGTGATGTGAGCGTGAAATATTTCATTTGAAATATTTCATTTCTGACTGTTTTTTTTTTGAAATATTTCAAAGTAAAAAAAAACGTTTTTTTTTACATCTATGTTTTTTTTACATCTCTAGTGCTGTTCCAAAGATATGGTCTGTTCTGCAATCGGATATTAACTTTATAATAGCAGACGTTACTGTGCTTGTCATTGTTTGCAAGATGATAACAATGATGATGATCATAGGAGTAGGGGACATTTCAGCGTTGGGGGGGGGGGCAAAAATGAGACTTTTGCCCGAAATTTTTTTTCATCCTGCCGAAATCTTTAAAAAAATTCTCGTTACGTTTGCCCAAAAATTCTAACGATCTTTTTAAGTCATCCGGCCAAAATCTTCTGAAATTTCCCGTTACTTTTTGCTCGAAAGGTCTGACGACCTTCTTTTGTTCGGGCAGGTCTGATTTTTCGGGCAAGAAGACCCGAAAAACTAAAAAAAGGATGAAAAAAATAAAAACTTTTTAATTTTTTCGGGTCTGCTTGCCTGAAAAATCAGACTTGCCCGAAATTTGGGGGGGCATTTGCCTCCTCTGGACCCCGTCTCCTACGCCTATGATGATGATAATGACAAAGACGGTGACAATGTCGATGATGAAGGCCATGAAAACTATGACGACAGTGACGATACCAGTGATGATGATGACATTGACAGTTATGATGATAGCGACAATGATGATGTTGACGATGACAACAAAGATGATGACATGATGGACGATGATGAATAACAATGAGGAAATCTTGTAACTGACAGATTTTAGCAGTATAATTACTATTAATGATGGTTTACTCTGTCTGACTGATAGTACTATTTATGTTTGTGTTCTAAGTTCTATTCTTAGAACTTTTTATAAAATTTTGTTTGCCGGATTATTATTGAGTCTAGTTGACATAGTATTTGTGATTTATAATTTGTCTTGTAAAGTCACTAAAGTGTTTCGAATTCTATAGCCTACTTTGTCCTAGGCTAGCAGAATTTAGCTAAAATCACATTTATTTCATTTATGACAAAACAAGGGATTAATAATAAATGTTAAGCATAACAATGAACAATAACATCTACTTTATTAGATCAAACTGCAATTTGTGATATTTGGTGAATAAAACATGTTTTTCAACATATAATGTAACTCTCATAAAAGTCATTCTTAAAAACAGGTACATGTAATTAGAAATAAATTGAATATCTCGAGAATGGTCATCACTAACACAATATTCACTAACACAAATTTTCATGTGTTAATGTAGCATATTTTCATTCAGTATTGTTTATAATTTTACTTGAGTTATACTTTATGCTTTCTATAGCACTGACTTTATTCTACTTTTGGATATTTGAACCCGTTTCTTGTTTTCTTTATTTGCAATTTGGCATTGAGAGACGGTTGTGCACCATCATGGGCTCTCACGTTCTTGTTTATGAATAGTGATGACCCGATTTTATGTGGTCTGTGCACTAATGTAATTAAGGAAACAATTGATGTAATTACCTGCTCATTGTGCCACGCTGTGTTCCACTTTGGCTGCTGTTTTCAAAGCACTTTTTTACACTGTGACTCAGTTAATTGGATATGCATACATTGTAACAGGGAAGTATTCCCTTTTGTCGAGGATGATGAAGAATTTAAACTGAATGACACTATTAAGACAGATGACACTATTGCCGTAGAATTGAATGGTCTGAATCTTGAACTTACTGCCGTAGAATTGAATGGTCTGAATCTTGAACTTGATGTGTTTCCTGATGAGTCGGGTAATCGTATCTTGCTCAACAATGCTGACACTGACCCAGACTTAAACTATTTCACAAATGTGGCTTGGAGCAGTCCCTACTCCACATTCCCCCGTTGGGAGGCTAAGTTCGAGTCTATTGAAGCTAACTTTTCGGTCATGCACATTAATTGCCGCAGCATGGTACATAAGCTAGATGAAATTCGCGAGGTTCTCAGTCAACTGCCTGTCTCTATTCTGGCCCTGTCGGAGACCTGGTTGGAGTCGGAATTTGAGGATACTATTAATGTGCCCAACTACAAATTTATACATAAGTCTAGAGGGGGGAATCTAGGAGGAGGAGGGGTGGGCTTTTTTGTTAGGGATACCATTAAATTCCAATTGTACGAAGAAAAAAGTGAACATAAAACTTATGAGGGTCTTTTCATCAAAACTTATTTACCTAGCACAACATGTTTAGTAGGAGTTTTGTATAGGCCCCCAGGACAAAACTTGGTCGAATTCAATGCTGAAATAGAGGTCTTATTCTCCAGTATTGTCAAGGGAACCAAAGATATTGTCCTACTAGGAGATTTTAACATTGACCTATTAAAAATTAATGAACATAAAGAAACTAATATATTTTATAATAACCTGACTTCCCATCAGCTTATCCCAGCCATCACGAAACCCACTCGTATCACACCAACCTCATCAACTTTGATTGATAACATATTCACTAATGCCTGGTCTAGTCTGATTGATTCAACCATTTTCATAGCTGACTTGTCTGATCACCTGCCAGTATTCGCACACTTTGCATTTGGTAATTACAAGAGAAGCTTCCCGAATTATTATGACCATCGCATAATTAATGAGGAAAGATCAGAACAATTTAAATCCCTACTTGCTGATAGTAATTGGGATAATGTCTCGACTGCATGCAATAATGGAGATGCTGACGGGGCATATGAAGTGTTTATTGAAAAATATAAAAACGCTTATGATCAGGCCTTCCCGATTGTGTCTAAAAAAAATAACGCTAAGGGGTCTAGATTTAAGCAACCCTGGATGACTGCTGGGCTCCTCAAGTCTAGTAAGAAGAAAGCTTCATTGTACTTAAAATATATAAAAAATCCAAATGCTTATAATAAAAATAAATTTACTGTATATAGGAATAAATTTAAGGCTATTAAAGTCAAAGCAGAAAAAAATTACTATGCATCTGAATTCTGCAAATATAAAGACGACCTAAGGAGGACTTGGAAACTCATTCGCTCCATAATGCAATTGGAAAATAAGGAGACACAAATTGAATCGTTAAAAATTAACGGAGAAAATGTTAAAGATCCAGAAAAAATGGCCAATAGCTTCAATAACTACTTCACCAACATAGCCCATTCTTTGGCAAAGAAAATACCAGATTCACCTCTCCCTTACCATAGTTACTTACAGGCCCCTCGGCAGAACTCTATGGGTTTCCTAATGGTATCCCCGGAGGAAATTATGGATATTGGCCGTGATATACGTTTAACGCATAGCAAAGGTGTTGACGATATAGACCCCTGTATTGCGGCCCCCAATCTCTCCTTGGTTGCCAGACCTTTAGCGGAGATAATAAATTGTTCATTTAGTAGTGGGATTGTTCCACAAGGCATAAAAATAGCTAAAGTGGTCCCAATACTAAAAAAGGGCGATAAGGACAATGTAATCAATTACAGACCCATTTCCGTTCTTCCTTACTTCTCCAAGTTCTATGAAAAACTTATGTATAATCGACTCTATGGCTATGTTAAAAACTCTAACATCATTTATCCATCTCAGCATGGATTTCAACCTGGTCATTCCCCCTATATGGCCTTATTAAATATGCAGGACATGATTTCAAAGGCTATTGAAAATAATGAATACTCAGTGGGAATCTTCTTTGATCTAGCTAAAGCGTTTGATACGGTAGACCATAATATTTTGCTTAAAAAATTAGACAACTATGGAATTAGGGGGACTCAGCTCAGATGGTTTGCCAGCTATTTTGAGAGCCGTACACAAAGAGTTCTCTGTAATGGTGTCCTTTCTGAGCTAGGGTTGATCAAATATGGAGTTCCTCAAGGCTCCAACCTCGGACCACTCCTTTTCCTGCTTTATATTAATGACTTGGCCAATGTCTCTCCAACAATGTTTTTTATTCTATTTGCCGATGACACCAACGTTTTTTACTCCAATGGTTCATGGCAGACGTTGTTTCAAACTGTGAACGTTGAACTATCTAGCATAGCTGTTTGGTTCCATGCAAATAAACTCACCCTTAATTTAGATAAAACCAACTTTATTTTATTTAAATCCCACCGGAAAATAAAGCCAAATGACAATCTCTGTTTGCTTATTGATGATATTTCCATCAATCAAGTTGAATCTACAAAATTCTTAGGTGTGCATATAGATCAACATTTGACCTGGAAAGTTCATATTAATCAAATTGCAACTAAAATTGCTAAAAATATTGGTATTATTTCCCGCGTTGCTTATATCTTGCCAAAGACAATTAGAATGAATTTGTATTATACCCTTGTCTACCCCTACCTCACATATTGCAACCTTGTTTGGGCATCGACATACGAATCCAGGCTTCATAAACTTGTAATCTTACAGAAGAGGGCTGTTCGTATAATTGCGGGTATTCGTAAACGGGAACACACTGGCCCTTCCTTTAATGAACTTCATCTCCTGAAAATTGACCAGATAAAGGATCTCCAAATTAGCGAGTTCTTTTTTCGACTCGAACACGGTCTCCTTCCTTCGGTATTCCAAGGTTACCTCCCTCACGCCTCTGACATCCATTCGCATTTCACTAGGAATTCATCTGCTTTTCGCCCTGTCAAAGCTCAATCTAATACTAGGCGGTTTACTATTAAATCTTATGGCACTAAAGTATGGAACACAATACCAATTGACATTCGTCAATCGAGTAGTCTGCAGGTATTTAAAAAGAAACTTCGTGTTCTTCTACTCTCCTCCACTAATGCTACTTGAAGTGCACATGACCATGTGTAGTTAAGATTTTAGTTAAGTACTTAGTTAAGTTTGTTTCTCTATATGCTCTTGACAATATAAGCTTTTCTGCAATCTGTCATCACCTAATTTGTTTTAGTCTCTTTCTTTTAAGCTATCTTGATTAATTTTTCTTGGGACTTTTTACTTGGGTGACCCTTCCCAGCGGGATGTCCATCCCTTTTGGGCCCCCCTTTGTAGCCAATGCATGCATGTTTTGTACTTTTATTGTTTTCTTGTTTTCTGGTTGCAATAAAGTGAATTGTATTATTGTATTGTATAATGCATATAATATGTAATATGAGAAATAAATAAACTGTTATTATGGTTGTAATTAGAACTTTGTAAAATGTAAAGAAAAAAATAATTTCAAATGTTTCAAATAAAACTGAAATATTTCAAATAAAACTGAAATATTTCATTGAAATATTTCAACGCCAAAAAAAACATGTTTTTTTACATCTCTATTCATAACCAAGAGAAACTAACTTCTGACCTTTCAGGCTTTCACGTTTCTTTCAATTGTTTCTTGCCTTAAAACATTTGTGTGAAATTGTATCTGTGGGCAGTGCACTGCGCAGTGCTATTGAGTCCATAGATCGCTTGTCTCTTAATGTGTAGGCCTATAATACTTCAATACTTGTCTTTGTCGATGCATGGCTGTGTTATGTCGCCATAAAATTGTCGTCATTACATTACTAAAAAGTCTGTAAAAAATTCTTGCTTTTGTGGTGGAGGCCCCTATGTGGTGGAGGCCCGTGTGCACTGGCACCTTGTGACCACCCCTAAATCCGGGCCTGACTGCATGCAGTGTTCTAAACTCTATTATTCTAAAGTGTGTTATAGCGATAAACTAATGCATGTTAAGGCAAACTTCTATGAGCGAATACAGTTTCAACACAGACCTGACAACTGCGTGCTGTAAGTTATAGGCCTACCTCCAAAAGATGACAAGAATTTCATACTTAGGCCTATCTAATCATCGTCGTCCATATAATATTTATCGCAAATAATATTGCGATTCGCAATTGGCATTCACAAGAAATATTAAAACATTCTATTGCGGCAGTTCAGGGTTAGGCATATAGGCCTAAAGAATATAAAAATAAACAAGTAAGGCCTACCGGGGTAGTCTCTATATAGGCCTGTACATTTCAATTAAGCATTTGCATACAAGCGTACATAACGTCTTCAGAAAGATGATTCTTAATAATTATGTATGCTAGTTTATGACCAGTTAGGCTATATCTCACACAGTGGAAAAGATAACTGGTGACATCTGTAATCATTCCAGCCGAAGCCCTTGCATGACACCATATGCACGCATGCCTCATCGCCTTCTCTTTCTCCTTCTCCTTGGCAATTTGGCTCACCACGATACCAGTTGGTATAGTCGAAAGGTATTTCGGTTCCGTTCAGTATTTTCCAGACGAAGGAATCGTGACATGTGGCATTCTGCGTCTGTCCACTGGTCCACACCACATATCCACCAGGACACCACAGATCTACACCACGCGACCGTAGGCCAGTGCCTAGAACAGCCATAATGAATTTTTAATCAGTTAGGCCTACTGTCAAGAGGCGTTTCATGGTCTAAAATGGGCAAACTAATTAATAATGTTATGTCTTCAAACGATCGGAAATTCATTAATGTACAAACATAGCTAGTTTAATGTTCAAAAATAGATCAGCTCTTGCATATGTATAGTTGGGCATGCATGCAGGTATTATAATTTCTATACTCCTACTTACTGTTAAACTGCGTTTGCACATATCCGGCTATGGCATCATTTTCTTCTTGGCTAGTAACCGAAGCCAAATGCACACCAGGCATAATTCCTCTGCATCTTTCAGTGGCTCTACTCCAGCTCATCTCTTCAAATATGATGGAAAAGCAGCTACCTGCCTCTGGAAGGTAGTCGAATCCACTAGGACAATCTGCGTAGGACACACAACATGAAAAAGATTTCGAGATTCAGGTCTTAAAAAGAATTTATACACCTGCAAAAATTGACAATGATTATGACTATAATTATCTAGGAGAACCCATATTTAAAGTCATCATTTTGCCTCTGGAGCTAATAATAATATAATAGGCATGGCAGGATGTTGTGCAGTAGGTACATTAGGCCTACCGAATTTTCCGTAAATTCGGAATTCTCCAAAATTATGCCTTTGCCAGGTCACGAAAGCCCAAAAGAAGAGCAAAACGGTCTCTGGACTTGCTTTCTCTTTATCGTCTCAACCAGCGGTGCGCAACCTGCGGCCGTGAGAGGAATCATTGGCGGCCGTGGACGCAAATCCAACATAGGCCTACAGTAACTGGCGGCCGTTTGTAGATAAATTCATGAATATTTTTTATTTCATTGTTTTGAAACTAAGGTTATGTGAAGCAGATAGTTGCATTTGTGCTTTTTAGTGTTGCTATGAAGCACACGCGTACGCACCCACCTACGTAGGCCACATGAACGCGTGGGCGCACCCACCATTTGTCCGTCGTATGTGCGCACGTATCTTAGAGGTATCAGCGGCGTATGTGTCCTCCAGATATCTATAGCTCAAAGAACCCGTCAGAGTACTAATATTTCATACCCAGCCGGGCCAGTCCCGGAAGTGAATCATACGGTATACGGACTAAGATTCCTCCACTAATGAGTGGATATTGTACAAGCAGGGTCGACCGTCAGCCATGACCGCTGCTGACGGGAGAGAGTGACCAATGAAACTTACAACACAGATAATTTTCAAGTATATCAGGTTACAAGGTACAACTGTATCTGTGTAGGGCAGAATGGAAAACAGGTGTTGTAGAAAGCTGCATGGGGCTCAGACCTTGATCATGCGTTTATCTGACTTCATGAATAGATCACCCACTCACTGCTGAAATTCAAAAAGTTCAAACCCTTCATTTTCCTTCTCGGCGTCACGCGCCACAGCGATCGTCTGCCGGACGCTCCTTTGCCCCTCCCAGAAACCTCGATTTTACCTCCGCCCTCAGAGGAGGGGACTAAATTAAACATAGGCGGCCGTGGTAAGAATGTGAGCCTTTGGTGCGGCCGACACTGACGAAAAGGTTGCGCACCCCTGGACTCTCAACCAATCTCTTCTATAACTCCTTACCCGCTTCCTATAGCCCCTATAACTTAGGACGCGCATGAAGCAAGTATAGGCTATTTTGTGTTGGCCAATATGCCTAAACCTGCTACAAACGGTGGCCTCATAATTATATTAAGATCGATAGTAGGCCTACTTAGCCTAAAGTTTTCTGTTGGATAATTATGTGGCATAGACCCTGAAATTACCAGGACAGCATAGGCGCTCATTCTCGGGTCTTGGAACTTGCGCCCTTGTCGAATGTCGATCTGTAGTCTACTCTTTTTAAGAAAAAAAGTATAGCACATCATATTTGGATGGACGTCACTTCTTTGTCATGTTTGTCTGGATTAGAGCTATACAAAGTCATGTAGAGACGGACTGGGCAGACAGGATTTTAGACCTACTCCTGGATTCTCCGCCAAGGTCTTCGACGACTTCTTTGATCGGATGGCCTCTGATTCCAGATCGAACACTTATTATAGGGCAGGGGCGGATACAGAAATTTTCGAATGGGGGGGGCATGGCCGGATTAGCCCCTGGATCCGCCCCTGCTATAGGGCGGGCGGATTATCTGTTACTCTTTTAGGTTTTTGCTTCGCTGGCACCTCAGTAGAAGTCTCTGAAATTGGGGTTGAGTCAGCATTAAAGACTAAGAGGTTTTAGGTGGGTGTAAATCCATGATTGATTAAATTTGGTCTCAAATGAATCTTGGCGACTTCGACTGAGGTGCAAAAATCTGACATTCGCCGATACCCAATATAATGCTGATTGGTGACAAGGAATCGAACTCTATATACTAAGCCAGGTGATCTTGCACGAAGCACGTTACCGATTGGATAAATATACAGAGTCGCAACATCTAAGAGTACGGGTATAGGCCTAAAGCTCAATTATTGCATGATAAGGATTAAGGAATATAAATTGACAAAGTAGAATTGGATCATACTTGTCTTTCGTTGTTCCTCTCTGGAGCAATTTTGTTGCTGAGTGACGATTTGTCGAATTTCCTCCATTTCCGACTTCAACAGCTGCATCATTTGAGTTTCACTGCGAACTGTAGCTTGCTGTAGGTTCACCAGCAGTTGACGAATAGACCCTATCTCAGACTTAATATCTGCGCACTGCTCATAGTCATACGCAGCATCATTTCTATTCGAAATGGTAGGCTGGAAATCGGCAACAATGGCAAGGTTCAGCAGCAGCAAAAGTTTTACGTTCATTGTGTTCGGTTATCACTGAAGACTAGGCTTAATGCTTTGATGGCTGTTCCCCGTTCGCCAAAACGTCATCATTTAAATAATACCAGAATCAAGCGATTAGGCCTACAAAATAGCCTCCAATTTGTTTATAGGCTAAACAACAGCTTGAACTTTTAAAATCAAGGAAGTGAAAGACACAATGTCATGTGCAGAGCTCTGCGCAGGCCGCGCCGGTGTCGTAAAATACAGGGTGGCGCAAAATAAACCGGGCTATTAGTTTTCTGTCAATATCATGGCCAGAAGTAAGAACATCAAAATGAAATTTTACAGGCTTAAAGACAATTCATATTTACACATGAAGGCCAGATTTCATCAAAATATTTCATACAGAACAAAAGGTATGTCACTTTTAGTGAGGCCACCCACCGTTTTTTGACGTTTCAAAAAAGAAACGCCCCAAAAATTAGGTTTTTTGTCAATATAATGGCCAGAAGTAAGAATTTCTCAATGAAATTTTAAAGGCTTAAAGACAATTCATATTTACACACGACGGCCAGATTTCATCAAAATACTTCAATCACAACGCAAGTTATACCACTTTCAGTGAGGCCACCCACCGTTTTTTAACGATTCAAACACGAAACGCAACAAAAAGTAACAAAAACATGATTTTCTTAAGTCTCATCTCAAATAACTGTTGTCAAATGAACTTGGTAGTGCTTCACAACTTGTGTTCAATGTGCCCACCACCAGTGCCAAAACTGGTTAATCTGACAGATTCCTTATTTACCAATTTCATTGCCATCTTGCTAAGTGACTTCTCAGTGACGTGCAGTTACTTTTTGCTGCGTTGCGTCTTTGAATCGTCAAAAACCGGTGGGAGTGGCCTCACTAAAAGTAATATAACTTTTGTTCTATTCGAAATATTTTGATGAAATCTGGCCATCATGTGTAGATATGAATTGTTTTTAAGCCTGTAAAATTTCATTGAGAAATTCTTACTTCTGGCCATTATATTGACAAAAAACCTAATTTTTGGGGCGTTTCTTTTTTGAAACGTCAAAAAACGGTGTGTGGCCTCACTAAAAGGGACATACCTTTTGTTCTGTTTGAAATATTTTGATTAAATCTGGCCTTCGTGTGTAGGGTCACCCGGGGGGTTATGGACACCCTGGGTGTTATGGCCACCCGTCTTCTACGGCTTAATATGATAATATAATAAACTCTAACCTGTTTATAGCTCTATGCACATTCGTCCTTCACCTTTCAACTATAAACTGATGTCGCGATGGTAAAATTCAGACTTATACGCTTTGTTTTTCAAATTACTCCATTTTCATAAAATAGCTAGCCATGATTATGAAAATTATATAAAAAGGTGCCTTTAGGATGTAAAATTTTGAAGTTGGCAGTTTTAAATAAGGGTTATTTGACAATGTATGTGTCATTTATTTCACGTCATGTGCTTTCTAAACGTGAGAAAGTAACGATCCGATATACCATTGCTATTGGGGTGATATGGACACTGAGATACCGGGGTGATATGGACATTGTCCATATCACCCCTAGTGATATATTAATACATAGTGGGGTGATATGGACACCCTTATGTCCATATCACCCCGGCTGAATGTTCATACCTCCCCAGCTGTGTTTCATGAAAGTAAAGATGTTTTAAACAGACTAGGCCTAACTGATATTGGTATCATTTAATTGCTTTTTGTGACAAGAATTATTGCGAAACAATGCCACAAGAGTTCCAAAAAAGACACATTAGGGTTCAGTGGTGTCCATATCCCCCCAAACCCGGGGTGATATGGACACAAAACAAAAATTCAATTTATTAATTTTCCACAAAAACCTGTTTATATTTTTCAGCTTTTAATAACGTTCCAAGTACCTCTCCTAGAGTACTTTGGAATAGAATATTCACATTGTAATCTTTATTCAAACCTAAGCATATAATAGCCAAAAGGCTTAAGGGTCCATAACCCCCCGGTTTACCCTAAATATGAATTGTATTTAAGCCTGTAAAATTTCATTTCGATGTTCTTACTTCTGGCCATGAAATTGACAGAAAACTAATAGCCCGGTTTATTTTGCGCCACCCTGTAGATCTAAGCCTATTCCCTCATATCGGATTCTCCCCCTAATAGCATCCCCAGATAAAAAAAAGAGGCTGGAAAAGCCACTTCCGCGTGTGTTTATTTTTGCACATTGACTTCCATTTGCTTTGTGTTGAACATTGACATTAACAGGTATAGGATATGTTTAATCCTACAGTATCCTACTAGATAATGTTGTTTGCTTTGGTTTAGAGCGCTCAGAACATTTAGAACACTTAAGAACACTTAGAGTCACTAGCCAAATTTGAGTTACCTTGCTCTGAACATAGCTTAGGACACCTGAAACATTTAGAGCCACTATAAAGTTTTATTTCGGCATAACTGTTTCAATTATACGTATTTTTCAATAATTGGTAGGCCCTCTAGAATGGTTTATTCCTCTCGGATGCTTTTTAGGCTACCCGGTAGGCCCTATATTCCATCCCCCGGATTATGGGCGCAGAAGCAGATGAATAGGCCTATACTATGGCCATGGGTGGAATTTGTCAGGGGCTAGGGGGCTAAGCCCCCCCCCTTCAAGAAGCCCAGATTCAATTTTTTACCATGAAAATGGTATCCTTTTTCGTGGTTAGCCCCCCTTAAAAGGCTCAGACTCGGGGTTAGCCCTCCCAAGAACGGAAACCAAACTCCGCCCATGACTATGGCGCTCGTAGCACGGCCATGTCATTACAAGCGCGCCTCGATCACTTAGCTTACTGCTAACAGCAGCATATGCCATACAAAAAAAATTAGTCCAGATTTTAAGGAGGTACCCTAACTGAGTCCTGGGCATGACGCTAAACTGCATCCATCCTCCGCCACAGGGGACCATCAACTTCCCTGTGCCGGTCCTAAGCCCGGATAAAGTATAGGAAGGTTTGCCAGATGGGTGGCAGTAGAAGACCAAGACGATTGAAACCCGCAAAAACCACGACACAAGTGACATAGCGGCCCAGTTGCTTCAAGTAATCAAGTTGTCAGGATGTGAAGCAGTCATGCACAGGCCGGTCAGTACAGACCAGTGGAGAGAGTCGGTGGAGAGGGCATTGGACACAAAACGGGCTTGTCCCACTTGTTGTCCTTCAATGCCTCGATCTTTCCTAACATTCTCTTCAAGCAGACAAGGCGGTCCAGCTGCTTCAAGATATAACGGTATGGAGTAGACCTGCTGGTCTGTAAAAACTGGATGACACGAGACAGACTCAGACAGAGAGTAGCGTCGGACACCTACGGGCGTTGCGCCTATGGTTGATGATGATGATGACCCTAACTGAGTCAATCGAATCCCTTCCCCCCTCCCCACCCGACGAAAACCGAACTGCTATAATTGATGGACAACATAATGGCGTCCTATAGTGAAATTCAAAACGTCTTCCAATTAAGGCATGAGGTTCAACGGTTAAATAAGCAGTAGAACTTGAGTAGCAGCACATTTAATTACACAGCAAACATGTGAATAAAATTTTGCAATTAGCAGAACCGTCAGCGCAGATGAACAGGCCTCACGTTGACTTATAATCCGAGTTATCATGAGTTGATACCATGCAGCCTTAAATTTCACTGATGCTTACGTACGTGTGTACCAACTTACGTACGTAGGCCCTGTGTAATAGTTCTGCTACTATCATAGGCGCAACCACGTCCTAAAAGTTGGGGGGGACCGGGACCGATGGAAATTCTTAGTAGGAGTAATAATAGCGAGCGCGAAACGCGTGGAGCCGCGATTGCCGAAGGAAAGAAGCCCTATCGACTATAGGGGGTATGGGGAGTGTCGTAAGGTCCCCCATCGGAGGCCCAGCAACTGACGCAATTTTGAGCATTTGATGCCAAATCGAGTGCATTTTGGGTTCTAGTTTATCTGAAATTTTGCAACGATGAATTGGAAATAGAAGTACATGTACATAAACCACCTCAATCTGTGAAAGTTTAAATCTAAATCACTCAATGAGCCATAAAAATTGACATTAATTTTGACATTGCTTTGCAAAAAAAGTCACAGCTTCTGTGGATGCAAAGCTTACCCTAAATGGACAGAAGTCATGCAACAAATACTCAATAATTTTAACAGAGAGTCTAAAGACTATAAGATCTTTGATTTTAATGTACACATAAATTAAGACACAATGAAACCAAAGAATGAAAATCATCAGTGTTCATTTCCATCTAACCGGAAAAGGGACATACATGTAAGTCCCGCTTATTTTTTAGAGAAACCTATCTAAAAACGGAAAAATGGTATTTTTTATTGGTTTACAACAAATATTCCTAATATTCATTTATTCAATTGCACAATGCCCATATAAATCAGCATAGAGTGGAACTAAAGATTTAGAAACATTATTATGTGTCCATTTCTATCTTTTGACTATATATCCATGGAGGTCTCAAAATACGATACCCCGGTATATCATAAGCTGAATGCTTTGTGTTGATTTGGGGGTGAACGAGCGGCCGAAGGACGATCGGTGAGGCGCGAAGCGCCGAGCAGGGAAATTTTTGAATTTCCACACTGCAATGGTAGCATTTTAGGCTGTCATTTTACGAAATTGCTCATCATTTCAGTGCTGACTTCAGTGGTTGAAGACTTAAAAAGCGTCTCCTCAAATTGTCATTTTTTATCCAAATTTCCATGATGTAAAATTTGATGTTTAAAATTCTAAAACTATAATGATATAGCATTTTAGGCTGTCTTTTACTCAATCATTTCAGTGTTGATGATTGTGATTCTGTCACGTTCCATTACAGGAGTAAGCTACGTTTTAAATGGACGGTCAGCCTCAGGTCACCGTGGAACGCAGAGCGAAGGAGTTGGTGCACATGGCCACTAATGGCAAAAACAGTGCCGACATTGTTTCTGCAGATAAGAAGACGCAGCGGGGCAGTATAGACAGGGTGAGAATTGCCGGGGGTTGGGACCGTTGGGGGTTTCAACCCCCCAGTCTTACTTAGAGCCCCATAGCCAAGTCTGTTTTCATTTTTCACACCCCGATTCCAAGTGCAACCCCCCCAGTTATTTTTCCACAATTCTCACACTGAGTATAGGAGACCAAAAATCGTAAATGAGATGTGTTGTCAACCAGCTCAATTAGCCTCAGTATTTTTTTGTGTTTTGTAATTTATCAGCAAGTGCATCTGTCGTTCTTAAATCTCACAGTCAAACTATAATGTTGTTCATACTAAAATTCTACAGACTTAATCTAGACCTTATAGGCTACCGGTAGAGTACGTTAGACGTCACAATAGCTGTAAGGAAGAATTAGTTGGTAACAATACGCAATGTTAGGCCTAATGGCTTCTACAACTAAAGACTTGACGAGCAATTTTTACATTATCAAATGTAACAAAATTGGATTAGTGGCAGTATATATATATATATATCGTAAATGTATGTGTAATTGTGTATGTATGATTGTATATCGACGAAATAGGCCTATATCCCTGCTAAACTAACGGTTAAAACGTGAGCAATCAATCATATCAGTTTCCAAAGCTGGAACACAATTTCTTTCACTTCAGATTTTCACTGGCAGGTTGATCAATACCTGAAAATGAACACGAAACTTAGATTAAGATAATTAAATCGAATTACACTTAATTAAGTACTTTCAGTGGTATATAATTTTGCTACAGGCTAACACACTAAAACCATGATATAGGCCTATGCAGAATCAACGGGTTTAATAAGAACCGCCCAAGGTTCAAAATAAACAGGATAGGTCTATTCACGTCAAACGCTATTCGATTTTTCTGGGGAAAGGGAAACTCTTTCACGTTTAATCTTCTGAGGGGACAGGGAGCGCATTTACATGTGGGGCGCGGTGGTGTAGTGGTGGCGTCGTTGCCTTGGAGCCGGAAGGTCCGAGGTTCGAATCCACCTGACCGCGTAAGGACCTTGGGCAAGTCCTTCACTCACAATTGCTCAGCGCTTCGGCGTGAAACTCCGATGCAGTGTCCGCTCTGCATCGGGAGCGCCTCTGAGTAGAGAGAGCTTGAAGGGGCGCTATAACAAGTGCACATACAAACAATACAGCACCTCGCGATTTTTCGTAGGGGGGGGGAAGGAATGCCCCGAAAGACGTCTAGATTAAACACTGTTTACGAAGATGAAAAGATGAGCATTTTATAATTGTTGAAGAGAACATAACTAAATCTTGGTTACTCACAAAGGTTAATCGCTATTAATCAGTCATGCAATATATTTGCTCAGCCATAAAGGCCTATACCATGTAAATAAAAGGTCATAATGACATTAAAGAGATGAGACTAAAGCTAGGCCTAGTTCTTTAAAATAGAGATTTAAGCATTTGAAAGTCCACGAAAACTGACCGTTTTCACTTCAAGGTAAGGCTGCACTCCATAAAGACCACTGCAAAACACAAAGCATGTTACATCGTAATCGTAATCTCCGAACTTATAAAGCCAAGCGCGGGGCACCAGCTTATTCACGAGCGCTACGTTGAGTCAAAAGGGGTGTCCGTAAGAGTAACCCAAACTCCAAAGAACCTTCCGGGTCAATTGTAATTGGATCAGAGGAGTGGAAGAGCTACTAAGACGGGTGTCATCTGGGTAGATAATTGGAAGGTGGATGATCAGATGAGACAGGGTGGATCAGATGAGACATATGCCGCAATGTAACAAGTAGCCTAGGCCTGTGCAAGTTACGGGTCACTGACGACATTATATTCAGGGTGAGAATTGCCCCCCCGGGGTGGGTTTCAACCTCCCCAGTCTTTCTTATAGAGCCCCATGTTAAAGTCTGTTTTTCACACCCCGATTCCAAGTGGATAATGGTCCAACCCCCCAGTTATTTTTCCACAATTCTTACACTTATTATATTTATCCATGAGACTAGTCACAAACCTCCACATACCAACAATACACACATAATAGATATGCCTATTGGTTTCTTCACGTCGTCAAGCTTCACATGACAGCGTGGTTGGTGCTGAATTATACAAATTTGACCACATCAAGAAACGCATACTGATGCCAACGACACAGTGCTCACAGAACATTTCCATCACAAAGGCTACATTATAAAACCTTGGGCCATTGTCTTCTCACACGGCAGACGGCAGCATCGTCTGTGGCTGGTTGTTGGATGTTCGCTTAGTAGTTGTATAAGAACCGGTTCTAGCCCACTAGGTGTTGGCAGATTGGCGAACGATAGACACAATGGACACAAACAATAGTGGATGATACAAGGACAATAGGGGCGGAGCTTCGAACAATAGGAGGCTTGACTTAGGGCAATAGAGGTATATGGATAGTGGGCAAGAGCCGGCATTATACAAAATAATACTCTCCTTAGTACAACATCAGTTCCGTTGTCCAAGCGTTGGTAGTGATAACCCTATCAAAATTCTACAGCTACTCTTTGACTGAAAGAAATCTTCAAAAATAATGGCATTCATGAATTTGAACTTCGCTACAGCCCCCTTTCATCGATAAGACGTACGTAACATTTCTAACAGACTGCAGAACGATCCAACACAATAATTATTGCTGAGTTAGCTTACATCACACTAAATACATTGTAGAATGTACATAATAAATACTATGTGCCAACAAGACCAACAAGCCTAACAAGCCTAACAACCTACCTACCTACCTACCTACCTACCTACATACATACGTACATACGTACGTACGTACGACGTACGTACGTACCTACGTACATACATACATACATACATACATACATACATACATACATACATACATACATACATACATACATACATACATACATACATACATACATACATACATACATACATACATACATACATACATACATACACACACACACACACATACATACAGGCATGCATGCATGCATGCATGCATGCATGCATGCATGCATGCATGCATGCATACATACATACATACATACATACATACATACATACATACATACATACATACATACATACATACATACATACATACATACATACATACATACATACATACATACATACATACATACATACATACATACATACATACATACATACATACATACATACATACATACATACATACATACATACATACATACATACATACACACATACATACATTATACATACATAATTAAATACATTCAGCAAGACATTTCCACAATTAATAATTAATTAGCAATTGACTCACAGTTCCCTTCCTTGTCCAGACATCTTAAAGCCACCAAATGAAACCTGAGGGCTGAATTTGTTGTAGGTGTTCACCCTGTAATAATTAGCAGCATAGTTTTGCTCAAATCACTTTCTTATGATTACAGTGCCAATTCAAAGTAGTTGCAATATAGCTGAAAAACATCATTACTAATTTGACCATTTATCACTGAATTGTTTTAACCACTAGCTACAAATTACAAAGCTTTGTCTTAAGGATTTCTTCAACGTCTAATAATATAAAGTATTCCGTTGCATTTCCGCATGCATTCATGACACAGTTCTAAACCACGATCTGCATTAAGTGTAGAGAAACAGAAAACACGCAAGAAGGTTTATGATGGTTTCACTAGCCATCTGAAGGAACACACACACTCGCATACGTTGAAATAGTGAACATCATCATCTTAATAAAAAAAGGACACCTTTAGAAAAAAATTAATATACAATCACCTTTATTTCCGAATAATTTCAAGAAATATGGCTCTTGAGAAACATGTGTCTTCTTAGCAAAAGCGCGAATTCCTCAGACAAAACATTATTTTATTTTAAAAAAACATTTAATATGCGAAGCATTGGAATCTTTCTAAAAAATGTGTGTAGGCCTATCTTTAAGGAACGTGCATTCCTACCAGACAGTTCCAGCTTCAAGTCCACTCGATACAATCAGAGCAGTCTCCATATTCTTGGTGAAGACAGCTGCGGCCAGACCATAGCGAGTGTCATTCGCCTTATCCAGCACATCGTCAACATCCTTGAACTTAAATATGGACTGAACCGGTCCAAAAATCTGTAAAACAAATGTATGATACAACATGATATAAAAAAAATATGTAATTAGCCTAATTACCTCATACTCCCAAAAATAAATACAGGAAATAAAATGATAGAACAGGTTGAAACCCTACATCTAATTTACTTTAACTACTCCAAAACTTTACGCAATAAACGTAGGCTAATTGAATTGACATAAAATTCGCAAAGTCGGCAATGTAAAATGCAAAGGTGCGTTCATATGGGGCTTTATGAGCTGGAATCTTTCAAGATTAGAAAGATAAAGCAAGAAATAACTGAGACTGCATTAGAAATCTGCAAATATGAAAACAAACATACACGAACATAATATAGGCCTATATTATATATAATTATTTATATATAGGCTATGTAAGAAGACAGTGAAATGCATGATCTAAACCTCTTCTTTGGCAATGCGCATGTCTCCCGTGACATCAGTAAACACGGTTGGCTCCACGAAGTATCCTTTGTTTCCATGACGTTTTCCTCCACATTGAAGCTTTGCTCCCTCGCTCTTCCCTGCCTCAATAAGCTCCAACACCCTCTTCAGTTGTACATCATCAACCTAGTGGCACAACAATACTAACTTTAGCAACGTCTTAAATTCTCTTAATTGTCATGCTGCAGGATGGATGTAGGCTACAGGTGGGCCAAAAAGTACCCCTAAGGTTGTGGACAATATCTTGGTCAAAAGTAGGAATTGTTAAATGACATTTTACAGGCTTAAAGGCAATTCAAATCTACGTACAATGGCCAAATTTCACGAATATATTTCAAAAGGAACAAAAGTTATACTACTTCTACTAAGACCACCCACTGTTTATTGACGATGCAAAACACAACGCAACCAAAAGACTACAAAGACGCGATTTTATTAAGTCGTAATTGTTCCATTTCTCACTTGTAGCCTACCTGATTTTTCAGCAATAGCCCTGTTCTCAAAAGTCTTCACCTGAGGTCCACTTTCATTCGTTGGGTCAAATGGATCACCAACAGTTCTCTTCTTGGCTCTTTCCACGCTACGCTTTACGAACTCATCATAGATGCTCTCATGGACGTAGGTTCGAGATCCAGCCGTGCAGATTTGGCCCGTGTTAAACATGACTGCCTGATGAGCCGCTTCAACGGCTTGGTCCACTAACATATTTAAAAACAAATAGGCCCTAATGCAATGTAAATTAGTTCGATTCTAATAATTTAACCAAATTCGGAAAATCTCAAAAGAAAATGTTCAACAGAGAAATCAGCAGACAAGCAAATAACCAATTTGTCTGATAGGCTAAGTCTGATTTCGTCCAATTTACTTGTCCCTATGCGTTAATTTAACGGAATCTAGGCCTACTATTTCACTGAACGCTGTCGTCATTTCAGGGAAGCTTCGTCAACAGAGAAATTACATGAATATAGAAGAAACTTCAAGACAGAGGCGGATTAGGGAGGTTAATCCGGCCATGACCCCCCATTCAGAATTTGCACAGGACATATGGCTCTCACCCACATCAGGTTTCAGCAAGCTTTCAATCAATGCAGAGGGAAAAGGTGAGAAAGATTTTTAAAAAGTAGCAAATTACTTTCAAAAGGTCATCAAATTTTTCGGACAACGAAAATTATTTTCAACCCAAGACCAAAAATTTTGCCTCCCATCGAAAATTTCTGTAGCCGCCCCTGATAGGGAACATTATCCTAAATATTTATATCTACTCCAATCATAGCGCACAGAAAACTAACGCGCACAAGGCAGGAGTAGCCTACCTGGAGTAGATTCCCTCTTTCAAAATTAAGCCTAAAGCATTCTTCCGGAACTATATAAGTCACAATTCTGGCGTAGGCTATTTTTATGACACGGCGTACGTATTATATCCCATAACATAGGTCTAATTAACTTATCATATGCCTACATGAAGTTGACACGAGCAACTGGAAGACTAAAAACTATTAAGCAAGTTTTTCAACTCTTAATTTCGACTTATAAAATGTCTGACTTACAGTCAGCATCTGGAAAGATGATGTTGGGACTCTTTCCTCCAAGTTCAAGAGTCACACGTTTTAAATTGGACTTCCCTGCGCCCTGTAGGATGTACTGCCCAACCTGCACAAACACAAACAAATAATCATGTTTCCACTGCAAGACCGAATGACCGGGCTTTGTAGGCTACTCATAGAAATGTTCCATAAACGCATGGAGTAAAAGAACAAAATAATTATCCATGAAGAACTGAACAAAGTGAACAATGCACTTGCCTCTGTTGATCCAGTGAAGCTCACTTTGTTGACATCTGGATGGCTGACAAGAGTGGCACCAGCTGTTGGACCGTATCCTGGTACAATGTTAATGACACCAGGTGGAAAGCCAGCCTAAATGAAAGCACAATCTGATTATTCGCTGTTTTCTCTGAAGGTCAGTGCGTAGCCTATATCCATTATTTCTATTTGTAATCTCCGTAATATTTACATAGTAGATCGATGCCAAAAGTGCATGTTTAAAAGATCATTCAACTAGCCTACAATACTTCAAGTTACACAACATTAGAGAACAAAATGGCTTAGATGCAGAAACCATGGTGACGAAATTTATATTAGGCCTATTATATTACTTTATGGATGTTGGTTTATAATACCGATTTCACAAAATAGGCTAATATTGACACCCTTAGCCTAGTTAACAGAAAATCTGCATTAAAATTCATTTCTTATTATCGATATGTAGGCTACGCGTATGCCTATTGCTCATATCAGCTGAGGGGTATCGGCCGGTTTAGGAATCCATTTTGCAGAAAGGATTTATTCTCTCTGGATCGATGGCCATATTTTAGAAGCGCGCCTGTAGGCTATAATATTAACTGAATGTAGGCCTCTGTAGTCGCCACCGTCATAATAATTATCATTGGAATACACGAAGGTAACCACATCCTAGCAGTTGTGTTGAACCCTTTTGTTTCTTCATTTACCTCAGCATCAAATAACTCTGCCCGTTTCAGAACTGCATTCATTTGATGCTCATGTTGAAAATCAATCAGTAACTATTCTATTCAATTGACGCAATGATAGTGCTAATTCAATTCAATTAGAAATCTTCACTTCAATTAAAAATATTCGAAATCAAAACCTCTTTGAAAAGCGAGCCCATGTAGATTGCATTCAGTGGTGTTTGTTCTGCTGGCTTCAGAACGACTGTGCATCCGGCTGCAAGGGCTGGCGCGAGCTTTGCAGCCACCACAAACATTGGAAAGTTCCACTACAGAACAAACGCAGTTACACTCGTAAAAGAAATAACAGTGCAGACTACTTTAGTAGGCCTACTTATATGAACAGGGTTTCATGTTATCCTGCGGAATAACAGAATCGCAGATTCGCCAGATTTAGGTCAAGCGTTATTCGTAATAATACGACTATTCTGAATGACATAATTATATAGGGCCTAGCCTAATCGCTCCCAAAAGGAACACTGGTTCTTAAAACTAGCCTAATTAAGCACATAATACTAATCCATACAGATAGTTAAGAAATAATTAAGAAATAATTATTTATAAATAATTAAGCACATAAAATTATATGCTACTAATCCATACAGTTTAAAATACCTATGGGGAACCAGAAATATAACATATAACAAAGGGGACTGGATTTGAATCTAAAACAAACTGCACTACCAAGCATAGGCATATAACTACAAAGAATCCTAATAGCTATCTATAGCCTATATACATGTAAGCTATTATAAAGAAATTATACCGGGGTAATTGCTCCAACCACTCCAACTGGTTCCAGCCTCGTGAAGCAGAAATTAGTTCCATCTGAAGATTAAAAACATGCACAGAAATGATAGAATGTTCCCTTAAACTTAAAGCAAGGTCAAATAGGCCTACGTACACTGTTTTAGACCGTATAGGCTACACAATGAGTGTTACCACGTCGTATTGAATGAGTCTTCGCGGGTTTGACCGAGCCGCAAACAATAGGCCTACTAATATAGGACCTATAATTATGAGGTCGTTGATCGCAAAATAATTACCGTACGTAGGCCTATAGCCTAATATCGTATATCACGGTATATGCTACCTGTAATAGAACCTAAACCTATGTCTAACAATATTTTAGGTTGGTCAATGTGTCAGGAAGATAGGCCCTATTCTTATTTAAATTTCCAATGTTAAAGTTGCAGACGAAGACTAATATACTTTCAATGTTTTATATTAAGGTAGACATTACTTACTGGCAGGAATCGTCTGTCCAACGATTTTATCTGCGAGTCCTGCATAGTACCTGAAGATACCGACTGCCATGGCAATGTCGCCATGATAGGCTTGCAGGAAAGGCATTCCATTGTCAAGCGTCAAAAGAGTCTTGAAAATAAATCAATCTGATATGATTTAGGCCTATAGACGTAGACATGCAATGCACAGCAGCATAAGTAGGAAATAGGCTTAGGCTACAATGTTTAAATATTACATAAGTAAATAAATAAATAATACAATTGCAGGCACTTGTAGGCCAATAGGTCTTAAAGCTGTAGGCCTACGTGTCCTTGAGATCTTATTTAGAAAGAGCCAATGTTAATTACTTAAATTTTACATAAATAAATAAATAAATAATAGTCTACAATTGCAGGCACTTGTAGCCTTTAATAGTTCTTATAGATGTGCTTTTGAGAGCTTATTCAGAAAGAGCTTAATGTTAACTGTAGGCCTATATATGTAGGCTCGGTAGCCTAGAAATGTAAGTGCTATAGGTCTATTTACGTGCACGTCTCTGCAAGAGCAGCTCTGGCAAATGCCAGTTGTGTTTGTAAAACTTCCTTAGTCACTAGTCTTACAGAATTACAGTAGGCCTATAACTAATGTAAACTGCTTCTTATCTGCATAATTAAATCACACGTGCTGATTGCTCAAGCTGCATAGTTTTACACTGTTTGGCAGGAGCCATAATTAACTAGGTTTAATAGTCTACCAGTTATATGAACACATTAAGCCTATAACCCAGTAGCCTACATTATAGGTCTAAATCATTTTTCTGCCTGTTCGGCAAAAGGATTGGCTTAAAATTTGACGCTCGTGGTTTTTAAAACTTCTTTATTATACGCTACGCTAGCGCGATAGAAGTTAAGCCTACTAGTTATTTCATAATAGGCTAATAATTGCTGATGGCAGTCTTTGGCGGAATTATCTAAAATCAAGAAAACTGCTGCAAGGATTATTGTTGTAAAACAAAAGCAAAAACTTTTTTAGGCCTATTTAGTATAAATCTGGTCCTGAGGCCGAGGTTAAGTTTTCTTCAAATACATCTTTAGGTCTCACATCAAAAGTATCTTACAGCTAGTTTGGTCCTATCGCGTTCAATGAGGTCAGCCAATTTGTTGAGCAGGGTTCCTCTTGCAGAAGCATCCAACTGACGCCACGCAGAATTCCTTTTGAACGCTGCCTTAGCTGCTGCAACTGCTTTGTCAACATCAGCCTACAGTCAGTCATCACAATTAGTTAATGCAATGAGTCAATTTATTGCAGGCATTGTATCACCATAGTAGAGGTATCAGGTATATGTGATTCAAGGAAGCTTTTGGGTCAAAACACCTAAAGTAGGCTCTGACATGACAGCAGCAAGCACCGCCACTGGCTGCACTCTTCCAGTGCCAGTTCCAAGCCTGGATAAATGAGGAGGGCGACACTAATCATCTTTGAAATGGCAGTGTTGCCATTCATCAAAGAGCAACAAGTGAAGCAATAGCTAGCATCAGCCTACAATTAGGGCCTACCACAATAATGATAATTATTATTTTTAGCTAATGCAATGAGTCGATTAGCCTAATGATATGTATTGTATGCCACTCGTGGAAGCACCGGCGAACTCGACATTTACCACATCCTCCTTCCCAACACAGTAATAATTATTCTCAACGGACTTTCCGCGGTAAACAAAGCTACCTAGCTCGCTCGACGATAGACAACGACGGTGTTGCCGACATAATTATGTGGAGGCGAGGGTGGCGTTAAAATATGGGCCTACTCGGCTTAGCAGGACTCTGACTAGTCTCGAACTCGGCTCAGGTGGACTCGACTACATCACTGCTTTTGGTTGCTGCGTGGATAAATATTGTGATAACTCACTGATAACCAAACAACTGACCTTGTCGCCTTCCTGAATGTCTGCAATCTTTTCTTCAGTCGCAGGGTTGATTGTGGGAAAGGTCTTCCCACTAACAGAGTTCACATACTCATTATTGAGGAAAATCTGTTCAATAAAATAAATTCACTAATCATTACTGGAGACTGTATAAATCAAACTGATTTTCAATTCATAAAAAAATCCATCACAGAAAATGCCACACTGCAAATTTAAGCTTCACGATATCAATATCGGCCTAGGCTATAGCGACCGGCCGGTACTCAAATGCATGCACGTCAAAATCCTGATAAAATAAATTAAATAATTCGTCCTTATACAAACTCCATGCTCCACGCAGTTATCAATGTATATAGTTTATAGACACTCATTTTGGTTTGACAATAATTTATTATTATTTCACAAAGAAAGAACCGAAATATCCATATGGCACTGAAAGAGATTTAAAGTTTCCACAACTTGCGTTTCATAAAAGTCACGTCATCCTATATAATTATATAGGCCTATAGTTGGCCTACCAGAGCTGTCACTTTAATTTCTGAAAACTTCAATAACTTTACTGTAGGCCTAACAATGTACACGCTGATGGTCAATACGTATAATTAGCAAACTTGAGGGACCTAAAATAGGCCTATAGCCGTTTTGGCTACAAGTAGGCCTACAACACACCCAGCTGGATGTGTACGTCTCAACTAACTCGAGTCATGATTCTCCACTCTTTTCCAATCGAACCCATAATATTGTCTATCTATCTAAGACTGAAATATTTTATCTGTTATTGAAGTCTTCTCAAACAACAGCAGGCCTACAGACTTGATTCTATAGCCTACTCTGTGCATGGGTCACCAAGCGCCATGTTGAAAGACTTCGCATCTAATTTTCCTTGTTACCATCAATGCTAAAATATAACCAGGCCCAGCTAGGCCTACAACCTCTCACTGTCTGCTGATCATCAATCTCTCTCTTTTATGCACCCCAAACCTCCCTTTATCGAGAGACCGAAATTATTAGGCCTATCACCTGATGAAAAAGTCTTAACCTACCAACCTCTTTCAAACAAATTGCAATCTTTCAAGACTCGGTTGATGCAAGGGAAAGCAATATCAGATCAGCCTATAGTCCTTACATCCAGCTATAGCTAGCTAGGTAGCCTAAATTGTAACGAAACCACGTGAAACGAGAAACTAATTTTAAGACCCAAGAGATATGGATGGCAGAGAGTGAATATAATCTCCTAGCTTCGGCAAACCACAAATTATTGACAGACCGTCATTCAACCTCACAGTGCTCCAGAAATTAATAAATCTAGAAATCTAAATCGATTGCAGTGAATCTACCTGAGTAAATTCGATCGGCAGAGGGCGAATCGGCTTCGGTTGATCTCCCATCTTTCCCTTCGAATTTTTCCGTGTTTAGGCCTAGCTACTTTAAATTGAAGGCTACTAGCAACTGACACCACCGAACGCGACCCAGTGCCCTGGAAGATTAAAGCCGCGATAGGCCCTATCTATAATGTTTGCACCACAGGTGGGAGCAAACCAGGGCACCGTGACTAGGCGGTTTTGGCACAATAGATATTCGACGTCTGACACTAGAGCGTATAGCCAGGACAGCCATAGCCTAGGCCTACCATGCAGTAGCCACGAGCAAAGAGAAATTTATGACCCAGATTAATTCTCGGCAGGGCAATCATTCTGGCAGCCTTTCGACAGGGCTACAATCATGCAGGGCGACAGGCTTTTCATCAGAGCATTTGCTATTACTTGCCCTGTTATGCCGCTTATGCGTCGATCGTCACAGTCAAAAGTCAAAACGAGTCTCGGGTACAGAGGACTATAATTATTGTCGCGTCACGCGTGTTGTAAGATCTCCGGTTTTACGAGATGATTTAATTTATGGTGAACAGAGCGCAGTCATGCAGATAAACGATTGACAGAGTTCGTCGGACCATGAAGATCTGATTATTAGCCTACGAGGTGTAGGCTACAAAACAGCTGTTGTGTCATTCAACGTTTTGGCCTACAACAGAGATCTCGCTTAGCCTACAACAGGTCCTTCCCTATCGGTAGGCCTACACGTTGAACGTCCATAAGCGGTGCCAGCCTTAAGAGATGTCGGCGTCAGGACTAGGTGCTTATTGGGCTCACAAGCTAGCAAACATTGAACTGGGTTAAATGCATCATCGACATGGGCGGAGTTTGGTTTCCGTTCTTGGGGGGGGGGGCTAACCCCGAATCTTATGACCGGGCCTTATTGGAGGGCTAACCCCGAAAAAGGATACCATTTTCATGGTAAAAAAGTTGAATCTGGGCCTTCTTGGAGGAGCTTAGCCGCCCCCTAGCCCCTGAAAAACTCCGCCCATGATCATCGATCGTGGATCTGCCGTTCCCGTTTGTTCTGCAGGTCACACCTTTTGCTCATAAACTCTAAGGAAAACATGTAGAGACTGCTGACAAGTAAATCGTCATAATAATAATAGCCTAGGCCAGTGGTTCTTAACCAGTGTTCGA
This sequence comes from Lumbricus rubellus, assembly GCA_945859605.1. Lineage (NCBI taxonomy): Eukaryota > Metazoa > Annelida > Clitellata > Crassiclitellata > Lumbricidae > Lumbricus > Lumbricus rubellus. The sequence goes on from OX243818.1 coordinate 28,603,139, forward strand.
CCGAACCCCTGGGGTTCGGTGAGCCAGTGCCAGAGGTTCGGCAGAGGTCCTCTGAAATATATACATATTTAGTGGAAAATCATTTGCTATTTTCTTTTTCTTTTTCGACTTTTCTTTAACAAATTTTGTTTGAAATAGATAATTGCCTACCAGGCCCTACCTTATGAAATTTAAAGCTGTTCACCCTGTTAACCTTATGTCTTACTGCTCTCCCGATAATTAGCACCGGCAGTCTTCTTTCTGTGAGGTAAGGTATAGATATGCAAGTTTTCGTAGTTTTTTTGCAAAAATAACATCACAGGACGTACGCTAAAAGCAACTATTGCCCTTTTCTTATAATATTTATAGCCTACCACAGACTGGCACAGAGTATGTCGAGCAAAAACGAAAAAATTATTGTTCTAACTTGAGGAGTTCGGTGAGTGGTCATAGATTTCTCTTGGGGTTCGGCTCCCTTGAAAAGGTTAAGAACCACTGGCCTAGGCCTATATAATTAATTATTGCATGCTCAAAATTTTTAAAAGCGCCACTCCAACGCTGTCAAATGAAGACTACATGTGGGCATGGCGGTGCAGTGGTTATACGTTCGCTGCTTGGCAGCCGGAGGGTTGTAACCTGCAGGTTCTAATCCACCTCAAGCCGCAATGTAGGGTAAAGTCCTTAACTCTCAATTGCTCGAGCGCTTCGGCGTGAAACTCCGATGTATTGTCCACGCTGTAGTCGGGAGCGCATATAATTAGCGAGCTCGAAGGGGTGCTTTAGACATGGATAAAAAAATTTCAACATTACTTTTAAAACAACAAATAAATTACTAGGTACGGGGTCCCAACTCATAAGAAATACTATAAGCCTATCATGATGGTCTATTTTTAATAATCCGATTTTCTTATGACCTTCTCCCAGCAGTAGCCTACGGTAGGCCTACGTTTGGGGCAGGATAAAAATCATCATTTGGCTAAGTTTATTAAATAGTCGCTGTCATCTGCCGTTTTCTTGTCAGAATTAAATTTTTCACATTTTTAACAAATTTTTCTGTGAGGTCAGTACACGCTGCACCTATGCCCGCGTATAGGTCTAGGCCTACCCTGGTTTGCGGAACTAAGTAGGCATACAGTAATATTTCTTAGGCGAGTAGGCCTACACCCGCGAATAGGCCTAGCTAACTAAATACACGAAGATGGGTTACGTACAACACAAATACATCAGCAATTCAGTCGGAGGACAACCTTAATTCCATGGCCAAACATTCAATAGTGCAGCACGAAAGGGCTCGTGCAGATTTGAAATCATTACCAATATTTTACAAGTACATAATCATAAAATATCACTTAAGGATCTTGTCAATGCTGACTTTGCCACAATTACCTGTTTGAACTGTTTCGGAGACCTAAAAAAGGCATAACTTTTGATTGTTCTTACTTGATGTCTTCTTAAATCAATTGCTCGAAGACGACGAAGTCCTCTAAACGCGTTTGGTGCGAGTTCTTTGATGAGGCTATCATGAAGCAGGAGGTTTTTTGAAAGTTGTGAGAATAAGATTGGTCTTCAAGCAAAACAACCACCCAACGAAGCAAGGCCCAACATCCCACCCCCACATCATTATAGCTAAACTGAAAAATAATAATCTTCGACAGAAATTACAAAGATTTAATCAGCCTTAAACGTCACAATTAATACTCTTACGAAGACTAAGCAGGTAGCATGATACGAACTAATGCCCTCTGCAGCAAGTTTTGACAAGCGATTTTCTTAAAGCTCTCGAATTGGACTTCAATAATTATGTTAATCAAAAAACGGTACAAAGAATTGACTTTACAGTTAAAGCTCAAACGTACAAAGTCATTTTTAAAACAATCAAAATTAGATTTGGCATTGTATTGACTGAATGGCAGCTGATCCAATGGTTTAAACATCAGCAGTTATGTCAATTTCCACAGCTGGAACAAACGTTCTTTTCACTTTAGATTTTCACTGGCAGGTTGATGACCACCTGAAAATGAAACATGAAATTAAGATTAGCGATTCAAACAGGATATAACTGCAATAAATGGCAATACAGTCAAACCATGCAATATAGAAAATTCTAACTCATCGGAGGTTTAAAATAAGCAGGATATTCACGTTAAGCTTCATTCAAATCCTGTAAACTGAAGTTGTTACAAACGTTTAGTAGGCATTCTGCACATGTGTTTTTTATGGTAATAGGACAGCTAAAGACCATAGCACGTCAGAGCGTTCCAAAACACACCTTATAAAAGTCGAGATAAATACATAGTTACATACATACCTACAATCACTGCATAAACTTACACAGGATAACACAAAACTTGCACAAGATAAAGTTCTGACAATGCCATCATAACAAACTAACAATGCAAGTAAAATAATCATATTACTTAATCGATTCGATCAAAGCACTTTAACATCGATTAGATTAGTGCTAACAGTGCTTCCGAGTAGAAATCTTTCAAGGGCGCTATATAAATGTTCCTAATGAAATACAGATGAATAAGAATACAAAAGCTGCATGCAAAACTGACCGTTTTCACTTCAAGGAAAGGCTCCACTCCATAGAGACCACTGCAAACACATACACATGTCATAGATACTGCAATGTAACAAGCATACGAGTTCTTCACACATGACATATTGACGCACTTTCCCAAGACCTACATTGATGAATGTCCTCTAATCGCCTTTCTATAAATTCCTCCAAAACCCAACTTATATAGTTTTGCACTCCAAGTCAAACTTGAAACTTGACCACCTTAGTCTCTGTAAAGTTTCCAATTTTACATTCTCATCTAGTCTGCACAATCTGCTTTCCAGCTTACCCATTCTTCTTGCTTCCAACTTAATTATACATCTAAGGTCTGTTCAGAGATCATTTTTTTAAAAACAATTTACAATGATCTACAATCCACGAGCAGATGGAATGATGAGAAAACTTTCATCATTAGGATGATTTTTACGATGATATACAAGTCTAAGAATTTTAGCATAATGTGTTTTTTAAACATTTGACTGTCTTGATCAATTTATTGAATTATATATGTTATTACCACGTCTGTACACCAAAATGCGGATAGCAATTGGTCTAATAAAGAATATTCTTATCTTATCTTATAGATGTCTTCCTCAGCCTTCATCTCAATTGCAAAACTGATTAATCTATAGATATAAATAAAAATGTAACGGCGTTCGCACAAATCTTCCTTATAAAGGATCTTGGAAAGTCCTCGACCGATTCTTTTCAAAATTGCAGCAAAACGTTCCATTTGAATACGTGAGTGTTCTTTGAATGGTTTTTTCCTAAAATCTTTTACAAAAAAAAACTTTCACTTCGATTCGACCGATTCCGAGTTCAAAATATAAGTCTTGCGGAACCACCGTTTTCAAACGCGCCCGAATTTGGTCAAGGCATGCATAATTATTGACGGGTTGAATTTGAACTCGGAATCGGTCGAATCGAAGTGAAAGTGTTTTTTCTCAAGATTTTAGCAAAAAAGCATTATGCAAACCCGCGCCTATTCGAACGGCAATTTTTAAATTTCCGAGATCCTTGGTCCGAAAGATTCGTGCGTATGCAGTTACATTTTTATTTAGGCCCATATAGATATTCAACACATTCCATAGCGGCCCTGTTGCGTTCGCCTTTTCGCGTCGATGTCGGGGAGACGGCGTGAGGGAGGAAAGGAGGGGGAGGGAGCGGGACGAAGAGGGAGGCGAGGGAGCGGAGGGGAGGGATGGACGAGAGAGAGATGCAGGGAGGCAGAGGAAGGAACGGAGGGATTGGGACTGGGAAGGGGAGGAGGGTAGGGTGCAGGAGAGGTGGAAGGGAAAGGAAGGGGAAAGGGACGGGAGGAGGTAGAGGGGAGTTGAGGGGATTGGACGGGGAGGGGTGGAAAGAGGAGGAGAAGGAGGAGGGGAGCGGAAGGGGAAGTGGGGAGGGACGGGAGGGGGAGGGAGGGGAGGAGGGGAGGGGATGGAGAGGGGGAGTGGGCGGGGAAGGGGGATGGTGAGGGGAAGGGAAGGTCGAATGGAGGTAGGGACGGGTGGTTGGATGCTCTTTTCAGCCACAGCAACGCGTGGCCGGGTTCAGCTAGTAACTAATAAATAATTAGTAATTGACTTACAATTCCCTTCCCTGTCCTGACATCTTGAAGCCACCAAATGGAGCCTGAGGATTGAATACATTGTACGTATTCACCCTGAAAATAACAAAATAACATTGATCAAATCACATCATGCTGTATGATCATAGTGCAACAAATTCATGGTAGCTGCCACTTGGCTGAAAAATTCACCTATTTATTTTTAACTACCTGGACCGCCGACAAAAAACAATAGAATTCAAAGACAACAGCAAAACCTCATCCTATTCTTCATCGCTTCCTAAGTCTCAAAAGTTCCACTGCATGAATGCATGCACCGTATGTACGTGTGATGGATGCATAATGTTAAAGCATGGCAAATGAATCTTTATTTCCATTAAGAAAAGCAAAAAGCATGTAAGAAAGCTTAAAAGCAACATTCGTTATCCAAAGGAACATTCTTGTGTAATCTGAAATAAGGAATATCATACTAACAAAATTAAGTCATGTTCAGAAATAAATTTTTACAGCAAGCAAATTAGTTTAAGAAATACAAGTCAACTTAAGAAACTTGCCCTCTCATGCACATATTGCCTCAATGAAGAAATCACAACCTTAAAGAACGCGTATCTTAACACTTTGAACCCGACTGGCCCATTTTCCGGCCCGTTATCATTGCGGGAGCTTCGGGTTCAAAGGGTTAAGAAGCATTGGAATCGTCGTAAAACAACGTGTCTCATTAAGGAACGTGTTCGTATGTAAAGCTTTTTTACCAGACAGTTCCAGCTTGAAGACCACTTGATACAATCAGAGCAGTCTCAACGTTCTTGGTGAAGACAGCTGCTGCCAGACCATAGGTAGTGTCATTCGCCCTGTCCAGCACCTCATCGACATCCTTGAACTTAAATATGGACTGAACCGGTCCAAAAATCTACAAACAAATATATAATTTTTTATTATATTATATGACTTGATATAAAAATATCAAACAAATTTTAAATAAGACTCAAAAATATATTTAATTATCAAACCAGTCGAAAACCTCACAACTACATCTGAATTAACTTGAACTACCAGTAGTTCAAATTTTACACAATAAACGCAACTGAATTGACACAAAATCAAATCACAGCGATATGCAAAATAAAAGCATACATTCATATAGAATCCTTTCAAAGACAAGGAAAATAATTATGTGGTTTCTGGAAGTTTAAGGACTCAACAGCATAGGAAGGAACAATATGCAAATTGAGATACAATACAATTGCAATTTGATATAGCCCTTCTTATGAAGCTCAGACAGTCTCGGACGAGGGGATCGAACCCGTAATCTCAATCAGCCACACGAACACTAGTATATAATAGATTAATGAAATTCATGCTTGTTTACAATAAAGTAGAAGCATTAGAAACAATTTGCTAAATTAAAAAAATTGGTCTGAATTATAAATCTTTATAGGTGAAAATAAACAGAGAAGAATTAAAATCAAGACAATGAAACTGAACCTCTTCTTTGGCAATGCGCATGTCTCCCGTAACGTCAGTAAACACGGTTGGCTCCACAAAGTATCCTTTGTCGCCATGACGTTTACCTCCACATTGAAGCTTTGCTCCCTCACTCTTCCCTGACTCAATCAGCTCCAACACCCTCTTCAGTTGTACATCATCAACCTAATGACAAAACAGCAACAGGACATTATGTCAAGTAGCAGTCTTAACTTGCAGTAAAATGCATGTATTCTGAATGTACATTCAATTTGGAACTAATGCTCTTGTTTTATATACCTTTAAACTTTAGGTATTTCTCACTCTAGAGGCAAAAGTATGTTATCAAGTTCACACTGAAAAGGTGTCATACTTGAGAAAAATGTAAAAACAGCTGAAGCTGTTACAAAAAGCAGGTGCTCTCACAACAGTGCTGCACAAACACACAAACATGTAGACTGAACTGACAGACTTCTGTTCATTGGACTTTGGTTTCGAATGAACAGCCCATTCATTGTCCATAGCAGACAAATGAATTAGATAAATTAAAAGTCAAGTCATTTTTATCACAGGTCTAAACACTGAAGATCCAAGTCTCAAAGTTTAGTTTAAAGACCACTATCCAAATTCGGTCCTCTCATTTATTCCCAATTTCATAGATCAGAGTTCTAAGATATCTTTTCTTGGAGCGGTGTAGTTAAGCTTGCACTTTGGTTCAAAGATGCTTCAGCACCTTCAGACAACATCTTTGCAACAGTTGCTGCAGTGATGATTAGGTTATTGTAATACTATACAGTGTACACGCACCAATTCCCATTTGCACCTGATTTTTCAACAAGAACCCCGTTCTCAAAAGTCCTCACCTGTGGTCCATTTTCATTCTTTGGATCAAATGGATCACCAACAGTTCTCTTCTTGGCTCTTTCCACACTACGCTTTACGAACTCGTCATAGATGCTTTCATGGACGTAGGTTCGTGATCCAGCAGTGCAGATTTGGCCCATGTTTGCCATCACTGCCTGATGAGAAACTTCAACAGCTTGTTCCACTAAAAAAATATACAGAATGTATCAATGAACAACTTTTATAGCGCAGATTCTAAGCAGAGGCGCTCCTGACTGCAGCGCGACACCGAAACGCATGAGCAATTGCAAGTGAAGGACTTGCTCAGGGTCCCTACATGGCGGCTTGAGGTGAATTCGAACACGCAACCTTCTGGCTCAAAGATACCGAACATACCCACACACCACCGCACCTCAAGGAACATTAGCAAAATTCTAAAAATTTACACAACCTCGGCAAATCTCAAAAGGAAAACCACTACTCACATGTTGCACAACTACACAGATTCTCTCATTTTCATCTCACATTCCTTTAAGATATTTTATGTCTATAAATATAATGGATTATGATTAAAGATAAAGGAATTTCCTTCTCAGAGACCAAAAAGCTGATGTGTTAAAAAATTGCAGTGCACGCAACTTAAATACCAAGTTGGTTGTCCATGTTAAATTCAACCAATGCTTTATCAAAATTCTAAATCAAAGCACTGGAATATAAACACATATCAGACTAGAAATTAAAGTTCTAGGTTCCATCTTTTCAACTTTAGAACATTCTTCTAATATATTTAGACATTATAACTTGAAGATGACACAGAAATTGAACAACTCAATACAAACTATGTAAATAAAACAAATATATTAGTTCCTTATATGCATGACTCACAGTCAGCATCTGGAAAGATGATGTTGGGACTCTTTCCTCCAAGTTCAAGGGTCACACGTTTTAGATTGGTCTTCCCTGCACCCTGTAGGATGTACTGCCCAACCTGCACAAACAAACAAATCGTCATGTTCCAACTGCTTGACTTTGAGTGGACAGGCTTTAAAACATCCACAAAAATATGGATTAATGAAGAGTAAAGTAAAAATATATGAAATTATAATCTAAGAAAAGCACTTGCCTCTGTTGATCCGGTGAAGCTCACTTTGTTGACATCGGAATGGTTGACAAGAGTGGCTCCAGCTGTTGGACCATATCCTGGGACAATGTTAATGACACCAGGTGGAAAGCCAGCCTGAACAAAAGCACAATTTCATTATTCACTGTTCCTTCCGAAAGTCAGTTCTTGTTCAATCCAGTATCCATCTTAACCCCTGTACCCAACAATAGTTCATTTCTGCTGGTGTAATTGTGTCCGAGCTCAAAGATCTTTCAACAACTACTTCAACATCTCTGCAGACCGTTTGAGGTAAATTAGCATAAAGCAAATGTGAACCATGACCTTGCAACCTTATTTCAATACTTAGGCGTATACACTTCAGCAAATACGAACGCAGATAAGCACATATGGTCAGTAAACCAACGATTGAAACAGATCAGCAGAATGCATGTAATAACAAGTTGTGCACTCACACTTTGTCTCACATCTCCGAACAAGATTTATTGACCTCAACTACACACAATGGCAAGAAGTAATCGTTAATTAAGAGTGAGCTGTGCATGAGCATTCAGAAACGACTTTCAAAGGAGGGTATCTGGCAATTTGAATATTACCTCCACAAAAGACTTCTGGTCAGTTAATTCATGGAGTATTTGTTCTAGCTATTTTATAGATATCCTTGGAGCATAGGGTTTCACTCCTGTTTAAATTAATCGAATTAATTATTACAAGCGATAGTTGCCACATGATAAGAATGGAAATACAAGCAGACAAGCCCAAGTGGAACCTCAATAAATAACCATCCAAAAAATTTAATTAGAAATATATTAAATTCAATGACAAATATTCAAATTCAATTAGAAATGTTCAATTCAAAACCTCTTTGATGAGTGAGCCGAGGTAGATTGCGGTCAGAGGTGTCTGTTCCGCTGGTTTCAGAACAAGCGTACATCCGGCTGCTATGGCTGGTGCAATCTTAGCCGTCGCCAGAAACAATGGAAAATTCCACTACAGAACAACAATTAGCACTCGGATAAGAAATGACAATGCTAAGAACTCATAGTGTTGTCCGCTATTTGTAATGCATTATTGCAAACACCTTTGGTAACATTTATTGCAACTCATTACTTTTTTTAAAGTAATGCACAATAGAAATAGATTAGATTATTCTTTTAAGTTCAAGATAACGCAAAAATAGTTTGAACAGCTTTGTAAAGTTTGAAATATAAAAGCAATGACTACAGTAGCTCACTAGCTTTTTAAAGATCTATCCTACACATTCGTACTTGCTGCAAAAACTTATTAACAATAACAATCCAACACTTTAGCCAGTTACATTTTAAAAACAACTATCTCACACTTAGCAGCTAATTACTCTTTAAAAGTCACTATCCAACACCTAGTATGTGAATAAGCTGGTTCCCATGATTTTGCTTTTATGGTCGCTGTAGAAATCTCGAGATTATGATTACGATGCAAAAACTTGTAAAGGGTAATAGCAATTCCAAAACTTTAGCCAATTATTTTTAAAAGGAACTATACAACACTTCGGCCAATTACTTTTGAAAAGCTACTATCCAACACTTTGGCATGTTGCAAAAACTCAATAAGGGTAATAGTTCAAAACTTTAACCAATTTATTTTTTAAAGGAACTACTATCCAGCACTTCAGCCAATTACTTTTAAAGTGTTACTATCCAACACAATATAAATAATATACATAATCTATACACTGCACTAAATAAATAAGTGACTGATTAATTAATTAATCAATTAACATCAAGATGAGAGGAGTCCAGTGAAAAATGCATAATTGCACATGCAGTCTGAATATATATATGCTTCGACTTTTGTCAGACTTCTATAGCGCAGTTGACCGGGGTCAAGTCACTCTCTTTGCTCTTTTTGATGTAAGCTCTGCCTTCGACTCTGTGGACCACTCAATTCTCTTGCAGCGCCTCTCCACTTCTTTCGGCTTAGTGGACCAGCCTCTTGACTGGCTCACATCCTTCTTAACTGACCGCTCTAACTGTGTAGTTCTTGGGTCGTCCAGGTCTGCTTGGGTCCCTGCCCCTCTCGGGGTGCCCCAGGGTTCCGTTTTGGGCCCACTGCTCTATCTTCTCTATACTGCTGACATCTGCTCTTTACTGACATCTCAGGGCCTTCTGCACCAGCTATTTGCCGATGATGTGCAAGCCTACATCCATACCTACTCGGTTGATGCGGTGGCCGCTGTCAACCAGATGTGTAGGAATATGGATGTCCTCTCTCTTTGGATGGCCTCCAATCGGCTACTCTTAAACCCCTCCAAAACGCAATTTATTTGGTTGGGTGGCCGTAGACAACTCCAGGGTATTGACCTTTCCCAACTTGCTCTGCTCTTTCCTCATATCACCTTTTCCCTCACAGTTCGTGATCTGGGTCTCACCCTCGATTCTGAACTTACTCTGTCCCAGCATGTGAACTTGGTTGCGAGGAGTGCATATTACCAGCTTCGTCAGCTCCGGGTGGTCTCCCGTTCTCTCTCTCACGATGCGGTCGTCGTCCTTGTCCACGCCTTTGTTACAAGTCGAATCGACAACTGTTGTTCCTTACTTGTTGGTCTTCCCCTTGGGGTTCTGGGGCGACTTGATCGCGTCTTGCGCTCAGCTGCTCGCCTTATTGGGCGGCTTCCTAAATTTGCGCCTGTCTCTGCCTATATGCGTGATGTGCTGCACTGGCTGCCTGTGTCCCAGCGGATCTCATACCGCATTGCTGCTGTGGTCTCTCGCTGCGTCCTTGGCTGTGCTCCGTCATACTTACGTGATCTGTGCTGTCCAGTCTCTGACGTTGCAGCGCGTCGTGTACTTCGCTCTTCGTCTAAAGGTGAGCTTCTGGTCCCGCGGGCTCGCTTGGCTATTAAGCAGCACCGTGCTTTCTCGGTCTTAGGGCCTACTGTCTGGAACGACCTCCCGCTCTCGCTTCGTTCACTACTTGTGGTCCATCCGGCTGCGTTCTACAAGTCCCTCAAGTCTTTTTTCTTTGTTCGTGGTTGGGCTGGGAGCGCCTCTGAGTAGTTTCTTGGAGGGGCGCTATATAAATGCTCTGAATGAATGAATGAATGAATGAATGTACAATTGTACATTGAAACACACGATAACAGACTCCGCAGAGCTTAGACATTGAAAGAAAAATTTTACATAGCTCCCAAAAAATCAGCAATTTGTAAAAAGCATTTATTGCTATTGCGGCTTATCCCTGCATTTTCACATTATGGAGCTAGATTTAGCAACGGGATTTCCAAAAAAAGCAACACTACGAAGCATACCACACATTACTACAAGTATCATATACATAGAAGTTTATAAAGAAGTTACCGGAGTAATGGCTCCAACTACTCCAACTGGTTCGTGTCTTGTGAAGGTGAAATTAGTTCCATCTGCAGACAGAAATGCACAAAATGCTTTACAGTTCTTTTAAAGGAAGGTGGCAAATCTAAAATTTAAATAGTGGTGCAAAAACTGAAGCATAACTATCTGAAAAAGCAGCTAAGTTTATATTTAATATTCCTCATTTAATATTCTGCCTCTTTCAAAAGTCAAACCACATCTGTAATTGGCCAACTGTTGATCACCCATAAAGTACATGCATTTCAGACTGTCGAATATTCAATAAACAAATCCGAAAGTAAATATGCTCTGGTAATTATATACCTCTTGTTATGGCTAAAAAATTAAGGCATCAAGCTGTGAACACATTCAAGCTTTCTCACACTGGACACATATAACTTCAAACAGCCTAACCTAATCAGATTCTGTTCAAAGAACACCAAAAAAGCAATTGGTAACAACAACTGTGTCAAACACTTTTTCAGAAAGTCTTAAGTAAAGATGCCTTACAGAGTAGGTAGACTTATCATCAAGAATTGTTGCGTCAAAATTGGATGATAATAATAGGTCAAAGGCTTTATCAAAAGTTGAATACTCACTAGCAGGAATTGTTTGTCCAACAATTTTGTCTGCAAGTCCCGCATTGTACCTCAAGACACCAGCCGCCATGTTGAGGTCGCCATTATAGGCGTTCACGAAAGGCTTTCCATTATCAAGTGTCTCAAGAGTCTTGAAAATAGAAATTAAGAATGATTAGATACATATACAGCACAAATAATACATAATTATGTGCATATTGACGACATTGATGACTTTGTTCATCCAACAGACTTGACCTCTAGGTTCCTCGCTCTAGAATTGCTGTAGCTCAGTCTTGATCATTTGCCTCAATTGGTCTTTCTCTTTGGAATGCTCTTTCTCCTTCTGCTCTACACTTCTGTCTGACAGTCTCTCTTTTTCTTTCTCTGTTATCAACACCTGCTTCCATTCGGGAAGTCCTGCACACTGGGAGCGCCTCTGAACGGATCCACCAACTAGAGGTGCTTGATAAATTATCAAATACAATACAACATGCAAAATTAGGTGATATGCCCAAGCATCTGGCTTTCTGTTCAGCAAAGGATGGTTTAAATTGGAACAGACAGTTTATAAAACTATGAACTTTGGCCAACCACAATAATTCAAATCAGTCCACATAACCATATTCATCATTATTCACCAAGGTCATCTGATTATCATTCTGACGTTGGCTGCATGCACGGTTCACAGCCAGACACCACAGTCAGACTACTGATAAGAAATTGATTTCAACCAGCTGTTGCTCTTCATATATCACATGAGGTGATGATTTAATGTCTGTCTGTAAATGCCTCAACCTAGACATTTACTGCCATTCAAGTTCATGTCATTAGAGTGCCGCCTGGCAGCTCTAGTACAATAGTACAATAGATACCGTACTTAGTACTTACTTATTAATGCATCTGCATTCTGCAGGTCAATCAAAGTGCAGTGACACACCATTAAAACTGCACTACCAACCACTAAATCTAAGAAGAGCAGTCCCTCCCCTACAATCGAAACTAGAGATACAACTATGGGTATAAAATGTCAGCAACTTCATGACGACTAATGGCTAGTATTTAATAATTTTGGTTTATTCAACAATCCGGCTGGTTACCGTGTACTGTTATGCAGTCATCTTAATAAACAACAGAACAGACAGTTAAGTCGTTAGTTACTTGAGTTATTTTTCTTGTTGATTTAGGGCCGCATTGTATTCTATTTGTCAATTGCAAATTAATTTTTTCTCAACCTAATTATCTTTGTATTCTTGCATTTGAATGTCCTGTTGTGTCCCATTATGTTTAAAAAAATATATTTTACAAAATTAATTGGTGCCCGTTAGTGAGATTATCCAATGTCCATCCCTTTTGGGTTTGCAATACAATGGTGCTAATATCAGTCTACAAAGCATGTCTATCCTAAGAGGGTTTGGGAATCAAACTCAGCTCAACTATCTTTAATTTTAGATAATTTTTACAACAAAATACGAACTATTTCAGTTTCATATCGAAAGTAACTTACGGCTAGTTTGGTCTTGTCTCGATCAATGAGGTCAGCCAATTTGTTGAGCAGTGTACCTCTAGCAGACGCGTCCAACTGACGCCAGGCAGAATTCCTCTTGAACGCCGCCTTAGCTGCCGCAACTGCTTTGTCAACATCAGCCTACAGTCAGTCATCACAATTAGTTAATGCAAGTTGTTTATTTATTTATTTATTACATGCACTGTATCACACTCGTAGAAGCATCAGGAATGTGGGCCAATGGATCTTTTGGGTCAAAATACATGTAGAACACGACAGCAATAACCAACATCTCTGATAAAGAAAGCAATTTTCACTTATGACTTGCATACGATTCAAAAAATGTCCAGCTCAATATCCAAGGTTCAATTTCTCCTTTTGTGTGGGTATTCACCAAACATAATGGAGAAATAACTGGCATACCGATGACATACATGACAGACCTATATCGATAAAAGTCATACTGAAATGTCCTTCTAATGCCCCTTTCAGGAGCTGCATAATATATTAATAGGTATAGGATTTTCATATCACAATTAACCTACCGGTACATGCATTAAACCAAACTTGCTTCACATTATTTTATTTTTAACTATTTACTGAAAGTCCAACAGACCTACAATTATCCGCAATTAGAATAGAAGTGAGCTGTAGATTTAACAGCATCAGGATGTCATTAGCAAAACATTTCTAGTATATTTGTACTAAATAAGAAACAGTGCTTAACCCTTTAACAACCAGCTACATTATGTTTTCAATGCATTTTAGTATACGCTGGTTGTTAAATGGTTAAAGAATATATATGAAACTTGTTCAGAAAGTGTCATAATGCAAGGCCACATCATCTCAAACCTTTTGCCATAAAACATAGTAAATAATCTTTACCAAAACATCCTTCGCATCTACAAGAAATTGTTTAAAATAAAGCAATATTAAGCTGCAATACAGGATGCTGACCCAATTTCCCCTTTAAAATCTCATAGTATTGTATAGCGATAAGCAGAAAAATTATTAACTGGAAAAACACAATTTAAATAATCAAACAACTGACCTTGTCACCTTCCTGGATGTCCGCAATCTTTTCTTCAGTCGCAGGGTTGATTGTGGGAAAGGTCTTCCCACTCACTGAGTTCACATACTCGTTGTTGATGAAAATCTGTTCAACAAAATCGAGTCTAAAATCATTACTGGAGAACAAATAATTAAAACTGTTTATCAATTCATCAAACACTTACAAGTTCACAGAGTAGAGCAGTAGAGCACAAAACATTCAACACTTGTCAACTAAGTTCTCCAGAGTATCAAAGGGTTAATAGTAAACCTACAAAGTAGAAGGTGCAATGGCGCATGCCTGTTAACACGTCTGCAAGGGTACCTCTTTGAATTATAGTCTGTCATTTATCAGCCTGTCGAACAGCCGTGTAACCAATTGAGAAGTAACCAAGGGTCATTTTTTTACCAGAAGGTCTTGTATTCAACTGTTGGTCACACATGTATAAACTTAGGCGTAAAAAAAAAATTGTTGTGTTTCCGGTAACGCGACCGACCCATTTTTACGGCCGCGACCCAAATATTTTTGTAAAAAATTTTATTAAAAAAAAAAAATTTCAAATTTTTTTTTTTTCAAAAAAAAAGTTAAATTTTTTTTCAAAATTTTTTTTATGACATTTGTATTGACATAACATAAGAGACGTCAACAAATTAAAGGAAATTAATAGGACTGTTTCTAGAGCAGTTTTAGGTGCAGACAGTCGGGAAATAGGCAGTTTATACTTGCTTAGAACACGTACTTTGTTTCAGCGTGCAAAAAAGACTAGTGGGGTATACTTTTTCGGATTGTCACTGCATAAAAATATTTTACAAAATAAAAATATTTTCCGACCTACCTACCCAATTTTTTTTAGCTCTGTTACCGGAAACACAACATTTTTTTTTTTAGGCCTTATTCTATGCTGTTGACACATCGTGAAAGGAAGGCGGTTATTCAATTAACGTTTTATTGTGTGCAAAGTCCTCGTGAGTTTTATTAAACCCACCAGTTGAATGGATCCATTCAAAAAGGCCATCAATACAATAGAATAGATAAAAATCTTCAGTCCCTGTAATTTAATAGTACTTAGGAAGTTAAATGGTTACAACACCCTTTCTGTATCTCTGCTGGAGTCAAAACTCTATTAAACTATTCATACAAAGGACCACAGAGGACAAAAATCAGAGACAAGCTATGTCCCAGATATTAACCACCAGCCAAAGTCCACACATAGTCTACAGGTATTCAGGCAATTAGAACAGCCACACAATATGAGGAGGAGGAGGGTATGTAGTATAACCAGCAAGTCATTGTACTAAAAAGATATTTTGCCTCAGGTTAGTTCAGCCGGAACGCTCTAGCAGGGCTGCAGTGGGGGGGGGGGGGGAATACACCGGTACACAGCGTGTACTCACAAAATAATTTACACCAGCGTTGAATATACTGGGAAAGTGACCTGCAGACAAGCCTAAGCAACTGCATCTTCTACTAACCTCTAATTTTACCACTACAGCCAGGGCTGCTGTCTAGCCATTACTTTAGACTGCCAAAGAATCATAAACCAACTCCTTCATAAAACTCTTCCTGTACAATTTCAAATTCTCTTCCATCTTGTTCAATACCAGTCATTGTGTCCTGTTTACTGGACAACTTTACCTAAACAGAACTTGTCTTTATATTGAAAGGCTATGGTTCCCAGCATTTCCAAAAATAACTAACCACCTCTTTGCTGGAAAACTACTCCAATCAGTGGCCCAAAAGGCCTGATTATCCATGTTCATTGTTCACTCATCTATAGATATATTCCACTAGACCTAGAATTTTCCAGTCATAACACTTTCCTCAACCTTATCTCAGCAAAGCATATAACAAGGCTAAATACACAATTAACAACAGCTGGTGCAGACTCTGCTTCATCTCCCAGAGGCATAAATCAATCACGCTGTTTATTCTTCATTCCAGGCTATTGATCAATAATCTGATATCTATATACACAACATATCTTACCAACCTCTTTCCAACAGTTGTAATTTTCATGACAAGGGTAATTACGGTAATTTATGCAAGGCAAAGATCAGAAAAGGCTAATTTAACACACATACACAGGCAACAGACTCTCAGTCAACAATAAAACATCGCAACATTAGCTGGCAAAACTAACGATCTGTTCCTGAACTGGTCCTGACAAGCTGCATGGTTCCAGATTTGAACTCTGCCCATTGCAATTAACACTGTGAATTAACCAATGACTATTTTCAACAGTGAATCTGCACACAATTATGATAACAGAACAAAAACATGTGGCAAATTGTTGTCAGCAAAAGAAAACACAAATCATGGCCACAACAAGCAATGGCTTGCGTGCCAAACAGACATCAGCAAGCAGTCACACTTCAGACAAGATGCAGCATTTAAACCAGTCAGTGATTAGCTAAGCATACTTATAATTAAAAGTAGTTCTTCATATTGTCCCTCTCCCTCCATGGAAATACTTAAATACAATACAATACAATACAGCTACATTTGATGTTGTCCTCTTTAGTACAAAGTGCACACGCGACCATACAACAGAACAGCAATGGCACGAGCAACTGTGCATGAAGTACCAGCTTTGGGTCCTAACACAGTGACCACCTTAGTACAGGCTTGGACCCAAACTCTCTGTGTTACAAGCAGATGCTCTATCCATCTGTCTACTGTGCCCTACTTATACATACAAACACACCTGGTGTCAGGATTTGATGCTACGCCTACCAATTCTGACTACCTCAAGCAGAGGCAGCTATCTTGTCTGACAAGTAGGAGGATGCTTTTGACCTGTGTCAAGATAAATTTGCAAGTGAACACAGAAAATTTGCTTGACCTCTTTTGTGCATGAAAATGCGTTAGGCACTTCGTAATGGCATGTAGTCTGATGATGAAGATATATATATATAATATATATATATATATCTATATAAATAAAAATGAAACTTTCCAATAGTTCGGAACATGATCACGCCGAAAGTGACACACCGATTGTTATGAAACTTTTACAACACCTTCCATTCCGATAGAACAGTGATAACTTATGCTTTTTTCCCGAAAAAACGCAACCTTTTCCACAAAAAGGGAACTTTGCAATCCGTTCGTCCGCCATTTGCAAGTTGAACACGTCCCTCACGGCTAAACGCTGTCTCTAAACACAGCAGACGAAATATGAATGAACATGAATGATGTCGCGTCCTCTGACGTCATAAGCGATTCGCGGCCTTCCCCAAAGCGGCCTTGACGGCGTGACGGCGGAAAGGAGCGGAGGGAGCGGGACGAAGACGGTGGGAAGGGAGCGGAGGGGGAGGGGAGGTGGAGGTCGAGAGGAAGGGCAGGGGAGGCCTTTCCCCAAAGCGGCCTTCACGGCGTGACGGAGGAAAGGAGCGGAGGGAGCGGGACGAAGACGGTGGGGAGGGGGAGGGGAAGGGGGAGGGGGAGGGGAAGGGGGAGGGGGAGGGGGGGGGGGGGGGGGGAGGGGAGCCTCTTTTCAGCAACAGCAACGCGTGGCCCGGTTCAGCTAGTATATGTATATATATATATATAAAATCTAAATCAGATCTAAATAAAAT
Source organism: Lumbricus rubellus (assembly GCA_945859605.1). Taxonomy (NCBI): domain Eukaryota; kingdom Metazoa; phylum Annelida; class Clitellata; order Crassiclitellata; family Lumbricidae; genus Lumbricus; species Lumbricus rubellus. The sequence continues at coordinate 28,620,745 of OX243818.1, forward strand.
TGATTTAATTAGTTTTAACCTCGTTTTCGGGCAACGAAAAATACATACAAAAAGCAAGTGACAAGCACTTTTTAGCGGCATGCAGATGGCTATTTTCATCAAATTGGGTGATAATCAAATGCAAATTAATTCACCTATAAATGAATTGATTAATTATACTAGTTTTTTACCTCTGTTTGTGCAAGGAAAATGGGTCAAAAACGCAAGAGGCAGGCACATTGTTGCAGAATGTAGATAAATGTATATATTTTTTTTAAATCAAATCAATGTATGCAAACTATTTCTAATCTAAAGTGAACAGATTTTATTAGTTAGCAATACTTTGAAACACTTAAGAATCTAACTTAATGCAAGTTTTGCTAGCCTGAACTTGAAAGAACTGGAATCAAGCTGATAAAATAAAATGTCAGTCATACATCATGCCACATTAATTAATCATTCGCCGTTTAAAAATGTTTTAACAAATTGACTTAGCAGGCCGAAAGTGGGACATAAACCACCTTATATTCAATAAACAGTTTGTATACTGCACCTAATGATGTTGTAGAAAGAAATAATTAAATCATGAAATGAATACATCAACGTTCTGTGCAGAGAATTTTTAGAATCCTCCAAAAGCATACATACTAAATACAACCCAGTTGTCAACCCATGTCTCACCAGTTATCATAGATGCAAAATTCTTGCAAAGCAGACAAATTCATCAACTAGCCTACTGGCTTTCTCAATTGTAGGTCCATTTGTCTGGAATCTAGTCAACCATTGGAGACAACCCTGTTACCATAATTGGGTTGACCAGGGTGAGAATTTACAGAGGCTTGGAGGGTTTCTCAGCACCCCATAGGAGAGTCTGTTTTCACACCCTGATTCCAAGTGGATCCAACCCCCTAGTTATTTTTCCACAATTTTCACACTGGGTTGACTCATCAATGTTTCACAGGCCCTAATTTAGACCTACATGCATCATCGTCGTTCACTCAGAGTGCATCCGAGTGGACCCCTTGAAGGGGGCTATAATTATAAACTCTTGAAATGAAAGAGAAAGTGTAATGGCTGCTATAGCTATAGTGATATTAGCAAAACCAGGCAGACTCAGCGTTTAAAGTGTAACCAAAACGAAGTGACTAGCGGACCGCCAAGCGGCCGTCGAATCTCAAATACTAGCGGACCGCCAGTCACGTGTAACCTGTCACATGACGAGTCTTGATTCTTGAATATTGTTACAATGGCGGCAGTTACCGATAGTTGGTTTTATGTCGGACAAAAGTTTTCTTGTTTTAATGACTTAGAAAATTACTAGAAACAGAGTAAGCAACCAATTTTTTTCGTGAGTGTTGGTTAGGTTCAGGTTAGGCGTCGTGAGGGTCGGTTAGGGTTAGTTTTAGGGTTTGTTTAGCCATTAGAAACTCTTGTGGATTGGTGTAAATAGAAAGCCTGGCGGCTTGCTAGTATTCCGTATTGGACGGCCGCCAGTCATGTGACAGGTTACACGTGACTGGCGGTCCGCTAGTATTTGAGATTCGACGGCCGCTTGGCGGTCCGCTAGTCACAGACTAACCAAAAAGGAAGTGCCTGGACGCTCATTAACTTCCATTGTGAGTTGGCGAAATAAATGGCAGAACGGTTTTCACATTTGAAAATAAGTGCATGAACGCCGTCCATGACCATCCAGCCACACTCTAAACCCTGGGCAGACTAGGTGCAAAGTGCAAACTGAATGGGGAAAAACGAACCTAGCATAGGAAACTAGAAAGGACAAAAAGTAGAACTATGGCTATACTAAGTCTTGCAGAGCCAACGCCACGCATCCAACCCGACAATATTCTACAAAGTGAAATCGATTTACGATTGAGCTACCTGCGTAAATTCTATCTTCAGAGGACGAATCGGCTTTGCTTCTTCGGCCATCTTCTCTTTTTCCCGTTGACTTTTAACAAAGACTTTATTACTAACTCCTCCGAATACACGTACACCTTATCAGTGCGTGGAAAGACGATCTCTTTGGAGTTTGGACGAAAACGCACTATTTATAATCTTTGCTTACCGTACAATGACCAAACGAAGCCACCATGACTATGCGATTTTAGAAGGTACGAGCTTTTACAGTCGTATCTCGCTTTGAGCTGAACTTAATGCAGACAGACAGACAGACAGACCAGACAGACAGACAGACAGACAGACAGGCAGGCAGGCAGGCAGGCAGACAGACAGACAGACAGACAACAGGCAGGCAGACGGACAGGCAGGCAAACAGGCAGGCAGGCAGGCAAACAGACATAGGCTATAGTCAGACAGACATAGGTCTACAGGCAGACAGACATACAGACAGACAGACAGACAGATAGTGTAGGCTACATTGGCCTTACGAGAATCTGGTTATTACTATAATTAGCCTATATATAGCCTATATGCAGTGCAAGAATTGTAGAAAAATAACTGGGGGTGGACCTTTAGGCCTAATCATCCACTTGGAATTAATTAGGGTGTGAGAAACAAACTTTAGGCCTACTATGGGGCTCTAAAAAAGACTGGGGGTTGAAACCCCCCTCCAAACCCCCGGCAATTCTCACCCAGTTACTATGAAATGTGCACAGCAGCCATAGCCTAATTAGCCTACATAGAACAGCTTGCCTACATAGGCTATAGCCTATGCCCTAGGTCCAAAAGTCAGCGTCAGAAGTTGCAAAACGGCCCACTTTTCTGAGTCAGAACAATTGGGTCGCTTTGCCATCTGATGAGTGAAGACCAGCGTGGTCCAAGACCTGCAGGTCAAAACTTTTGCGCATAATTTATTGTTGGACTGGTATGCCCAGTATGAGAATTGTGGAAAAATAACTGGGGGGTTGGCCTATGATAAACTTGAAATTGGGGTATGAAATTTTTTTTTACATGGGGCTCTAAGAAAGACTGGGGGGTTGAACCCCCCAACCCCTCCGGCAATTCTCACCCTGGGTAGGCCTAGGTCTAGTTTCTAGAGACTGCTTTAAAGAAGAAGATCTGAATTAATGTAGGCCTAAGCCAGTTAGCCAAGAGTTTTAGAAATAAACGTGAACGTTTGCAATAGAAAGTGTAGGGACTACATGTAAGACTGTAAATGTTAGAAACTACTACTGGGGCGTAGCTTATAGGTCCTAACTAAAGCTTAAGCAGGTCATAGGAAAATTTGGCGAACGGATAGCCTAAGTGAAACTTTCCATACCAGCTGCCCCCGGCCGCCCTCTTCAAAAGCATTTATGTTAGTCTACCCGCTAGGCCTATATACCGTCGTTTTCCAATTCGCAGCACCATGCTGGTATTTCCCAAAGGGTGGCCGCCTACCTGGTATCGATTGTAGCCTAAAATGCTTGCGTGCTTCTGTAGCGACTTGCACGTGGCTCTGCTCGTTGAGCAAGCGAGATTCTGTCTAAATCTCTGAAATAAGCAAGCATCGAGAAGCGAACAGCTAAATGCCGAATTCGCATTAGGCTATCTCTAATTTCAAGTTTCAACCTATCAATAGGCCTATAGATTAATCATTAGGCTATAGGCCTAAGTTCATCATATAACCTAACTAAGCCGGCCAGTTCAGTGAGTTCACACAGCGGAACAGCGGGGTAGGCCTACGTTAAGCATGCCCCCGGGCGAAGTTTATCAAGGGATCCCCCCCCCCCCCCCAAGAAGGCCCAGATTCAGCTTTTTTACCATGAAAATTATGTCTTTTCCCGGGGTTAGCCGCCCTCCCCCCAAAGAAGGTCCAGACTCGAAAATTGATTCGGGGAAAATGGCTCTTTTCACGAACGAAATTTCAATCCAAAAAAGGTCATCAACTATTTTTTCCCGAAAAAAGAGTATGTTTTTATGAGATTTGAACCCCATGACTAAAAACTAAACTCTTTTGCCGATTTTTTCCGGCACTAGACTAGCCGCCCCAACCAAAGCCCAAATTTTTTAGCCCCCCTCCCCAGAACGGAAACCAAACTCTGCCCATGGGGGTAAGTTACTATAATTATGTGCTCAAGCAAGCGTCTGTAGCCTATAGTAGGTTACGTTGCCTGTACACTGTTGGTATCACATGGTGATAACACTATCGCCAATCAGTAGGTCCAGGTTTCAAAATAATTTCAGTAGATTATTTGAAATTGAACAACTTGATATCAAGCAGTAGGCCTAATAGCCTATAGGTCTACATTGGCTAACTGACACAGAAAGGTTGAAGCCTGCAGGCATAGGCGTACAGTTGCACCAAACGACAGCAGAGCTATCTGCATGACTCTGACTGTGCACCAACAAAGCCTACAGCTCTCAATATTAATTATTATAATTATGTAGGCCTAATAAAAGCATCAAATACTGAACTATGATGCCTTTAACATCTAATAAAAATCAACACGCAATGCCTATTAGGCAAACACAGTTCGATTGAAGAAAAGCCTATAGCCTAATGTTAAAGGCCTAGCCTACCTGCCTTTGAATGTTGACCTTGAAATCGATATTAAAACGGACTAGAAATCTTGTTTTCTTAGGGCGTTTTTGAGCAGAATGCATTCAGTTAAATTTAATTGTAATTCAAAACAGTTAGGCCGGTATCGGCAGGGGGGGGGCGTTTTAATGGAAATTTTAACAATTATAGCTATCCAAATTCCAACTTTAAAGTTTACTACACTCAGACAGTAGTTTTAAACTACATAATTAACATAAACCCAGTCTCTAGGTCTTAAGAAGTCTTGGTCTTGAGACCAAAAGTCTTGGTCTTGAGGTTCAAAGTCTTAGTCTGGAGGTTCAAAGTCCTGGTCTTGAGGTTTCAGATTTTGACAACAAGACTGTCATAGACCTTAAAAAGGTATGTTTAACCTTGATTGGCTATTAGATAAGCTTACATTACATTGATTTGATAAATTTAAAGCTGGAGGATAATCATGAATTTGTTGATAGAGCAAGCTGCGCCAAATTCAACGGTATCAAAATGTCCCAAAACATAAAAAGTGGAGTTAGAACAACCTGATTCTCGGCCGACGAATTGTTGTCAGCCTGAATTTGGCTTGGATAACTTTTAATCCAGGTTTTGAATTTAAGTAGATTTTTTAAAATTGGACAACTTGGATATCAAGCTGTTTAACCCATACAAGGAGGTTGAAGGCCTACAGTTCTGATAAACTTCTGAACTTTTAGAATTGAGATGATATTATGAATAGGTCCTACTGATTTAAAAAGAAGTTAAGGCAGATGTATAATGACATTTAATTCAGTAACATATGATTGCAATATGGGTCATATTTGGGAATTCCTGTGAGCAAAGACACAGAAAATTACTTGAAAATTAGTTTAATGCTTGACATGTTCCTGCAAAACTTTCCATATTAAAATGTTCTTTTGAAAGTTTTATTCATACCAAAAATAGTCAATTACCCTTAGTCGACAAAAGTGCACAAACATATGATCTACTATTTTATCCATAACAGACAACTGTAAGACCATTTTAATTTATTAAATTTAAATATTTATAAATTTTATATGTATAAATTATTTGTAAATTTCGATTTGTCAAAGTATCTCATTCAACAAAAGTCAAATATAATTTACCGTACATGCGTTATAACAGAAATCCAATTACATTACATTACATCAGTCGACATACGAGTTCAATGCTGAAGGTGCGAAAGTTTATAGATAGCGAGATTTGACGTTCAAAGCGATTTCTAATCATCGATAACGTCTTCATCCAACACCTCGCCATCTTCTTCGTCATTTCCGTGTTTATCGAGAACGCCCTTCATCTTCATCGTGTCTTTGAGAGGAATGTCGAGCGCTCGGTAGACGGATTCGATGGTCCGCACGTTGACGTAGTACGAAATGTTTGCGCTGTGGTTGTTACGAATCTCTTCGATACAGTTGTACGCCTACAAATATGAAAATGTTCATTGTTCAACTTAAGGCAGGCATTAACTTGGCATCACAGCCAGTGCTTAAAGTGCAGAAAAAGAAGTGCCTGGACGCCCCTTATCTTTCCAAAAGAAGTGCCAGGACGCCCCTTACATTTTCAGGTGTGCTGGCCAAATAAGTGGAAGGATGGCATAGAGATTTGAAAATAAGTGCCAGGATGCCGTCCATGACCGTCCTGCCACACTTTAAGCCCTGATCACAGCGGCACAGAAATAGTATAGTATGATCTGCTCATAGTAGGTTACAGGCAAAGAAAATTTTTACAATTGAAGCTCTACATAAAATAATCTGCATTTACATGGCCAACCACTCAACGTGCACCATAGCAGCATTCAGCACCATCTGGCTGCGGCATCCTACTAAAATAATTGTGCAGATAAGTTATTGGAAATTTATATAGCACCACCCGCATCTAATGCAATACCGGAATGTCATTTAAAAAGTCAGATCTTTCATCGCAACATAGCTCCACATAAATCTTTGAAACAATAGTGCAAGCGCAAGGTGCAAACTGACCATCTTCCACTTCTGGCATCGTGCGAAGTGTTCGGCAAGGAATCCGAAGATGTCGCCAGGTCGCACCGCTCGGTCGTAGCCTGGTTCTGACAGCAATGACTGGCATTGCTTTACGGCCTCCTCGCTATTCTGGCCATACGTACTGTTTGCAACAAAACATACACAATTTAACCAGTAATCCAATTAACCTGTCATACTTCTGTTTTCACACATTTGTATGTATGCATGTACGGCTTTGTATAAATTGAATGAATGTGTATGAATATTTATATAGCACAAGAATTATGAGGGACAATCGGCATATGCACCTTTTATAACCACTTGTAAATTGCTTCAACACACGGTGTGAGCTTTCAGCACCTCCAAGTAGTAATCTTCGAGAGGTGCTATATAAATTTACGATTACAATTATAATACACACATGCAATACACGAATACATACACTTATACAATACACAGATAGATAGATAGATAGATAGACAGACAGACAGACAGACAGACAGACAGACAGACAGACAGACAGACAGACAGACAGACAGACAGACAGACAGATGCGTACCTTTTTGCCTTGATGAATCGGTTGATAAGCGTCATTCTGTTCTTGAGATCACCAAGTTTCATTTCGCTCTGGTTCTGTTCCTCTGGTTTCACCTTACTCAAACACTTATAAGCCTCACCCATCGCACCGAGCGCCTTCTCGTAGTTCTGGAACTCGTCAATCTCCAACTGATAATTTCACAAAAACAGATTTAAATGCACTGAGAACTCGAGATATATCATGCTAGTTTCACGGCCATAAAAAAAAGTATATTTGTTGAAACGATAATAGCTATTCATATCACGTCAGAGGAAGGCCAGTTTACACAAAATGGCTCTAATCATACAAGGAGCGCTATATAAATCCACGTAATGAATGAAGGAATGAATGAATGAATGAATGAATGAATGAATGAATGAAAAGGTATAATCTATTTGTTTACAAGGTGGCAACAATTCGCACGCACCTGAGCACAGGCATCATAGAATCCCGCAAGAGGTTCTGGCGCTCGTCCTTTTGTGTAGAACGTGATGATGTTCTTCATGATTTCCGGATCCTTCTGCCAGTCGAGCGTCTGCAGGTAATGAGCGGCCATGATGTAGATCTCCCTCTGGCGAGAGACCGTTGCAAAGAACATGATCTTCTCTGTGTCTCCAGACTTCAACAGCGCCTTCATCGCCTACCAACGTAAAATTTATATGTGACCTCAGTCGAGAAAATGTTGCTTTCTAGATCAGCTGGAAAATAGACTTTTACTTGAAGCCATGATTATTGACTTGCGTTTATTTAACGCAACAGCACTTTTGGCTCACAGTTTCACAAACTACATTACGCCACCTGATGTAGAAAGGCCACATAAAGTGATTTTTGCATTTGACAGAGTAAATTCTTATATGCGATTTCTCGCCCAATGAGTCTTATGCTTTCTCTTAAAAATTTTGGACATAGTCTTAATTGTCAACTCCAGAGTCCAGAGGGTAGTCCGTTAACCCTTTACCCGTTCATTTTTCCCATTAAGCCCATGTTTTCAGCGGATATTCTCGGGACAAACGGATAAAGGGTTAATTGGGTTGTGTGCGTGTTCCAACTTCATATACCGACCTTGACTCGGTTTCCAGCCTGGGTGAACTTCTTGGTGGCCAGGTGGTACTGGCGCTGTGCCATGCACACCTCACCAATGCCCTCAAGGATTTTATTCCGCTCATCCACATCGCGTTCCTCCATTTCCTTTGACGGTGTCAGCTTCTCCACCAATTCTTCTGTCATGGGAACGTGCTGCTCCATGCATATCTTAAGTGCATCCCAATACTAAAACAACATGAAAAAGTAGAATATAGCATTAGAGATTTAGAAAAGGAACCAAAGAGACTTAATAGAGGCTTATAAGATTATTACTGGACAGGAGAAATTTGGTGGGATAGGTTATTTGAAGTTGCTCCAAACAAGCAATGCTAGTATATAGAAATAAATACTTAAAAACTTGACCACGGTTAGCTAACTAAACATTTTATTTCTCAAGAGCTTTTTTAAAGCCCTGAGAACATACGCCTCAAAAAAAGCAGCCGCAATAATAACAACAATAATTACAATAAAATACTAAAAATTAAAAATAAACACAATATATTCACAATAAAAAAATTTAAAAATGAAAAGATAATATAAGCAAAGTTGCTGTTAATATTTAAGCACAATTTACACAATAATCATTATTAGTTTTTTTTAAAAAGGTGAACAATATCAAGGTATTAAATAACAATGCCAGCAACTTCAAGCATGCAATATTTCTGACATTTTGAGAATATGCCATATTTACTTGCAATAGCAGTGCAACTAATATGCTGCTTAACATAAAATAGTCTAGCGAAATTCAAGATATTGAAGCGAACCCTTTTAGCGGCAGCAAGAAGATCAACGGCTCGGTCGAACTGCGAGTTGTCAATGAAGAAATCGGCGCATCTCTGCAGCAGTTGTGGATCGGTTGATTCGTCGAGAGACTCAGAAACCATCTGCAACGCTGAATACTCCTTGCTACTGAACGCCAACTCAAGCGCCTTCGAAAAGTAACCAGCCTACAAAGACAGCAACAACAACACAAGTCAAAGAAAGAAGAAATGTCTTTACAGAGCGATAGACAGATGAGGAAAACCAAGTCATTAGTTTAGTACAGGGGTGTCAAAGAGCTGGCCCACGGGCCATTTCTGGCCCGCCAACGATTTTTTCTGGCCCGCGGAGCCTTCCCTAAAGATTACAAAATTAGAGGATAAAAGTTCTAATTTTTATATTTTACAGTCACCGCCAAATACATGTAGGTGGGTTGTCTGCAAAATTATGAAAGTTACGAAACACTTAGACCCATATTATTTTAAATGCTCTGGGAATTAGCTGACCAAGCCCGGAGCTCCCTCTCAGATCACTACCCAATTTTGCTCAGGAGCTTCGACACCCTGGCCCGCCAATTGTTGGAAGATGTTCACACTGGCCCGCCACTTGTTGGAAGATGTTCAAACTGGCCCGCCATTAAAAAAGGTTTGACACCCCTGGTTTAGTACTTAGTGCAGGAGGAACGCCATTTTCAGCAGTACATTTAATTAGCAAGCGAACTGTATTAATGCATGTGTATATCTGTGCATATGTATCATAAATGCATAGATCTAGCCAGAGCTGCTCTGTTTGTTCCGGCGTCAGGGAGGTCAAGCCGAGGATTAAACCTACAATGACTGGTGCGTGGTGTAGGCGCCCTTGTAGGGGTATGGCCCTGTTACGGCGCCACATAAATTGTCGTTATTATTATTATTATTTTATTTTTTATTTTTTTAAATTTTATTATATTTTTTGCCCTTAGGTACTTCGCTCCCTCAGGGACTTATAATTTATAAAAATTTATTATTATTATTATTATTACACTAAATTGCGTTAAAAAACACCACACCTCACCTAAACATTGAAATACATCGTGTAATAATTACATGTTTACATAGCATATACAAATTATACATTGACCTTGTGGTAGAGCATAACTGCTTTGTCCTGGTGACCTGGTTTGAATTCGTAATATCTCGCAGCCTCAACCATGTCGTCCGGTTTTCCAAGCAGAGCCATGTTCAGTAGCTTATCATCAAAGCCATGTTCCTACAATATGTCAATGTAAGATGTAAACGTATGAATTCTACTATGATCATTGTATGACCTGGACCCTCTACATGCACTGAGGCCGGGGGTATCATCAGAAAAAGATTGGGGTTTAATTTCGAGAATCTCCAATGGACATGGTCACAAAATACACAGAATATACACAGAATGAGTTTTTAAAATAGGAAATTACATGTTTCGGGGGTTTGAGCCCACAAACCCCCTAAATATGGGGACATATGCTCAAACCAATGCAGCTTACCCACAATGCATGTGCGCTTGTCAGATGCAATTAAAGGCTACTTACTTACTTACCTAATACTTAGGCAGTAAGACCAGATGCATTGGAAATCCTAGCCAAGCAGGAAGGTATCAAAAACATCTCATTCACTTCATAAGTAACTTACGGTAATACACTTCTGCAGTAACCCGTGAAGTCTGAAAATTAATGAATTAGCAAAAGAAAATTGTAACCCAAAAATGTTTCACTGAAATGTCTAAAGTCTAATTAATAATTATAATTTAGTAGAGGGGGTTTAGGATAATGGTTAACACTCTGGCACAAAGAGTACACGGCCCTGGGATAGATTCTGCTACCCTTCCAAAGGTCCACTCAACCTTCTAACACCACAGATGGCGTTGGAAAAATGAGTATTAGGATGCGACTAGCGTCCTGTTGGCTGCCAAGGGTTAAATTCGACTCCTGTAATAACTTGTGATCATCCATTGTACTATGAATCATAATCATTCCGCATTGTGTCAGTTTGAAATTAAATGCATATAATCATAATGTCTGGATAACATATTGAGTCAAACTGTCGCATTGCAGACGAACCTTGCAGAGTCTGATAGCGTTTCCGTACGCCTGAGCGCGAGTGAAGAAGTTGATCGCCTCCTGATACTGTTCGTTGTTTTCAAACTGTCGAGCGACGTGGTAGCACGCTGCTCTGTCTCCCGTCTCTGAGCAGACTTCAGCAGCCTAAGAAAGACGTTGAACCAGTCTTCAAATTAATCACTAATAATCATAATCGTAAATTGAAGTCTTTTTCAATCATTTGTTCATTCACTCATTTCGGAAATCTGTGTAGCACTTATTCAAGAAAACATATTCTGTGCTGGTCTATCTGCAAAAGTTTGGCACAATACAATAATTATCCCGCAGTTTAAAAATAGGAATTTTTTCCTATTGTGTGAGGCACCCTTGTCGCGGTATGACCGCGTTACGGTGCCATATAAATTGTCGCTATTATTATTATCATCATCATCATTATTATTATTATTATTATTATTATTATTATTATTATTATTATTATTATTTGATGTTAAGTGTTACTATGGACATTTTTACATGCATATTGAGCATAGATGTCATACATCTACGTATAAATTTATAGTTATTTATGTATCTATGGCATTGTATGTGCATATTATATATGTATAAATTATTGTATATATATACTATGGTTCTGAACATAATATCAATGACAATGGGCAGAATCTTGAACGTCATTATATAACACGTGTGCGCCAGGAACTTTTTAGAGTGAGACGAACTGAATGCAATACCTTGTCGACGTTGTTCATGAAGCAGTAGATGCGAACGAGCGAGAGGAAGTCCTGAGACGTGTGGTAATATTTCATCGCAACATCCATCTCGCCGTTGCTCTCCTGAAACTGCGCCCACCATTTATGAAGAGCTCTGTTAAAACAGCACAACAACAATTTAACCCTTTACCGACCAAAGTGTAGTAAATGACACGGTAAATGTTATACCCTCGGCCAGTGAATGGTTAAGACTATGTGTAGTATTCTGTTCACATTGGGGAGCTCAAGGTTCCAGAGATGGGTCAATTACAGCCTCTGCTATCTGGGGAATTCCAGTTACTTGTTCCAACTTTCCCATTCTGTGACTCTAGCCTGTTTTATCCTGGAAACTATATCTCTGAAATCATCGTCAGCTGAAAATCCGAACTGTCCATACCATTTTCAGCTAAACTGAAGATGCATATCCTTTTATAATCAGTGAAACAGCCATGTTTTAGCTCCTTTCAGAGGTTCATAAAATGTATTAGCAGCAGCAAGATCAGTATCGCCTCAATCAAATTACGACGTTATAAATCATGGCAATACGTCCAATGCTCAATTATTATTATAATATGTTGATAGCCTACAGTCGTTAACTTTAACATTACCTTATCACTAGCACCAATACTGCTATCACAATCATTTCTATGATTTCAGTGTTTGAAATGAAAATGATCCTGACTTGTCTTTGCTTTTGTTGATGTAGTTTTCCAGAGACACGAGATCATCGTAAAGCATGCGAGGAACCTCAAAGCTTTGCGTTCCAGACTTCTCATAACTAAAATGCACCGAAAAAAAGGTATAAGGGTTAACACGTTGGCCGCGAGGGACGTGTTAACACGTCCCAAATTGAGTCATTTAGCACAGCAAATCAGCGGCCAACGTGTTAAAGAACAATACTGTCAATCAAAACAACTTTAAGAACAGTTAATCATAATTGAGGACCACAACTGCACGTTCGCATGCATAATTTTGTACATGGTATGTAATAATGTATGGATATATATATGCATGTATGCATACAATTGCACATTGTACAATGTATATACACATGTATGCACACATGAATGCATGTACATATGTATGCATCTGGCTATGCATTGTAGGATGCTTTATAGATGCATTATCAATGAAGCTTGATTCATGATGCTATTCATTTGGATGAGTTTAAATTTCGCAAACTTTAACTGCACTTGTAATTGAAAGGTTAGTTAGCCTACCATGTAATTTATGTACCAGGTAGAATATGAAATACGGTATGAACCAGGAAACTTTGCCATGATCAAATTCATTTACTATTTGATGGCTTCTGCGAAGTTATCCTGACTCTCGAGGTATTTGGCGTAGTTGTAACAAGTGGACCTCAGATGAATACGGTCGTACATTTCAGCAATGCCAATCGCCTGTCGAAATCACACGTACAGATGATTATTAGATTTATTACGTAAAAATTAATGGTAACAAACATAATTAGTACAAAGAATGAGACGAAATTTATGAGAAATGTCATAATTATAATGGGAACTCAATATTGAAAAAAGACAACATTGTAAAATCAGTAGGAAGTAAATAATTAAAAAGGTTTCCAATTTGATTTCTGGTCTGTCTGCAAACGACTTTGAGAAAGTTGGTCATTCACAAGTGACTCCGTTACCAATCTGTAATTAAGCAGGAAAATAAACAACAGCAAAGTCCTAACATGACATTTGTGTTGGCCCCATAAGTGTGTGAACTTTTGAGCTTGTAGAGGAGAACAATATACAAACACAGTTGCATGTTATAGATATTATACACTTCAACGCAAGACTGTGTGAGCAACATGATTGTTTATATGGCAGTGTAGCAGGTTAGTGATCCAACAATTGCAGGTCTAAGCCCGCTGAGCATTATGATGACCCTGCACAAGTTGTATGAATAAACATTTCTAACAACACGGGTTCAGATTTACTTTCCTTGAGCTCAACAAATAAATCAACTAAATAACAAACAAAAAATACTGTAAGTGAAATAGCAGACCTTTTCCCATTCACCATGACTCTGATAGAAATTGTTGAGGAGATCGTATCGCTTGCAGTTCTTTAGCAGTCGCTCAGCATCCTCCTGAAATTGTAAACGCAACAGCAAGGCATGCATATGGGAGGGCAGTGGTGTAGTGGTGGCATCGTTGCCTTGAAGCCGGAAGGTTCGAGGTTCGAATCCACCTCACCATGTAAGGACCTTGGGCAAGTCCTTCACTCACAATTGCTCAGCGCTTCGGCATGAAACTCCGATGCAGTGTCCGCTCTGCATTCGGGAGCGCCTCTGAGTAGAAAGCCTGAAGGGGCGCTATAACAAGTGCACATACAAACAAACAAACAAACAAACTTGACATCACCTAATGATGCGAACTGACCTCATAAACCAGACTTCACCTGCCCTGACCTACTAACATACATTAACCCTTCGCTCAGTCTATTTCCCAAAACGCAAGTCACTTACATCCAGTCCAAGATGGATGGCAAGCACCGCAATCTGAGCGTCAAGCTCTGGCTCCTTCGCAACCTCTCGCAGCATCTGGGCGCCCCGTGCGTGACCCATGTGCCCCAGACAGACGCGTGCCACGTCAAGACGACGAGTCTTGACGCACATCTTCGCCATGTTCTCCCACACTGACTCACTGCAATGACACACACAATGACTTAAGACTGATAACAAAAGTAACAATGGTAATGATTGTCAGGACAGTGCTTACTGCTGAATTTGTAACAGCGTATCAGAAGATAGTTGAAGCTTGTATGTATAGTAGGGAGACAGTATATGTCTCACTCTTGCTCTAGTTCTTGGTTTTGACTGTGAAGATACACAACGAGAAGATTAATACAAGATATTCATTTAAAACGAATTGACTTTGTTTTAAATTATGAGTTGCGACAAAACAAGGTCCTCACATAATGGTGCCGTGACCAGTCGGGCCTATTAACGGTCGTCTTCAATTATTCTGGCTGACGAAACGGTTTATTTTTCTGGCGTTTTGTCGGGACGTTGACGCGAATGTTATTGGGGCGTGGCGTGGATTGAAGGACGGTGAAGGTCATTCCTGTACTCGTCAACTCAGCGGTGTTTTGGCTGAACTGTTTCTGCTGGTGAATTTGTTGCCGATGGACATTGGAACAATGGTTTACCGTGCGGTGCAGGAATAATTTCAACTCAGCGGTGTGTTGGCTGAACTGTTTCTGCTGGTGCATTTGTTGCCGATGGACATTGGAACAATGGTTTACCGTGCGGTGCAGGAATAATTTCAACTCAGCGGTGTGTTGGCTGAACTGTTTCTGCTGGTGCATTTGTTGCCAATGGACGTTGGAACAGTGGTTTACCGTGCGGTGCAGGAATAATTTCAACTCAGCGGTGTGTTGGCTGAACTGTTTCTGCTGGTGCATTTGTTGCCGATGGACGTTGGAACAGTGGTTTACCGTGCGGTGCAGGAATAATTTCAACTCAGCGGTGTGTTGGCTGAACTGTTTCTGCTGGTGCATTTGTTGCCGATGGACGTTGGAACAATGGTTTACCGTGCGGTGCAGGAATAATTTCAACTCAGCGGTGTGTTGGCTGAACTGTTTCTGCTGGTGCATTTGTTGCCGATGGACGTTGGAACAGTGGTTTACCGTGCGGTGCAGGAATAATTTCAACTCAGCGGTGTGTTGGCTGAACTTTTTCTGCTGGTGTACTTGTTGCTGATCAACATCGGAACAAGGGATTTCTGTACTGGTCAGGATTGGAGACAGGACAGGGACAATTGCAAATCTACAGTGGTTTGGATTGTATTGTTTTCTCTTACTTCATTGTATGGTTTGTTGGGTGTTTGTGTGTGTTAACAAACATGGAAGAAGAGAAGGAAAAATTAAAGTTCTTTAGTGTTGATGCACTAGTTGGTCTGCTAGCTAAGGCAGGGGCGGATGTTGAATCTATTCTATCTTTGAATAAGGAACAACTTATTGACTTGTGTTTGGTTGCCAAAGGTTTAAAGAAGGGAGTTTTACCTAAGAAAGTGGTGAAGGAGATGTCAATGGTTGAAATGATGCAAATGATGATGGAACGAGCGGAAAAACAGAGAGAAATGATGATGGAACGTGAGGAGAAGGTGCGCAAAGAACAGATGCAAATGATGATGGAACGAGAGGAAAAACAGAGGGAAATGCTGATGGAACGAGAGGAGAAACAGAGGGAAATGATGATGGAACGGGAAGAAAAGATGCGGAAAGAACAGAGGGTAATTATGATGGAACGTGAGGAAAAGGAAGAGGAAAAGGAGGAAGAAAGGAGGAAGGAGCAAAGAGAATGGCAGGCAAAATTATTGAGTAGCCAGAATCTTAGTCAAGAGAAGGCTAGAGATGAGGCGAGGAAAGAACGAGAAAGGAGGACTAAGGAAGAAGAGTCTACGGGGGCTAGGATCAAAAAATTTGGGGATATATTGAAAAATGTATTACCTAAAATGCCCACTGAAGATATTGAGTTGCCACTTTATCTAGAATCAATAGAGAGCTTGTTTGCTATGTATTTGGTTCCAGAAGATTTAAAATGTGCTTTATTGATGCCTTTCTTGTCTGAAAAAGCTAAAAAGTTGATTCGTAGGTTACCAGTGGATCAACTAAATACATATGTGAAATTGAAGGTGGCTTTGTTGCGTGAATTTAGGTTGACGCCACAACAGTACAAGGGCCAGTTCATGAAAGCTGATAAGCTATCGAGCGAGTCATGGATGCAGTTTGCAACCCGGTTGCGAACATATCTCAGATTTTACCTGGAGTCCAGGGAGGTGGACAATTTCCAGAAGTTACAAGATCTATGGGTATCTGACAAAATGAAAGAATGTATGCCGTATGTGGTTCGTTCGCATGTAATTGCGAAAGAAAGCGATGCTTGGTTAGAGCCAATCAAGTTAGCAGAAATCACCGACATTTTTTCGATTAATTTGTCTGAATACCACAATCTGAAGGACTCTGAATTCAAATTGGCATCAAAATCTGGGGATGGAAAATCGTTTCAGAAAAATCCGAAAGCTTTCAAGGAGTTTGAAAAGAAGCCCAATTTCTCTAAATTTGATTTCAAAGGAACAGGTGATTCTTTTGGGGGGTTAAAGGGGAATGTATCGGGAAAATCTGAGAAGCCCAAATGTTTCCTGTGTTTATCTGATCAACACCTTAAGGCTGCTTGCCCAAGGAATAAGGCTAAGTCTAAACCATTTGAAGCCAAGGTTAACTATGTAGATGTCGAAGGTGAGGTAAGGGAAGCCAATGTGTGTTTGGTCAAGATTGACGAGGTCAGTAAGGATGAAGCGTGGTTTGAACGTGAAGGTTTTTGTAATTCATGGGAGGTTAAGTATGGACCTTATGATTACTGTAAGGAACCAGAGTATGGTCTAGAAGACAGAGACATTGAGCTCAAAAGGATGAGAGCAGAGAAGAAGCAGGAAGAAGTGGTTGAGATAGATTTAAACTCATTGTTTGAATATAACGCATTGAATGTTTTTGCTGAAAATGTTGTTGCAGTTAATTCATGTGTGACTCTATCAAGCATACCACGAGTACGTTTACAAATTGGTAAGGTGATGTGCACTGCTATTGTGGATTCTGGCAGTGAAATTACGGTTGTAAACAAAAGGATGTTACAGAAGGTGGACGAAGGCAGTCAACCTGTGGGCAAGGTAAAGTTGCGGGGTGCTTTTGGGGTTCAAAGTGAAGCTGACCTAATGCATTTACCTTGTATGCTAACATCTGATGAAGGACATAACAACAAGTTGTCAGTACTGCTCACATGTGCAGTTACTGATGAATTAATGTCCGATATGGAATGTTTGTTGACTCTAGATGATTATAAAGCATTAAAGCAGAGTCAGGAATTCGATGACAGTGTAATCGAAATTGACAAAGGACAGACTACAGACATATTGACTGACACTGAGTTGTGTAAAGGGGATTCTGATGATTTGTGTGTGACAAATGTGTTACAGGTTGAAGGTACGAGTGATAATGAAACGTCAACAGTGGAAGATGATACTGGAGGTTTGCCTATGACGGATATGTCTGGTGCAAATGCGGTTGATCAAACAACAGTAGTGTCTGATGATTTAGATGAAACACCACAGTTAGTCAAGGCAGCTGAGCAGTTGAGGATGGAACAACTTGCTGATGAAGGACTTAAGGAGTGTTGGACAAAAGGTAAGGATAAGGAAGGAGGTTATTCTATCCGAGCAGTGGATGGAGTACTATTCCATAAAGATAGCATTGGAGGACAGATTGTTCAACAGTTTGTAGTACCAAAGATTAACGTCAAAGAGATTTTAGGTTGGGAGAAAGAATTACCATTTCTTCTATGGGTCTACAGGGAACTACCTAACGCGACTACTTTCATGATGGTTTATGGACAGCTAGGTCGGGGACCGTTGACCATATTGAGAGAAACATGGACTGGTGATCAAGTTGCTCCATGGGAGTAAGCTGATACTAGTAAGTATATGCAGAGGTTGAGAAAGCAACTGCAGTTAATCAAGGACATAGCTGACGAGCATTCTAAGGAAGCGCAGAAGAGCTATGCACATTACTACAATTTAAGATCAAAGGACAAGACATTTGTGGTTGGTGATCAGGTTGTGATTCTAGAGAAGGATTGCACTGATAAACTAAGTTCTGGTTGGGTTGGACCAGGGGTAGTCACCCAGAAGATTTCAGCATACAGTTATCTAGTTCTAATGCCGGATGGGGGTGAGAGAACGTTACATGCTAACTTCTTAAGATGTTTTAATCCTAGAGTGAGTGCGGTTGGATTAATATGTGAGGGTGAAGAGGATTTTGGTTTTGTGGACTGTCAGCCAGGGACTGTGACTGAGAGGACTGACGGGACTGCTATTTTGGATCAAATTGACTTTACGCATTTGAATTTGGATCAACAACAAGATTTACGGGACCTTTTACAGAAGTTTACATCTGTTTTTGATGATAAGCCCGGGTTATGTACATTGGCGTCACATTCTATAAAGTTGCAAGGGGAAGTTCATCCACGTAGGCAAAAACCATATCGTGTCCCCCAATTGTTTAAAGAAGAGGTTGACCGTCAAATTACCCAGCTGTTGGCTGATGGACTGATTGAGGAATCAAACAGTCCGTGGGCTCATCCTGTTGTTTGTGTGAGGAAAGCTGATGGTATAAGTTTGAGATTATTTTCTAAATTTGATTTTTTTCCTATGTGTCAGACTGAAGACTTAATTAATCAAGTTGCTGGTGCTAAATACATTACAACTCTTGATTGTTCAGCTGGTTATTGGCAGGTGCCAATGCAGGAGGATTCGAAGGAACTTACTGCTTTTGTAACGCATAGAGGAATGTATCAATGGCTGAGGATGCCATTTGGCTTGAAGTGTGCTTCTGCTACGTATCAACGCATAGCTAATAAAATTCTGGAACCACATTCTGAATATGCAGATGCTTACATTGATGATTTTGCTATTCATTCTAGATCATGGAAAGAACATTTAAAACATTTAGAAGGTGTACTGGTTTCTATTAAAAAATCAGGTTTGACTCTTAAACTTTCCAAGTGTGTGTTCGGAAAAGCTAAGGTAAAATGGTTAGGACATTTGTTGGGGTCTGGAATTAAGGAGGTGGATCAGGACAAGGTAGCTGCTATCCAGAACATCCCACTTCCAACCACCAAGAGAGAACTTAGACAGTATTTGGGGTTGACTGGGTATTATAGAAATTTTATTCCTAGGTACGCAGAAATTGCATTACCATTAACTGAGTTAACCAAAGGGAATAAGAGATTTTCTTTGGACTATCCGAGTAAAGCTTATGATGCATTCATAACGTTGAAACAGTCTTTGATGAGTTCTCATGTTTTAATTTCTCCTGATTTTCGTGAACCATTTATTGTTCAAACTGATGCATCTGACTATGCAGTAGGGGTGTGTCTGGCTCAATTGAGGGAGGGTTGTGAAAGGCCGGTTGCCTTTGCATCACGAAAACTGTCTGAAACTCAACGGAGATGGAGTACCATAGAAAAAGAAGGATATGCTGTTATCTTTGCATTACAACGTTTTGAGCATTTCTTAATGGGAGCTAAAATTCTGTTATACAGCGACCATAACCCATTGAAGTATCTAACAGCTTGTGCTCCGAATAACTCTAAACTAACTCGTTGGGTACTCTCTTTACAACCATTTGACATTGAGATTAGGCATCGCAGTGGTTCTATGAATAAAAATTGTGATGCGCTTTCGAGGTTGGTTTAAGGCATAATGCTGTAGTTAAGATGAAGTGTTTAGTTTATATGTGTGTAATTGTTGATTTAGTATAAGATTTAGTTAAGTCATGCTTATTTTGTTATTGTTTACATCTGAGGACAATCAGTTTGCTTTGTTAAAACCTGGTTTTCCCCAGGATGTATATATATGGTGAATTGTTATAGTAGTTTAGTTTCGGTGATTGTGTTATTTGTTATTAGGCTTGGAACTCTATTAGCCAATGTTCTAATTTTACTGTATTTTAAATTGTGATATTTTTACCTAGAACATTGTCTTAGAAGAGATGGGCGTATGTCAGGACAGTGCTTACTGCTGAATTTGTAACAGTGTATCAGGAGATAGTTGAAGCTTGTATGTATAGTAGGGAGACAGTATATGTCTCACTCTTGCTCTAGTTCTTGGTTTTGACTGTGAAGATACACAACGAGAAGATTAATACAAGATATTCATTTAAAACGAATTGACTTTGTTTTAAATTATGAGTTGCGACAAAACAAGGTCCTCACAATGATAACAAAGGTAACAATGGTATCATCAGTAACAATGGTAACCATGGTAACAAAGGTAACAATGGTAACAATGATAACAATGGTAATAATGATAACAAATGGTAAGATGAAATTCTTTTTGTTTACATGTGGATAAATGTACACACTGCTGCTCTGAAAGTGTGTTTGCACCTGCATTTATAAGTATTTATTACAAGGATGCAAGAAACTCATCAGAAGCATTGTCCTGAGGTCAAAGGACACTGAGGTCAAAGGGTCCTGAGGTCAAAGGGTCCCTGAGGTCAAAGGACACTGAGGTCAAAGTGTCTTGATGTCAAAGTGTCATGAGGTCAAAGGTCCTGAGATCATTCACAGGTGCTTAGTCAAAACAGAAGTGAGAGGAAGAGTCATAAAGGTCCAGCTGACAATCAATCAATTTTCGTTTAATCAAAACTTCAGGCTGGCACAACGCAGCATGTTACAAACAAATAATTTTACAAAGGTTTTATATATAAGTTCAGTTTATATATGCAACATAAATAAATATTTTGCTTGAATTAATATTAATTTATCTATGTCTGTTCTAAGGTTAAAAATTTGATCTAGGTTTACTAGTCAGACAGCTAAGAAGTCCATTTGCCCCTCTTCATATTTCTCACCCTTTCATCTATAATTAGACTGACCTTTTGATGACCTTGATGGCCTTGAAGGCCTCGTCCATGTCGCCCATCGTCAGAAAGAAGCTGAAGTTCATCATCGCATCACGTGCGGCCTTGTCCGCCTTCTCGAGTCCAACGAAATCGCGATGGAGACGACGTCGAACCATCGACGATGGACTGAGATCCGGAAGAAAGAGTTGAGCATTCGACTCCACATCGTGATTACTACTATTGCTCTTCACAAAGTCAGCCTAACAGTGAAACAAATAACAACACCTTTTAAATTCAATTTAGAAATTTATGAAGAGATGTAGCTTGTGTGTAACAGCCATGTAAGCAGAACATCTGAAAGGGCACTAAATGGTGCTATATAAATTATATGATAACATATTCTGACATATACTATAAAAGTCTATAAGAAACATTTTCATCTCTTCTTGCATCTCCATGCATGTACCACATTGTACCTGGACTCTTATGAAGCTTGTTCTACAAAACCATCAAATTCAATGGGTAAAGATTCACTGTGTTGGATATCCAATTGCACGATATTCACAAGGTGCCATTTAATTTCAAGATACATAAATACATGCATGTGTTCGCATACATGCGTGTATGCACTGATGGCATAGGTACCAAGTATGCACTGATGGTCAAAGGCGGATACAGAAATTTTGGACGGGGGGGGGGCCAAAAATTCTTGGTCTTGGGTCCGGGAAAAAATTTAGGCCTTGGGAAAATTTTTCTTTCTCGTATCCGCCAAAAAAGTTGATGACCTTTTTTTTTTAGTTATCCGGCCAAATTTTTGAGAAAATAATACCATTTTGTCCGCCAAAAAAGTTGATGACCTTTTTTTTTTAAGTCATCCGGCCAAATTTCTGGGAAAATAATACCATTTTGTCCGCCAAAAAAGTTGATGACCTTTTTTTTTTTTAGTGGTCATCCGGCCAAATTTTCGGAGGGGGGACCGCAATGCATGGGTATTTTTTAATAGAGGGGCCAAATTGTACAATATGTACATTGTTCCACAGCATGTTCAATCCAAATGGCCACGATACATGGGAATTCTAAATGGGGGCCATGGCCGGATAAGCCCCCCCTGGATCCGCCCCTGCTGATGGTGCACCTAGGTACACGGTAAGCACTGACCTTCTTCTTGAAGAAGTAGAAGGGTATTTCAAGCGCCAAGAGACTTTCACAGCTGACTGGACGAGAGAAGCTGTCCTGAATGAGAATGCCGTTGTCAGTTGTACAGAACAACGATACAACCATTATATTCACCTGCACAGGTAAGACAAACAAATTTCATCATTAACATCGTCTGAAATTGTGAAGATAAT
The DNA here is from genome assembly GCA_945859605.1 of Lumbricus rubellus. NCBI lineage: Eukaryota > Metazoa > Annelida > Clitellata > Crassiclitellata > Lumbricidae > Lumbricus > Lumbricus rubellus. Next base: position 28,643,193 of record OX243818.1, read on the forward strand.
GGTAACAGAGAAGCACATATCACTATGAAACCTTTACACACAGTGCAAACGCATGCCTTCATATCAATTATCCATGGCTGTATCCTGGTCTGGCTTATATTAACTGGTACACTCTTCTTGTCGAAAAATGTCTAGCAGGAAGAGGACTGCAGACGATAGGTCCTATGGTGCATCAAATAAATGTTTACTTGTTTAGTTAACAACAATGCGTTATATTTTGTAGGTTCTTTTAGCAGGCCCTCATCATCATCATCATCATCATCATCATCATCATCATCATCATCATCATCATCATCAATCATCATCAATCATCGTCGTCGTCGTCATCGTCATCATCATCATCATCATCATATACCTAATGATTGTCCTAATATCATAATTTCTCACCTTCTGTAGTCTCTAAATCCCTGTGATCTTCCATATACACACACACTTCTTCTCTTTTCAAAACCTGGTTTCTTCTCGCGGGGCCTTGCACACGAGGAAGCGCTTCCGAACGGCTCACCCTGCTAGAGGCGCTTTATAAATACTCAAATTTAAATCATTATTGTAATGTACTGAAGACATCATTTAATTCAATACATATGTTTCAACAATTATAAACAAAAAACACCATAAAATAATAAGCATCCGATGGAAGACTGAGAATGGACTAACATTTCTAGAAGCGTTGCACAATTTAAAAATAAATTACAATGCAATACAATAACAATACAACGCGCACCAAAACACAAAAGAGAAAGATTTCAGCTTACAGCATCATCCATTGTCGCAGTTGATAGCGACTTCGATGTGGTGCTCGTTGATTTCTTCGGATCAGATGTCGGTGTGAGTTCCGCCTCGCAGACAAGTAACCTTGGTTCCTCTAAATCCCAGAAGTGTGAGACAGGACGTCGACCAGCCACGTCCTTTGCTGACTGATTCTTACCTCTTTAATAACAAAAAAAATTAATTAGCTTCCCCTCACCTACCCCACCGTTGCAACTCTAAACACCTTCCATCTTAGCTTGTTGAATGTTTGAATGTCTCACCCTTTTGGATCAGGGTCTCAAACTGATTTAGCCTTCCATCTCTTGATTATTTATTCACCAAATGAATTTGTATAGCGCCTCTTCAGGGGGACAACTCAGAGGCGCTCCCAATGGCCAAATAAAGCCCACATTCTGCCCTTAAAGTGGAAAAGCCAAACCACGTAATAAGTGGATCAGTAAGATCTGCACAGTGCACATGGTTTCAATCAATAAATAAGAGTTTTAAAGCAAATTCAAAATGAAAGTAAGTATGAAAGTAAGTGATCGCAGTTACTTCTCGGCAAGCGTGGAACCAGCGTCTCCCTCTGCTCCAGCCGACAGCACGTAGTCGTCTGCTTCGTCGTGACCCGTCGAGAAGTTAAAGAACTGGATCGTGTCTGTTTCAATGTCCCATATATAGATGTTTGAGTCTAGACTGTTGTTCACCTGCAAACCATTAAAAAATAATGTCTTCATCTGCATGCAATGAATGCAGCGAAACATTTTTTTAGCACCTTAATAAAGCATTAACGAACAATTTGGATTTAATTGCATGCGACCCTGTCTTAAGTAAAAAATACAACCGTTATGCCACAGTATGCTGTCCTGCAAATTACGTTATTCACTGCTTTTGGATGGATGTAAAGATCTTTTATCCCACTAAACAGAGCATACCATAGAAAATTGTATTTTATTTTTAATGTCTTATATGCCTTCATTATCTTATACATATTTTCTTATGCCTAGAGACTTTCTTTAATACATGCACACCGTATTCAAGCATATTTGTCTTCACTCTTGCATACATGCATACACTCTTCTCGTCCTAAATGCCAACCTCATGCCTAAATACCTTTCTCATGCCTACATACCTTCCATGCCTAAATACCTTTCTAATGCCTACATACCTCATCATGCCTACATACATACCTTGTTGACAATGATGCTGACTTTGCTTCCATTAGCATTGCATTTGGCAGAGACAATTTTTCCAAAATCCGTAACACTGCTCTGCAAATACTTTGGTCCTGCATGTTGCTTTGCCTCCCTGTAATGCAACGAAATATAAACACAAGTGCGACTGGGACAACAAGACAACAAGAAATTAAAAGATACGCTTTAATAGTTGTGAGTTATTTTAAATCTCACTGAATTTGATTAATAGGCTGTTGGCATGTGAGCAAAGGTATCGTTCGGGATCAGTGCAGAAGAAATCCAAAAGAGGAACCCCATGTGAACAGGAGAAGAGCCCAATATTAGCAAATGCTATCTGGTAAAGCAACTCTTGACTCTTCAAACTGCTGAATACAGATTATAATTCTTACCTTACCTTACCACTCAAAAATATCTATTTTAACTCTACACTGGAAATGATGCATTGATGACGGGGAGCTGACCTGCGTGAGAGGTCAAAGATTTTGACGGCACCTGCTGCAGTTGCAACAACGAGATACTGCGAACAGACAACCATCGAAACGACAACATCCTCCGTATCAGGAAGAGTCAGCAGCTGCTTCACGGTTCCCTGAACACAAACAAAGACAATTAATTTTTTTATTTAATCAAAAATTATATTTAATATCTCTAATGACTTCCACAGTGCCCTCATAATAACACTTAAAGCACTGAAATACAGACAAAGGGTTGAAATGTTGACTTACAATACAACAACTGGGCAGCTCAGCCATAATTATGGGCAGAACAACAGTTTATCAGCTACAAATTCATCTGTTATGGATAACAAGTTAACAACGTGTCAATTATAAATCTGTCCATGATAAATATTCATCCATTTTGTAATTCATGCTTAATGAATAACCGCACCATGGTGTACAGTGCGTACAGCGTAATAAAGTACGAAGAAGAGCATGAAACTGGTTAAAGTGGTTAGGGTGAGCAGTGGGAATGCCGAATGGGTGAGCATTGGAAAGCTAAAGAGTGAGAATGCAAGCCAAGAATTTCGAGAGCAGTTCCCACCCACTTTAAACCCTGGCACTGCACCACAGCGGATCAATGACAGACCACAGAAGATAAACCGCACTAAACTCAGTAACCATCACCAATGTGCCTCCAATAAAATTGAGTCAATAACAGAACTACACATTTGCCTCATACCTGAAAGTTTCTGACTTGAATTTTTCCCGGTTCGAGTGTGTAAATGTTCTGTTCGTAGATGCACAACTGACTCGACATCGAGTTGAAACTACCAGCCGTGCAGAATTCTGACGTACCTTCGCTGATTTCGTAAACCACAATTCTCTTGCCATCGCGTATTGCCAACGCACTCTATGCAAACAACATTCACAGTCGCATGGAAATAAATATTAGCACTCCAGACTTAAACCAGATAATGGATTTTATGTACCGGTAATGACTAAGGAGGGGGGATGGTTCAGTACGTCCTCGTCGTCTCCCCCGGGCAACAGGGAACAACCCTGGCTAAATCTGAACCGAGGAGAGGGGAGAGACCTGATCAGTCGCCCTTCATTCCTAAATGATCATGAAACTTAACCATGGAAAAAAAGTAAGTCAAAATGACTAAATATGCAGATGCAATAAATAGAACATTATAAAGTTATTCTGAGCAGCATATATGTATGGTGCCACACAAATTGTCATAATTATTATAATTTTATTATTATTATTATTATCATCATCATTTTTTCTCTATCTTTAAATTTTTTTATCATTATTATTATTATTATTGCTGTTGTTATTGTTGTTATTATTATTATTATTACTATTTTTATTATTAATATTAGTAGTAGTATTTTTCTTACTTTTGTGGCTGCGGCTCCTTTCACCTGGATGTCTGTTTTCAGATCATAATGCAAACTGGTTGAAAAGATGTCAACAGACAACTGCATTGTACCAGTCTGCACGGCCGCAGTCTAAGAACAGAGAACCAGCCAAAGTATATGACCAATGCAAATCACCATCACTAATTATTAATAATTATAATGATCAGCTATGTTCAACACAATGTAACAGAATTCATATATGTGCAAAAGTTCAAACATTTAAAAATTGTGCAAACGTATGTATGTGAGTTTCAAGAACACTTCAATTTGCAATTGTAATTAGTCTATGAGTTACAAAAAGTCTCACTACCAGTTAACTTATTACAGTCTATTCAGAGGTGCTCTCAGCATGACAGCCCCACGAGAATAAGACTTCAAGCAGCAAAGAAATGAGGGTGGAACCTTCAACCCATAATGAAATTTTCATAACACTCCACAAATGAGCACAAAATGATCCTCAATAAACAAAAACAGCATAACAATGTACAGCAACACACTTCTTGCAACGTCAACTGATTAGTGAGTAGTTATGACTTTTAAGTCATGAGTTTTAATATCGTCCAGTGTCTGATGTTGAAGAATGTTGGACTCTTCTGTCTGCTATGAAGGGGCAACTCCTAGTTCTATGAGCTCGTTTAGCTGCCAGGCAATGCCAACCTTTCTCGGTTGTTGGGAATGACCTGCCTTCAAAGCTGCGCTAATTATATCTGACCAACTTTGTTTCATAAATATATCAAGTCCTTTTTTCTTTTGCCATGGCAGCACTCCTGAGTCGATTCATTGAAGGGGCGCTATATAAGTCCATAGAATGAATGAATGAATGAATATGTATATGTATATCTGCATATGTTACAAAAGAATAGAATCTAGACTTACTCCCTGGCAGCAGCTGCCACACGGCTCCTGTTCGTTAAGAATGAACACATGTTCGATCGTATTCACCGCCAGAAAAGATTTGCTCGAACCAAACTGCAGTCAAATCAAACATCCGCTTAATCTTTTACCCGTTTGCTCCGAGAATATCCGCTGAAAACGGGCTTAAAATTTAAAAATGAACGGGTAAAGGGTTAATTAATTTTTATTTATTCAATATAATTTATATAGCACCTCTAGATCCTCTATACAATGTGTGTAGCGGTCAAGCTGATAGGAGTTGTGCAAGTTTAACTATTTTACTACTGACATTGACTGAACTCAACAAATGTTGCAAGTCATTGACATGCACATATACAGAGGGGGCTTGGAAATTCAAAACACGAAATAAATTATTCATAAAACAGATAAAGTTTCCCTTACCCTGTAATGGAACCCCCAAATTGATTCGTGGCTACACACTAGGTCACTGCTGCACATTGCATGCAACATTACATCATTGAGAGTCTGTGAAAAAGCTGATTCCTGTGACTGCTTTTGTGGGCGCTGCAGAAGAAGTTCAGAGGAGTTTACGATTACAATGATCGATGGTCCAGTCAGATTATAATTACCACGAGGTCGGAGACTGGTCCACCAACAGAGGCTGGCACTTGAAGCTTCCAACAGTCTTCCGGTTCATCTCTCCTTCCGTGCCGCATGAGTGGAGCCGAATACTTCCACAGTGCTATCTTTCCATTCGCCATTCCACCGGCCAGAACGCCTACAGACAAAGATAAAAACAAATTTGAATTAAATAAATTTAAACATGATGAAAATAAATTACACAGAAATTACACAGAAACTAATCTTTGTATGTTTCTTATCTTTAATGAAGTGCAATTTTAAAGCCTCTCAAATTATTACAACTAAGTAATAATACTAATCACATACTGCTAATTAATAAGCTACTAACTAGTAGCAAAGTTCCATTGCATTGTATTGGATACTTACAAAGCACCTCTAGCAATAGTAACATTTCAGTGCTGCTAACATCATGAGCACCCCAAAGAAAAAAGAAAGACTGCAGGCAGCACATAGAAGTGGATAGACTACATGCCAATATCTCAGCCCAGATTTGTGGGGCATAATACAGCATCTTTTTCCATGTTCCACTTCCAGATGCTGTTCAGATAAACGAAATTTAGACGCTGGGATTGGCTGTACCATAGCTTTCCTTCTGATGCCTTCTTGAAATGAAGCCTTCATGAAATGGTTCATAGCATGCATCCGAAACAATACGAGTGGAGTGTGGATACATTTAGTAGAAGAATGCTCTGACCGCAATGCCAACTACGGACCTTTTCCAGGACTGAAGGCGCAGCAGATGATCGTTTCGGTTGGATCAGTTATTCCATTTCCCAATTCCAGGATGTAATTCTCGTCCTTCTCCAGATCCCACATCCTGGAAAAAACGGAACATGCAATTCTTGCTTGAGATCTTTTGACCAGCCCTTCATTAAGTGGCTACATTGTATAATGTGTATTTGCTGATGCACAGGATGAGTATTGAAACAATTGTGGTTGTGCAGTGTGTGCCTGTTGGCCAGACTCCCCTTGATGACTTTGAAGAAGTAACAAGTAAAAAATCCATAAAATAAAATAAAAAGTTAAATTAGTTTTTAATTAAAGTTAAGTAAATGAGCTCTAAAATGGCACTCATTGTAGCCATTGTAACTGGACGTATAACAGTTAAATTTCAAAAATAAAAGATATTAAAGTCTCTATTTAAACACATATCTGAGTTAAACAGCATCCCTCCTTTATACTGCTGTCCTTTATATGATCAGAAACTTTCTTACCTGAGAAATCTTTCTCCCGTACAAGTGGCAAGAATTCCCTTTCCAGCCCAAACCATATCTGCACTTTCCGGTTTACCATTCAGCTTCACCTAAAATGGTATAAATGCCACCAACACAGCTTAAATAATTGCTTGTTTGATTTCATCTTTTTCCGTTAGCCATGGCTGGGCTGGGAGCACTCCTGAGTAGATTTTTAAGAGATGCAATATAAGTCCATAATATGAATGAACAAACAGAAGCTAACTACATGAAAGGGGTGACTTACAAATGTTCAATTATAATCACAATTACAATTACCAATTGCCCAATGGCAGTAAATGATCATGATACAAAAATTCCTTGCATCGTGCAGACCTTATATTTGTAATCTAATCTTCCTATTATAATTATTATTATAATTTTTTTACTGTGGTACAATGGTACATATACCTATAATCTCTAATGAGTTTCAAAAGTTTATTTTCGGAGCTGCTGCAGAATGTCTGGAAATTCAGGCTTAGTCCTCCGTAAAAATGAAACGAAATGCTATGGCGTTTTAGCGCTGAATGCAGATGACAGGCGTCGATTATTAATATTCTCATTTTATTATTCTCATTCTATTATTATTATTATTATTACTATTATTACTTAATTTGCCTGCTAAAGGCAAACATGGATGCCTAAGGCACTTCAACTAACTATAAACGTAACTAAACTATTAGCTATTAACTATAAAAGCAGATTTGTCAGGAATGGACCCTATTTGTCAAGGTCCCAGCCAACCATCAGTGAGAGGCGGTGAAATGCCTCACTATTACCAATATTGTTATCATGATTAAATATCGCTTTTATTTGCATTATTACTAAACAGACATCTGCATTCTGCATAAAAATAAAAAGTCAATACAAGCGCACTTATGATATATGTATTCAGATAATAATAATAATAATAACCTTGCGAGTTTCCCTGGCCTCTCCACCTCCAGAGACGCCGTGCAGGGTGAGCATCATCGTAGAAGTGATCGTAACAAGAGTGCTTTTGTCGTCGTAATAGAGCAGCTTCTTGATCGGACCCTCGGCCGTAAATGGGCGAGTGATCTTATCGTTATCTCCGACATAGTAAACACTACCTGTCAAACGCAATATCATCATCATCATCATCATCATCATCATCATCATCATCATCATCATCATCATCGTCATCATCATCATCATCATCATCATCAGTTAATGACATCAACCATTTATTTGGCGGCGATGGGAACGAATAAATGATTTCCATTTAAGACTCGATGGATATTATGCCAAGAATGCTATTTAAAAACAGATGATATTTGAAAAAACAAACTCTAATAAAAGAAGTCGGCTTGCAATAGAATAGTCCCTATTCTTAGTCTTGGTCACACAATTTCTATCAAAAAATTAGTTTGACTCCCTTGTACAATCTTACAGAATACGTGCATTGCATCTCTCGATAATTCATAATTCCATATGCATATATAAACACAAACAGTCTAGCATAATCTGGCGTGGCAAAGAACAAACAAGCTATTGTCGACTTGAATTGGTGCAGTACATAGTGCCATGGATTACCTGATCTCCCTGGCATGTACCGGTATTTGGTGTGGCAATGAGAAACATTGGAGATTTACTGCACATTACAGCAAACAAACAAAGCAATATTCACAAGATGAGCAACACAGGTCTCACCGTTTTTACTGCCGACAAAGAAGGTGCTCGCCTCAACAACTCCCATTGCCGCAGCCGACAACTTTGGATCGGACTTTCCCTTCTGCCACGTGAACATGTCGAGCGCCTTCTCATCTCCACTCACCGCAGCTCGAGCCAGGCTCAGCAGATCACTATGCATAGAAAAAATATGATTGCAATTATTTTTTAAATCTAATCAATCAAATTGATTTTTATATTGGAGCCATTGCAAAGGAAAACAGAAGCAACATAATTATTACATATTTACCAACATACATGTAACATAATAGTAGAATAATCGTTATCCATAATTTGTAACAAAGGGGACCTAGTCGGAGCAATAGTTCTGCTAGGTAGTGTCACCTAAGTACCGGTCACCTGGTCACCTGGTGCTGTCAGCTTCTGGAGCTCTGGCGAAAGCCGGTAATTATTATAATTATCGCTAAGAATAGATCAGGACAATCACGAATCATCTGAGTTCATGTTTAATTTCTATAATTAATTGAGAGGCAACTGACTTCGCCGCTTCCATGACAGGCGGTGGAGTAATGACGACGTGCGTCAGAGGTTCTCCAAGTAACTTCTGGAACAGCGGCATCTGAAGGTAACCCCTCGTGTCCGACTTCCACATCACCAACAAACCAGACTGCAAACAAGAAAAACTTCACATCACTACTAAAAGCCTGTTAACTATAACGACTAAAAAAATCAATTACGTCTTACTACTGAAAAGGCTGTTAACTCTTATAAATAACAAGTCTGTCACTAAATATCAACTGTCGACCCAGTGTAATCTCCGATTCGGTGTCCGCGCTGTAGTCGGGGGCGCCTCTGAGTAGAATCTTTAAGGTGCGCTATAACAAGTGCTCATACATAGTTACATACATAGTATAACATATAATCAAATCACACACTCCAAGCCAGACATCGTTAACAGAAGACGCAAATACGTTCACATATCCCAAGATGGATATGGTGGAAAAATTTACCGCATCTCCGGTTAGAAGCCGCATTCCGTTTAGCGTCCAATGCATGATCGTTATTTCCGCTTTGTGAATGCGAGCGCCTTCATTCGTCTCTTTGTCTTGTTCACTGCGTATTACGATTTCCCCGGTCTCCCATCCAACGGCCAACACCTTTCGCATTGGATGCCACGCGAGTGTTGTGGCCATTCGAGTTCGACGGATCACAGCGTCAGGCAAAGGTTCACCCTAACAGAGAACAAGCAATTGCAGTTAAATACAATATATTGCAATTAAATACAATATATTGCAATAAAATACAAGATATTGCAGTTAAATACAATATAATGCAATTAAATACAATACATGAAAGCTAAATAAAGTACATTATGCACAGTTAAATACAATATATTGCAATTAAATACAATACATTTCAGTTAAATACAAAACATTGCAGTTAAATACAATACTTTACCTAGTGAAGGTCAAGACAAACAAACTAACAATATTTTTTAAAATTCTCATGCATTACATAAACAATATAATACTATTTCAATACAATACAATAATCTGACAAAGTATGCCTAAACAGAACCTACATGTACAACACAATACAACGCAATAAGAACAACACATGACTGACTGACTGACCGACAGACTGACTAACCGATTTGACTAACTGACTGACTGACTGACTGACTGGTGATACGAATGTTGGCCTGACCTCTTCCTGACAGATGGTGACTGTGGCGCCATTTGTCTGACTGATGCAAGCGATGGCAAGCAGTGGATGCGTCTTGTGCCACTGAATATCTGTCACCTGTCCAGGGTACGGAAGCTGGACGTGATGGTCAAAAAAGACGGCCATTCTTCAGACACCTGCGGGTCGGTCGTCAAGCGTTCTTAAAAAGGAAACAAGTCTGAATCTGATCATTTGCATAATGCATTTTATAAAATCTTTCATGTACAGAGATACATATGTAACAACCCCAATTATGTATCAAGCACCAGCACTTTACAACAACCATGCGTTTTATGGCAACATAGTAGAAAAATACCAGAATGGCAGCAAAATATCAGAAAAGAGTTTTAAAAGTTTTACCTTAATAGACAGTTATACAGACATGAGCTAACAATATACAACATTACTTAGGACTATAATTGGAATTAAGACAAACAGGTTACATAATATTGGAGCAATCATAAAACTAGCACCATCCCAATTTTTACATGTTTACTCCCAAAGAATAATAAAAACGAAAACTTTCGCCTTAGCAGGGGAAAATTCAACGTATAGATGAGACCTTGCGATAAAACTTCGCAAAATCAAAATAGGTTCTTAGCAAATAACAATAATTATTATATTGTTACACGCGCTGTAGAAAGTCGAATTGATCACTAGCTACGAACGCAGAGTCCTAAGCAACCACCTTAGAAGCAAGAAACTCAAGCCGTGTACTCACTGAAACGTCAAACTGTATGGCAGCAGAACATCGGCAACACGTTGGAATAAAATTCAATGCTCATTAGTTACGATATTTCTAATTATTTACGATTTATAAGATTGAATTTCGCTAAATCAGCTCGCGAGTGAGGAATGCAGAGAAAACCTGCGCCGTTAATTGGGTCAGATCGCGTTCCGAAACCAGGTCAAGACAAATATATTCACTACTAAAGATCACATGTACAATACGTTTTGTTGCGCATCTATACTGTATTAAAACATTGCTAGAAAAAAGCACCAAGTATACTATCCTGGATGCCAATATTTAGCACTTTAGCTCATTTTGTTGAATTGCAATGCCTTTGGGTTATATCATGTTGCAATGTTTCTTCGATTGTCGAGCTGCATATGCTTCTTGATTGAACAAAAACATCAAACCCCAATATGTAAAATTGTGTGTGTGTGTGTACGTACGTACATATAACTTACATGCACGCACACAGCCTCAATGAAGTGATTTTTAATGTAAGCCTATAATTATTGCTTTGGACCAGGGTGAGAATTGTCAGACGTTGGGGGTTTCAACCCCGAGTCTTTCCTATAGCCCCATAGTAAAATCTGTTTTTCACACTCCAATTCCAAGTGGATAATGGTCCAACTCCCCAGTTATTTTTTCACAATTCTTACACTGCTTTGAACTTAGCTAGGTTGTTAGAGGTTAGAATATAAGTGTCCATATTAAACTTTACAACGCTATGACTTAAATTAGGGGCTTTATCAAGACCAATTTCTCTATGGAGGTTTATGTTACAATAACAGTGTTTTAAAACAGTGGATAAAATTAATTATTCCATCCCTAAAACTGTGCAAATCCAAAACCTAAGCATATTTCTGGATAACGCATACAGTAACCTGCCGTCTGTCCTTCTAAAAATGAATCAAAATAAGTGAAACACTGTACATGATTATTGCAACCAAAACGAGTTTGTAAAGGTCTATAGTTGATTAATGGGTAAATGGCTGATTGGGATTAACCGATTGCTATATTACAAGTTGCCAACTGGTGTATTGAGGAGACATTTTCTTAATCTTATTTTAAGATTATCTTTTGAAGAATTTCTTGAGTAAGTTAAACCCAACCGATTAACCACTAGGATAATAAAGTGCCCTTTTACACGGGATACGACAACTATGGGGTCCTACGTTCCGGAATATTAAAAATGGATTTTTTAACTAACACTCGAAATATCAACGAACAATAATCTCAAGTATTGAAAATGTATAGTTTAAAAGTTATCGCTTTTGCGATTGCGAAAGAACGACTTTATTAATAAGCGTTTACTCGATGCGAATTGTTTAGTACGATTAACCTCGCGTAACCATAGATTACGCATACCAAGAGGAAACATTTTATTAATCGTGATCGCAGTTATCAACATTAATTGTGTAGTTTGAAGATTTAATAGCGTACGGCTATTTTGTGAATTTGTTACCACTTAAAGAAGTAAGTGAGTAAGAAAAATGTCAATTACAGATTTTAAAGAGTTGATCGAAATGGGAGGACAGTTACAGTTACAAGGAGTGGATCTGAAAGTATTTGTTCTTGACAGATATGACAAACTGAAACAGCAGAGAGCGGAGGAGCGAGAAAAAGTAGGCCTAAAAGCTCGTAGAGAGGATGCAAAAGCAGACAGAGCACAAGAAGAGGAAAAAGCTCTTAGAGAAGAGGCACAAGCAGCAGCAGCAGCCAGAGCACAAGAATTAGAAATAGCAAGGCTAACAGAAACAAAATTTGAAATTGAGAGGGAGTTAAAAATAGAGCGAGAGAAGAGTAAGTTAGCTGAAGATAAGTTAGCCGAAATGAGACGTGAACGCCAAGCAGATGACGCGAGACGAGAAAGTGAAATAAATGAGATGAGAATTGAATGGGAGCGTCAAGCGAACGACGCAAGAATTGAACGAGATGCGTATTGCGCGAAACTTGAACTGAAGCGTCAGGCGAACAAAGTGACACTAGATAGAGTAGCAAACGAAATAATACGTGAACATGAGGCAAGTGTCAAGAACGAACGAGACCTATGTGAAGCTGAGGAGGCAGAAAAAGTCATAGCACATGAATTACAGATGGATGAATTATCCGAAATAAGAATTGAACATGAGCGTCAAGCAGATAAGGCGAGAATTGAAACTGAGTGTGAAGAGAATAACGCAAGAATTGGACTAGAAGCGTATAACGATAGATGTGAATATGAACGCGATGAAGAGATGTTAGTCTGGGAAGCAGCTGAAGCGATACGAGAACGTGAAGTAAATGAGGCGAGAATAATTCGTGGAGCAGCAAATGCTGAGTGCCAGACTAGAAGAAGGATCGAAGTAGCTGAGGTAGAAAAGCTATCGTCCCACAGAGAATCCTATGTTGAGGGTCAGAGATATAAGTATGACGAGAATACTACAAAGTTGGATAATGACAGGGTCAACGGAAGACCATATGAGAATAAATTTAAAGAGAGATTTAGTGTAAATGAGAATAGAGGATTTAGTAGAGAAAAAAAATGTGTGATGAAACATGAGGTAGTATGCTTGATTTGTCGAAGAAAGGGGCACAGGGCATTAGAATGTGTCCACAGGTATAATGAGTATATTACGCACGATCTAACACCAGAGCAGATCTTTAATAACAGCACTTACAAAATAGTGCAAACGAGTGAAATTGCGAAAACAAGTAAGGTTGAAAGGGTAGTGGAATGTAAGGAGAAGAAGAAAGACGTGGAGTTACCGGTGCATATGGAGGTGAGTGCCATGATGACGGTAATCAAAGGTGATGGTGATCTTGATTTGGAAAGTAGAAATGAGTTTCAAGTGAAAGTGAATGGTGTGAGTACCAGTTGTTTATACGACTCAGGGTCAAGCAAGTGCATTGTTAAGAGGTCACTAGTCGATGATAGCGATTTCACGGGAAAGGAAACACCATGCATACTAGTCGATGGGACACTGAGATATTTTCCGACAGCAAGGATCAATATTGAAAGTGAATATTTTACAGGGAATGTTGAAGCAATGGTGATGAAGGAACCAGCGAAACCAGTAGTTATAGGTCGGGTCAAAGGATTAAAATGTCTAGTAGTAAGTGAAACTACAGATAACACGATTAAATGTGATCGGAATGATAAAGAAGATACTGCGAATAAGGATGAGAATAAAAGAATAAATGAGAGATCCTTGAGTGTGGAATCACAAGGACAAAGGGATAAGAAGAAAGTTCGTTTTGCGTGTGATGTCACGAGCGAATTAAATGATGATGTAATGGATGACGTCATGGAGAATGATGACGTACGACAAACGACAGCAGCAGTTGAAACCAGAGCGGAATCTAAGAAAGTGACTAGATACAAACCGCTGAAGATTGCTGAACTGTCGAATTTAAATACACCTGTAAAAGGAATCAACGAGAAACAGTGTAAAGATGATACTTTGAAGAGAGGCTGGGACAAAGCATCACAATGGAGTGAGAAAAACAGAAGAACGGATGAGGTTCTGTATAAGAAAGGTGATAGTTGGCGGTACGGGCCAAATGGGAAAAAGAAGTTCAAACGTGAACCGTTTAAATTGTTTGAGACTCGAGATAAATACATGATCACAAGAGATAGATGTGAGTCGAGTAATGTCGATGAGAATAAGAAGATACATAGGAAACAGTATACCGATTGGAAGAATCAGGAGAATAATTACAAGAGATGTAAGGTCCAGTCTAGGAGACAAAATGGATGGATGCATAGAAGAGACACAGATGATAATGAAGTGATTAGGAGAAATGTGAGTTGGAACGAGAGGAATGTGAACAATGATAATAGAAGAAATTATCGATATAAGTCGAGAGAGTTTAATAGGAACAATAGAATAGACAGTGATAGGTCTAATAGATTAAATTGGAGAAACAGAGATGATAGTAACATAGTTGAAACTATGGGAAGGCGTTATGAGAATGAACCATGGTGTAAAGAGACCTATGGTAATGAATCTGTAAGGAAACAGAGAGAGACTGGTGGAGTACACCATGATGAGAATAAGTGGAGAGGTAAAACATGGAACTCATGTGTGGACCAGACGAGTGGTCAAAACAAGAGAAGAGATGTAAACATGAGTTGGTAGGTGTATATATAAGTAGGATGGGTAGTTAAGAGAATTGTAGATAAAATATGAAGCTTAGTTAAGTTGAGTTGTTTAGTTAGTCAATTGTGAAATTTATGAGTAGCTAAGAAATGAAATGAAGATTAATTCCGCACAATGTGATGAGAGTGAATCATCAATTTATAATAAAAAAAAAGAACAATATTAATTAAATGGATGAGTTTTATTTAATGAGAGTTGATGTAGAAACAGTAGCATTCATATCGGTAATAATACGTGACGGTAAAGATGGTGAGAATGAAGAGGAAGAAAATTTGAGTTTATATGTGAGTAAACAAAAAGGAATTGATGGCACCGTTGAGCGACTTGACTAAAAAGTTAGCTCCTAACAATGTTGAATGGAACCAAGAGTTAGGTGAAAGTTTTAAGCAGTTGAAAGAAGCACTAGCTAAGACACCAATCCTTAGGTTACCAGACTTGGAGAAAGAATTTATAATACAGACAGATGCATCAGGAAAAGGGATAGGTTGTGTTCTTATTCAACAATATGAAGGAATAAACCATCCGATAGCATATGCGAGTAGAAAACTGTTGGAAAGAGAGATGCGATATTCAGTTGAGGAAAGAGAATGTTTAGCCATAATGTGGGGAATCAGTAGATTTGATCGATATTTGTGTGGAAGAGAGTTTGTGATCGAGACTGACCATTGTGGACTACAGTACATGAAGGAAGGGAGGATGAAGAATGCAAGAGTCATGAGGTGGAGCCTTGCCCTTCAAAATTATTGTTTTACAATACGTTACATTAAGGGATGTAATAATGTAATGTCCGATTATTTAAGTAGAGGATTGACCTAAGATTTAAGTAAATCAATGGTGATACTATAGGTAGATAAGAAGTAGTTGTGTTAGGTTGTGATGTTGTGTAAAGTAGTATAAGCATAGGCATAAGCAGTTATTGTAATTTGATAATTAGATAAGTTGATAAAGCCTGTGTACAGACTTTTGAAGAAAGGGTATTTGTCGTGGTTATATTAAATGATTATCAAATTAAACACTTGCTATGCATGTATAATTATTAATTATAGGTAGAAGTTAAGCTAGGCAATTTAATTGGCGAGTTTAGGTAATATGTGTGGCAACATATAAAATATTAATACATAAAACCAATGACTGCAGCTAAGCGTAATAACGAGTGGTCAAGATTACCATGACAACAAAGGACGCTAATCCTATTCGTGATTGGTGCAAACTGGAAGCGAATGACGTGACGAGTTAAAAATGACGTCAGCGAAGTGGACGTTAAGTTTTTGACTCTCTACAGGTATATCTGGAAATGGTGGTTGTTTCGCTGCGGTGATCAATCCAAAGTTGTGATTTTCAGAGTAGAGACGAAGGTAATTGAACTGTTCGGACGATCAACCGATAGTTCAAAGTATTGTGCATTAAGTGCAACGCAATTTAAATGAGAAATTTGCGTTAGTGCATAATAATCATCGTGTGAAGTGTGAGACACTTGCGAAGAAGACGAACTCTTAGGCAACAGACTGAAGAGTCGTGTAATTTGAATCGGCAAGCGAACAGCTGATCGGCGTGTGAAGTACGAAGGACGTTTGGTCAACTGGAGGAGAGCTGTGAGGTGAATGCGATGATTCATCTCGTGTGCAACTGATTCACGGCAAGATACGAGTAAGACGTTTGGTGTGGTCACTTCCATGACTGCATATTCAACCGTCTGATCAACATTCTTGACTGCGAAGAATCGGACGACGGAGAGAGCCGAAGACATTCGAGTTTCATACAACTCGACAGATAAGCGCAAATATAATATTTCCTAAGTAACTCGCCACACTAGGTAAATAGGATTGTTATTTGTTTGTGCATATGAATGATATTGAATAACTTTATATTATATATATTTCATAAGAACTGGGAGTTCGTTGAATTTGGTCCCGGGTTCAATTCCCGGACGGGCCCCCATAGTTGTCGTATCCCGTGTAAAAGGGCACTTTATTATCCTAGTGGTTAATCGGTTGGGTTTAACTTACTCAAGAAATTCTTCCAAATTCAACGAACTCCCAGTTCTTATGAAATATATATAATATAAAGTTATTCAATATCATTCATATGCACAAACAAATAACAATCCTATTTACCTAGTGTGGCGAGTTACTTAGGAAATATTATATTTGCGCTTATCTGTCGAGTTGTATGAAACTCGAATGTCTTCGGCTCTCTCCGTCGTCCGATTCTTCGCAGTCAAGAATGTTGATCAGACGGTTGAATATGCAGTCATGGAAGTGACCACACCAAACGTCTTACTCGTATCTTGCCGTGAATCAGTTGCACACGAGATGAATCATCGCATTCACCTCACAGCTCTTCTCCAGTTGACCAAACGTCCTTCGTACTTCACACGCCGATCAGCTGCTCGCTTGCCGATTCAAATTACACGACTCTTCAGTCTGTTGCCTAAGAGTTCGTCTTCTTCGCAAGTGTCTCACACTTCACACGATGATTATTATGCACTAACGCAAATTTCTCATTTAAATTGCGTTGCACTTAATGCACAATACTTTGAACTATCGGTTGATCGTCCGAACAGTTCAATTACCTTCGTCTCTACTCTGAAAATCACAACTTTGGATTGATCACCGCAGCGAAACAACCACCATTTCCAGATATACCTGTAGAGAGTCAAAAACTTAACGTCCACTTCGCTGACGTCATTTTTAACTCGTCACGTCATTCGCTTCCAGTTTGCACCAATCACGAATAGGATTAGCGTCCTTTGTTGTCATGGTAATCTTGACCACTCGTTATTACGCTTAGCTGCAGTCATTGGTTTTATGTATTAATATTTTATATGTTGCCACACATATTACCTAAACTCGCCAATTAAATTGCCTAGCTTAACTTCTACCTATAATTAATAATTATACATGCATAGCAAGTGTTTAATTTGATAATCATTTAATATAACCACGACAAATGTCGTGGTTATATTAAATGATTATCAAATTAAACACTTGCTATGCATGTATAATTATTAATTATAGGTAGAAGTTAAGCTAGGCAATTTAATTGGCGAGTTTAAGTAATATGTGTGGCAACATATAAAATATTAATACATAAAACCAATGACTGCAGCTAAGCGTGATAACGAGTGGTCAAGATTACCATGACAACAAAGGACGCTAATCCTATTCGTGATTGGTGCAAACTGGAAGCGAATGACGTGACGAGTTAAAAATGACGTCAGCGAAGTGGACGTTAAGTTTTTGACTCTCTACAGGTATATCTGGAAATGGTGGTTGTTTCGCTGCGGTGATCAATCCAAAGTTGTGATTTTCAGAGTAGAGACGAAGGTAATTGAACTGTTCGGACGATCAACCGATAGTTCAAAGTATTGTGCATTAAGTGCAACGCAATTTAAATGAGAAATTTGCGTTAGTGCATAATAATCATCGTGTGAAGTGTGAGACACTTGCGAAGAAGACGAACTCTTAGGCAACAGACTGAAGAGTCGTGTAATTTGAATCGGCAAGCGAACAGCTGATCGGCGTGTGAAGTACGAAGGACGTTTGGTCAACTGGAGAAGAGCTGTGAGGTGAATGCGATGATTCATCTCGTGTGCAACTGATTCACGGCAAGATACGAGTAAGACGTTTGGTGTGGTCACTTCCATGACTGCATATTCAACCGTCTGATCAACATTCTTGACTGCGAAGAATCGGACGACGGAGAGAGCCGAAGACATTCGAGTTTCATACAACTCGACAGATAAGCGCAAATATAATATTTCCTAAGTAACTCGCCACACTAGGTAAATAGGATTGTTATTTGTTTGTGCATATGGATGATATTGAATAACTTTATATTATATATATTTCATAAGAACTGGGAGTTCGTTGAATTTGGAAGAATTTCTTGAGTAAGTTAAACCCAACCGATTAACCACTAGGATAATAAAGTGCCCTTTTACACGGGATACGACAACTATGGGGTCCTACGTTCCGGAATATTAAAACTGGATTTTAACTAACACTCGAAATATCAACGAACAATAATCTCAAGTATTGAAAATGTATAGTTTAAAAGTTATCGCTTTTGCGATTGCGAAAGAACGACTTTATTAATAAGCGTTTACTCGATGCGAATTGTTTAGTACGATTAACCTCGCGTAACCATAGAGTACGCATTTCAAGAGGGAACATTTTATTAATCTTATTTAAGATTATCTTTTGAAGAGTTTAATTCTTGTATAGCGAAAGCTATTGGGAAATACTTGTTAACTGAGTAAACAAGTAAGTAGACCATGTCGTCATTTGGAGAACATGAACAGTGGGTTAAACTCGCTAAAGAGATGGGAATGGAAGGTGATGAGTTGAAGACATTTGTGCGTGATAGACAGCAGGAAGCAAGAGACGACAGACTGCGTGAACGAGAAGATCGAAAGCTTAAAGATGAGGCAGCGGCTGAAAGAGGTAGACTAGCCAAAGAAGCAGAGATGGCGGAAGCAGCCAGAGCACGAGAAGAGGCAGCCAGAGCACGAGAAGAGGCACAAGCAGCCAGAGCACAAGAATTAGAGTTAGCAAAAATAGCGGATGCTAGGCTTGAACGGGAAAGAGAGGCGAATGACGCCAGACTGGAACGGGAAAGTCGTGCGAATGAGACAAGACTTGAACGGGAAAGAGAGGTGGAGGAGGCGAGATTAGTTCGTGAAGCAGCCGAATGTCAAGCTAGGAGAAATATGGATCTTGAAGTCAAGAAGCTTGAATGTGAATTGAGGATGAGGGAAATTGATTCAAGAAGTAATCAGAATAGAGGTGAAGCCACATTCACAATGGTTGGTGATGGTTCATATCAAGGAAACAGTAACCATAACAGAGGAATGAAAGATATAAAATTCCCTGTATTCAATGAGAATAAAGATTGCTTGGATGCATATTTATTAAGGTTTGAAAGGACATGCACGGCATACGAGATAGCAACAGAAAATTGGTCTCTGATGCTAGCCAAGCATCTTGAAGGAAAAGCGTTAGAGGTGTATCAAAGAATGTCATCTGAGGAGACACAAGATTACGAGTGTTTGAAAAGACATCTGTTAAAAAGGTTTCAATTAACAGAGGGTGGATATCGTAACAAGTTTAAGATGAGTAAAATGGAGTCAGGTGAAACACCTACAGATTTTGTGCATAGGTTGAGGAGATATATGCAGCAGTGGCTACTTCAAGCTGGATTCGAGAAAACCTACGAAGGAATGGAGAACTTATTATTAAGAGATCAGTTCTACCTTACGTGTAGCAATGAACTTAAGATGTTCCTCAAAGAAAGAGGCAAGATGAGTCTAGAGGACACATTAAACTGTGCCGAGTCTTATATCGAGGCGCACGGATATAAATACACAGAAAGTAATCTAAGGCCTCCAGTGAAATTCAGTAACGAAAGGCCGAATGTGAAACCGTTCGACGATAAATCAAGAGAGAGGTTTAATGGAAACATAAATAGAGGACGAGGAGACATGAAACAGAACAGGGAGACGAATCATAATGGAAGTATGAATAGAGGATTTAGTAGAGAAAGAGAACAGGCGGCTGAACATAAGATAACTTGTTTCTCATGTGGCCGAACCGGACACAAGTCATATGATTGTTCACACAAACAAAAAGGAGTTGTTAAACATACTGCGGCGGCTATACAAGTATATGAGAATAGGGCGTACAAGATAGCGCAAGCAAATGAAGAGTTGAAACTAAATGAAGTTGAAAAAGAGGAAGAACGTAAGAAGGAATTACCGATACAGTTGGCAGCAAGTACAATGGTTACTGATCGGAGAGATGATGGCGATGACCTTGAGAATAAAAATGAAGGTCAGCTAAAGGTGAACGGTGTGAATGCCAGTTGTCTATATGACTCTGGGTCAAGCACATGTATTGTCAAGAGATCACTGGTAAATGATGTTGATTTCACAGGAAGAGAAGCCCAATGCATATTAATCGATGGGACATTGAGAAATTTTCCGACAGCAAAGGTTAATATTGAAAGTGAGTATTTTACAGGAAACGTTGAAGCAATGGTGATGGAAGAACCGGTGAAACCAGTAATTATCGGTAGGATGAAGGGACTAAAATATCTGGTAGTGAAAGAAACTACAGATAACATGATAAACTGTGATCGGAGTGATACAGATGATAACGAGAATAGAGAGGATAGATTGAAAAAGATTCAGAAATCTTTAAGTGTTGAGTCACAAGGACACAGTGACAAAAAGAAAGTTCATTTTGCGAGTGAAATCACAAGTGAATTAAATGATGATGTAACGGATGACGTCATCGAGAATGATGATGTGTGCCAAACGACAGCAGCAGTTGAAACCAGAGCGGAATCAAAGAAAGTAACAAAATACAAACAGTTGAAAGTTACTGAGATGCCGGATTTAAATGTATCAACAAAAGAAATTAAAGAGTTACAAAGCAAAGATGAGACTTTGAAGAAGTTTTGGGATAAAGCAATTGATTGGAGTGGTGATGACAGTGTAACAGAGAAAGTTCTTTATGTGAAGAAGAACGGATTTTTGTATAGGAGATTCGTGGAGACAACGGAAGATGATGCGAAGTGGCAGTTAATGGTCCCGAAGGAACTTAGAGGTAAAGTATTAGCCGTGGCCCATAACTCGCTATTGTCAGCACATTTGGGTATGAAGAAGACCCATGATAAAATTGTGAATGAATTTTATTGGCCATCGATAGGACAAGAAATTAAAAGGTATGTCCTGAGTTGTGATGTATGCCAAAAGTCGGTGGATAAAAAGGTGAGCCACAGAGCACCGATGGGACATCTTCCGGTACTGGATGTACCATTCAAACATGTCTGTGTAGACATTATCGGAGTGATAGAACCTATGTCATCAAGAGGTTATCGTTATATATTAACGATAGTGGATTTGAGTACCAGATACCCAGAAGCGATTCCACTGAAAGGAATAACTACAGAGGAAGTGGCGGAAGCCTTGTTCAATTTTTATTGTCGCATGGGTGTTCCTCAGAAAATCCATACTGACAGAGGGAGCCAATTCACTTCAGAATTGATGGCTGAAGTTAACAAGATGTTGTTAATCAAGCACACTTTCACTAGCCCTTACCATGCTATGGGAAATGGATGTGTGGAGAGGCTTAACGGAACAATAAAAGCAACGTTGAGGAAGCTAATAGGAGAACAGGTCAAGGAATGGGACAGGTTCTTAGCACCATTATTGTTCGCGTTACGAGACACTGTACACGAAAGTCATGGGTTCACACCCTTTGAATTAATTTTTGGAAGGTCATGCAGAGGACCAATACAGATATTGAAGGAACTCTGGACAAATGAGAAAGTGGAGGATGAAGTAAAAGATGTTTATACATACATGACCGATTTGAGAGAAAGAATAGAAGAAACATGTGATATGGCACAGAAGGCCATACATAAAGCAAATGAAAAGAATAAGAAGTATTATGATAAGAAAGCACGATACAGAGAGTTGAAGATAGGAGATAAAGTTTTATTACTGTTACCCAGTTGTAACAATAAGATGCTTGTAAAATGGCAAGGACCATTTGTGGTCAGAGGCAAAATAGGAGATTATGATTACAAGGTGGAAATTGATGGTGGAAAACTCAAAACATATCACATCAATATACTAAAGAAGTACTACGAGAGAAATGGAGAAGGTAATGATGTAGAAACGTCAGCATACATATCGGCGATAGTACATGATGGTAAAGATGGTGAAGATGAAGAAGAAGAGATATTGAGCTTATATGTAAGTAAACAAACGGAGACTTACAAAGATGTGGATATCAATCCTAAATTGACGGAAAAACAGAAAAGAGAATTAAGGGAACTACTGAGAGAACATGAGGACATATTCAGTGATAAGCCAGGAAGGACAGACATGGTAAAGCATGAGATTCATCTGACGAGTGATGAGCCAATTCGGTTACGAGCTTATCCAACGCCATATCACCTCCAAGCGGAGATAAACAAAGAATTGGAGACGATGCTAGATAATGGAATTATAGAAAGATCGGAAGCAGCGTATGCAGCGCCGCTTGTAGTTGTTAAGAAGTCAGACGGAAGTAACAGACTTTGCTGTAATTATAAACAACTCAACAAAGTGACAGTATTCGATCCAGAACCGATGATGTCGAATGAGGATATTTTCAATAAACTCAGTGGAAGTAAAATCTATAGCAAGTTCGATTTCTGTAAAGGGTATTGGCAGATACCAATGAGCGAAGAATCAAAAGACTTAACCACATTTATCTGTGCAAGCGGATTATATAAATTCAATGTGTTACCATTTGGACTAGTCAATAGCGCGTCCAGTTATAATCGCTTGATACGGAAAATATTACATGGAACTGAAAATCTAGAAAGTTATGTCGACGATATTCTTGCTCATACAAAAGGATGGGACGAACACATGAAGACGTTAAGAGAGTTTTTCACAAGAGTGAGAAAAGCTCATTTGACATTGAAACCGAAGAAATGTTCACTAGGATATGGCAAGATAGATTTCCTAGGCCATACATTGAACAACGACGATATAAGCCCTAAGGGAGAATCTATTGACAAGATTGTGGAAATGCCACAGCCTAAGACGAAGAAGCAAGTGAGAAGCTTTTTAGGAGCGATAAATTACTATCGAAAGTTTATTCCACATTGTGCAGAATTGATGGCACCGTTGAGCGACTTGACTAAAAAGTTAGCTCCTAACAATGTTGAATGGAACCAAGAGTTAGGTGAAAGTTTTAAGCAGTTGAAAGAAGCACTAGCTAAGACACCAATCCTTAGGTTACCAGACTTGGAGAAAGAATTTATAATACAGACAGATGCATCAGGAAAAGGGATAGGTTGTGTTCTTATTCAACAATATGAAGGAATAAACCATCCGATAGCATATGCGAGTAGAAAACTGTTGGAAAGAGAGATGCGATATTCAGTTGAGGAAAGAGAATGTTTAGCCATAATGTGGGGAATCAGTAGATTTGATCGATATTTGTGTGGAAGAGAGTTTGTGATCGAGACTGACCATTGTGGACTACAGTACATGAAGGAAGGGAGGATGAAGAATGCAAGAGTCATGAGGTGGAGCCTTGCCCTTCAAAATTATTGTTTTACAATACGTTACATTAAGGGATGTAATAATGTAATGTCCGATTATTTAAGTAGAGGATTGACCTAAGATTTAAGTAAATCAATGGTGATACTATAGGTAGATAAGAAGTAGTTGTGTTAGGTTGTGATGTTGTGTAAAGTAGTATAAGCATAGGCATAAGCAGTTATTGTAATTTGATAATTAGATAAGTTGATAAAGCCTGTGTACAGACTTTTGAAGAAAGGGTATTTGTCGTGGTTATATTAAATGATTATCAAATTAAACACTTGCTATGCATGTATAATTATTAATTATAGGTAGAAGTTAAGCTAGGCAATTTAATTGGCGAGTTTAAGTAATATGTGTGGCAACATATAAAATATTAATACATAAAACCAATGACTGCAGCTAAGCGTGATAACGAGTGGTCAAGATTACCATGACAACAAAGGACGCTAATCCTATTCGTGATTGGTGCAAACTGGAAGCGAATGACGTGACGAGTTAAAAATGACGTCAGCGAAGTGGACGTTAAGTTTTTGACTCTCTACAGGTATATCTGGAAATGGTGGTTGTTTCGCTGCGGTGATCAATCCAAAGTTGTGATTTTCAGAGTAGAGACGAAGGTAATTGAACTGTTCGGACGATCAACCGATAGTTCAAAGTATTGTGCATTAAGTGCAACGCAATTTAAATGAGAAATTTGCGTTAGTGCATAATAATCATCGTGTGAAGTGTGAGACACTTGCGAAGAAGACGAACTCTTAGGCAACAGACTGAAGAGTCGTGTAATTTGAATCGGCAAGCGAACAGCTGATCGGCGTGTGAAGTACGAAGGACGTTTGGTCAACTGGAGAAGAGCTGTGAGGTGAATGCGATGATTCATCTCGTGTGCAACTGATTCACGGCAAGATACGAGTAAGACGTTTGGTGTGGTCACTTCCATGACTGCATATTCAACCGTCTGATCAACATTCTTGACTGCGAAGAATCGGACGACGGAGAGAGCCGAAGACATTCGAGTTTCATACAACTCGACAGATAAGCGCAAATATAATATTTCCTAAGTAACTCGCCACACTAGGTAAATAGGATTGTTATTTGTTTGTGCATATGGATGATATTGAATAACTTTATATTATATATATTTCATAAGAACTGGGAGTTCGTTGAATTTGGAAGAATTTCTTGAGTAAGTTAAACCCAACCGATTAACCACTAGGATAATAAAGTGCCCTTTTACACGGGATACGACAGTTAATAAATACAGTATACACGAACCCTCGACTTCCATGAATCAGTGAAAACTTGGCAAAAGCAATTGATTCAACTCCTGGATTACAAATAAATTTAATGCAAAAACCGAACAAATTGGTTAATTGTAAAAATTTATTCATATCACATATTATCATTTAGTCACAGACTCATAGCATAGCATTATAACCTTTCAAAGCAAATGTCACATTTCTACATACAACAGCTACAGATGCTACATAGCAGGATTAGTTTTGACTACAGACTACACCCAGCACCTACCAACACAGATTTGTAGCCTACAGCCAGACTTTCTCACATCCAACCTTTACAAGATCTCACAGGTGTCTGAAAACAGACAATTAGTGTTTCTACACTGTGTATATACATACAATTATACCCTACACACAATCGGTAAACTTCAGTGGTTCTATTGCCATAACAAATCACTGATAAGCACTGAAAGAAAAGATCATTGCAAATATTTTACCAATTAATTCATAATCGACATACTGAGCATCAAAGTCTAGGCCAAAAGAAAAAGGTAACACCAACACACACACATCCCTTCAAAATCACGTGGGACAGAGTAGCTGTCAGTGTGGGGCTTACTTGGTATTTCATGCCCAAAACAACAAGGATTTGTAGCTTGGAAACTAATTCAGATGTCGCAGAAATTTAAAAAATTAAAGGCTGGAGCACAAGGACTCCATGTGACATAATAATTTACGCAGGATTGCACAATTCCCTGCAGAAAAACCTGTCCAGCTGTTTCACAAAAAGCCAGCACCTATAAAACAAGCAACATGAAAGTGAATCACATATTCTGAAATGGCAAACAAAATGTATTTTTAGCACCTTTATTGGCCCACTTGAAAGACTGTTTTTATTAAGATATATACAAATATCCAAGAACAATTAATGCAAAGACACACACACGCATGGATAATAATCTTCTGAAGCAAAACACGTACCCTGTCCTTAGAAACAATGAAATTTCATTAGCATGCATCAGTGTAAAATTCTGATATAATGCAGTGAGGAAATGTAGGCCCACATTCTAATAATCTTTAATCAAGGTAATGAATCAAGAGCATTTCTTTTCCATTTGCCCATTAATTCCAGAGGCCAAATAAGTGGCAGGACGGCATAGAGATTTTTCAAAAAATCTTCTTTGGCAGTGTAACTCTTCTGATTTTTCAAAAATTTTGCGTAACCTCGACCTAAACAAAACATATTCTCACATGTTTTTAAAACCGTAATTCGAGTAAATAGTGATAAAAAATTAGGTAAGAAATTGTTTTAAATTAAATTATTCCCATGGAACCTTTTATCTTATCAGACTCGCAGTCTGATTCCACATGTAACAACCCATTCAAACAACTTTTATCGAATTTTCCTATGGAACCCTTGTCCCCCGCAGAACCCTAGGTACTGTGGAACATACTGTGAGAAAAAGAGCCCCAGATTGTGAAAATCCACTGGTTTAACAGCAAAATCATCATCATCATCATCAAGAACCAAGGGACCAGTGCCCGTAGCCATCCTCATAAAACATAATGTAAGAACTAGACAAAGCTGTGTTTAAAGCAGAATAAGCATTGAAGCAATAAACCCAACAAAATAAATGCAACAAATAATCCAAAAAAATTCCTGTAAAAGAGTTACTTGAATGCCACGGCTTGCTTCAAAACCTTCAGACTTTAACACCATCACAAACATCACCAGGATTGCAAAATTCTTAATACAAAATTAGAGCACAGATCATTAGATACTAAACAAAGTTCGGCTAAAATTTATCACACATATAATGCAACCATTAATTAATTAGTTAAATTCATTATATTTTTAGTCGTGGTTTTACAATGTCATGTATGTTTATAACTCAACTATCAACTATTAATATCTATATATATAAAAATGAAACTTTCCAATAGTTTGTGTAAAGTGTTCTCGAAACGTACCGCACAGATTGTTTTGAAAATTTCACAAAACCTTCCATTCCTATCAAAGAGTTTCCAACTTTTTTTTCTCCGAATAAACGCAATATTTTCCACAAAAAGTGAACTTTGCATTCCGCTCCACCGCCATTTGCAAATTAAAAACCGCACGTTGCCAGATTCACAAACGCCTTGACAGTGACTGCGACCATGCAAACGAAACATGAATGAGGTTGCGTCCCATGACGTCATAAGCGATTCGCATAATTATTTTTGTGGCCTTCTTGGTTGAAGGAGGAAAGGAGCGGAGGGGGCGGGACGGAGGGGGAGGGAAGGGAGGCGGCGGAGGAGGGGGAGCGGGACGGAGGGGGAGGGGGAAGGAAAGGGGGAGAGGGAGGGGCAGGGGAGGGGAGAAGGGCAGGGAGAGGGGAGGGGGAGTGGAGGGAGAATGGGGAGGGGGAAGGGGGAGGGGGAGGGGGAGGGGAGGGGGAGGGGGAGGAGGGGAGAGTCTTTTCTGCCACAGCAACGCGTGGCCGGGTACAGCTAGTAACAAAATATAACCATTTAGTAACAACCATTACTTAGTTATACTCATTACTCATTTAGTAAGATTTGTTACACGCACATTGCTTTTTTAAAAGACAACTATTAACAATTCACATGTATCATTCTTTTAGTTATGTTTTGCTATTAAAAAATACCGGAATGTTCACACATTTCATATAAACACAAAAAATAGATCCTTGAAAACAAATTGTAATGTTGTTATACAACCAATCGAATACCCTGCTATCAAAAGAAACCAAAAGTTGCCCATTTGACAACCACGTGGAAGTATATTCTTCCCTCTTTCTACTTAAAAGATTTAATTAACTACCACAGGTTGAATAAACATAGAATTGATGAGTACTCCTATCTAGTATGATCTTTTAAAGAGAATGCTGAGAAATACTGAGGTGCAAACATGGCCAGTAATCCCACTGCGATCCAGACCATCATCTGAAGTCTAATAGTTGTGCATGGTGCTTTCTGAGTCTCGTCTATTTAAGAATAACAATATTAATAATGATAGTGATACTAATAATCATCGCATATTTATCAAAAAATGCTTCAGTCACCACCTTACACATGTATTGGGAGACAACCACTGCCCTTCATCAGTGCCTCAGTTTTCTGCAGCACATCTATCTTCAGAAAAACTATAAGAGAAGCCTAGCCATGTCCAAGCAAAATTCCCCTTAATTCTCCCCGAGAAAACAATATTCGATAATGGTCGCACAGCACAAGAGCAATTTGTCAATTTCACTTGATTCACCATAATCCAAACACATGGCACACAGTTGAAAGGCAACTAGATTAGAAAAAACCATCGTGAAAACCACAAGCTAAGTACAATTTATGACATTTATGCTATGTAACAGCAAAGAGTCTTCTGTCCAGAACGGACACATTTGCCCAAGAACTTAGTGTGGTGAGTTTAAAAAATAAACAGTAAAGTGGTTGCCAGAGGTCAACAGTGACAGTTTATATATTTTATGAATAAAGTTTCGAGTGTAAATTACACTTTGGCATGTAGACTAATCTACGCAAAACTTGTTTCAGCATGCAAACTGGTCCTCATCAATGATACTTTGGTAAATAAATGGATACAGGATACCTACTTCAGCAACTAGCACATAAGCAACGATGTAACTTTATAAACTAACACAAAGTAATCTCAATATGGGATGTAAGCTAGTATGTAAATTAAAAGCATTACTTTCAACTAGCAACCTGGCATAAATCCCATTAATTTGGCATGTAAACTGGTATATGCTATCTCAGCATACAAAAATGCCATATAAAAATACACACTGGCACATAAGCTGATCACTACCTTAGCATGTAAATGGTCAACAAATTCATTTTGGCAGGTACACTGATAAAATGTAAAGAACCACATTGCTTCAGCAAGTACACTGTAACAAAATAACATTGTACTTTCACAAAATTTTAAGTCTGTATGCAAAGAGTAGAGACAGAAGCCATTTGGTCAGAGGTGACCATTTGGTCAGTGGTGTGGTGACCATCCATCCACCACCAGAGGGTGACACCTTCACTCGGTTTCTTCCGAGTTAGTTAGTCCAACGTAATGACGCGTTTCGCGACGTCTTCCACGGCAGAACAGCACACAACTGCAGACCATTCCCAGCACCTGATAGCAGCAGACAACATGCATAATTTGTCAAATATATGGTACTTATTCTAGTACAGTGGTTCCCAACCTTTTTGGACTTCAGGGCCACTTTTTGTAAGTTGGAAGACACGGGAGGGACACTTTTTCTTAGTTCAAGGACATTAGGGGGCCACAAGGCTAAAATTTAATTAACTAAAAGCATATAAAATTGTTATAACTGATTAAAAATGTAATGTTTAATGTTATTTAGAGACGTCAAAATAAAATAATTTGTAATAGAAAATAATTGTGTTCTATCCTGTCCAAATTGTAAAATTTTTCATATATTTTTGATAGTTCTTTTAAAGATGAGGGCCATTTTTGGAGGCCTGGAGGGCCACTTTGGCCCGTGGGCCACGGGTTTGGAACTGCTTCTCTAGTAGATCTCAAATAAGATACTCCTATCGGGCAAGCTTCATTGGTCAGATGCATCCTAGTATGCCTAAGGAAGTCAATGTTACAATGGATCATTGTCATAATCAAGCATTATTGTCATAATCGACTATCTTTATTATAGAACGTGATAGCCGCTACTTGGGTGACCATACTCAGCGGGATCCTGATCCCTTTTAGGCTTCCCATTGTGACCGATATTGTAATATTATCAGCGGTCTTATTTGTGGTTTAGTGACTGTTACAATTGGCTGCAATAAACAAACTTGATTGGTTTATTGAAGTCGGTTTCAATAACAGCCGGAAGAAACAGGTACATGTAAAATACGCAATCACTACAGCATGAGAGAGAAATTCTCCACAGCGACATATAATTTATTGCACCATCTATTTGTTCATAGGACTGAATTATTTTCAGTAGAATTAGCAACACGAACATCTGTCAGTATTAAATAAGAGACCTGAACCTTGTATAGGTATCTTTGTGTTTTGGAGACCATGCACTTTGCACCTCTGAAGATTTGAAATGGCGATAAATGCCTTATCTATGATTGGATAAAAATGACAAACTTGTCAGTAAGTTACAATCTGGCGAATCAAAGATCATACCACGAGCAATGAACATCCTGCTGCAGATGACACAAAAATGACAAAATGCTTTGATATTAGACGCTTCACTTCACCATAGCAACCCTAAACACAAAAACAATGACCAGCAATGTATTGGATGCATAGATTTACATAGCACATCTCACATAATGACTATTCAGACGCATTCTCAGCATGAAAACTCTATGGGAAAAGAAATGGCCTTTAAAAAATGGGAGCCTGATGATAAAAACAAGTCAACTCAGAAAGTTGTTAATTAAGTGTATTCATGAGATAAAACCCCAATAACATTGAACTATCTATCAGGTTCAACTCAGAAAGTCGTTAATTAAGTGTATTCATTCAGACAAACCACAATAACATTGAACTATCTATCAGGCTATGAAACTCCACATGATCACATCAAGAGTGACACTTAGGTCATGGCTTGAATCTCTATGCCATGTAAGACTATCGGCATGCCAAAAAAGAGACCATGGATTACTAAACCAGACACTTTGAATCAGTTTGCATGTGAACTATAAAAGCATGCATATATCTATGAGCATAAGTGTGTGCATGTGTGTGTAGGTGTACATGAAGGTGATATTATCTGGGTGAATGCACTACACAGTTCCTGCTCTGCTTAAGGTTCAATCAGATTGCAAACATTGACATTTGGTCGTGTTTACTTTAAGCCACATCATGTTCTGTCAACTGCTAAACAAGCAGTGCTGCGACTGGCTAATAATCCATTGGCTAATAATATAATAATAGTCCTCAAAAGGTTGCCAGATTGTCTGTCGTTTGGCCGGGAAAATGAATCAAATAAAAAGTCGTATAGACGAAAGACACACATCCTCTCTTCCACAAAACCGAAACTCGCCAACACCCTTACACAGTAGTAAGAAATCAGTAATGCATGTTTGGATGCTGATATATTCTAATGACTTCTATAGCCTCATTTTTATAATGCCTATGACGTCAATGGTTAATTCAAGTGATATAATGGTAATCATTTAGCCGTTGTTGGACTGGGAGCGCTTCTGAGTAGATTACCTTGAATGGGCGCTATATAAAAAGTCGATAATAATAATAATAAAAATCATAATCCATTGAAGGGTTAAGAATCCGACGGACCACAGAGGAAAGCAGAAATCAGGCAATGGAGGATAAGCTTTCAGTCTATCAATCACTTTATCCGAACACCTTAATGAACATAAATGGGGCAGATGGGGATTTAGGGTAATGATAACACTCTGCCACAAAGAGCTTACATATGCAAGATCGCTTCCCGCTACCCTCCATAAGATCGGCTGAGCCTTCCATAAACCAAATAAAATAAATGATTGATTAATTGATTGATAGATGGTGTTGGTAAAATCATTAGCAGGACGTGGTGGGTGCTGTGGCAGCTGCTGACAATTACATTCTACTCCTATAATAACCTGTGATTATTCGTTCATACTATGAATTGTAATCAGTCAGTTTTAAATTAACCCTTTGAACCCGGAGCTCCCGTAACTCTGTGGATAACAGGCCCGTTTTTGTCGAGTTCAAAAAGTTAAACGAAGATTATTATTAGATTGCATTATTCACCTTTTGTCCTTTACCTCTTCAGTCCAAGGTTTTAATCCCAGTACGTCAAAAAGGAAATTGGTAACTGGTTACCATGTCTCATAAGCTGCAAAGAAGTGTTACCAGGCTGTTGTCTGCCCTTTTGACATGTCCGGGCAGACTAAAATACCATTAAACAACAGGTCTCACTGCTGCTCAGGACCAAGGAGAGGCACACAAATAAAATATGGCAACCTAACCTACTTGGCTTTTCATCTTCAGTAATTCAGCATTGACTGAGGTTTGCCAATGACTACCTTTTCATTGAGATTTCTATCCGGATATTCTCCATAGTGACAGACGCCATACCGACAACAACTCGTCGGATAAGCGACATCCGGATTGGATGCATTGAACCAGGATGTCGTTCTCCAATCGGTGTAATTGTCCACGCCACAACAGACCACCTAAAACAAAGACCATTGTCAATTAATGCAAGACACTGTAAAGTACTGTCATGTGACAATACAAAATATTCACTTCGTAGCTCTAGATTCATAGATAGTTATATACACAGAAATCAAAACAACTTCTGTGAAACTGTCAGCTCTGGGTAGATCTGCTTGAGCTCTATGTGCTTGCTGTAGCACGCCAGTGTGGACTTATCCAAGCAATTCAACATCACTCGCTTAGAATAGGCAGCATATTTGTGAGATCAATACTTAATACGCATATTGGTGAATACCGTATAAACATAAATACGAGCATGCATACATACATACTACATACATAAAAGATCTTAAAACTTATGTAGCACCATCTTAGAATTCAACGATAAATATCTGGTGATATTAGACTACAATACATTTTCTCTTTCAGCAAACTTTGACTATATGGAGTTTCAGTAAGCCTTAACTAACATCTACTGCAAACATGATGGAGCGGTTATGCAAGTCATCATATGACTTGTTATATTCCCTTTGAGAAGCACGATATGACAAACAGAGCATGATATGCCAACAGAAGAGAGGCTTTTTAGTACATGCTCGGTTAAAGCATACTGTACATTCAGAACAAAACAGTCACATTTAAGAAGCAATTATAATGTTGTCTAACTGTGCTCCAAGGTCCTTACTCCTTAACAATTTTAATCATGAATAAAGTACTCATACAGTACTCCTTAACAATTTTAATCATGAATAAAGTACTCATGCAGTACTCCTTAACAATTTTAATCATGAATAAAGTACTCATGATGTTCCGAACTCCAACAGACATAACTCCTCATCCCCATTCCTTCATCTATCCAATAGATATTAAATATCAGATATTTACATACGTTGACTACATAACCAGAGCGTGTTCAACAAAGCACTTTAAAAACTGGTGAGTTAATATATTATACATATTCTAAGCATTTATACCATCAATGTATGGAAGTAAATTATTATTTATCTTCAAACACCGATTACACACTAGCTTTCCATTGAAATGTGAATGTCCGACAGACTGATTGACTGACAATATTCATTAACTGGCTATTCAAAATATTAATAAATGTAGCCAGCAACTTGCCTCCTTTTGAAGGAAGTCTATGTAGTCTTGGCTGTTCAAATCAGTCTTGTAGTGGTCGATTCCTTCGCGAAGTTCAGCATAGATGTTTTCGTCGAACTGTTGTTTAAAAAAAACCGATGCCACAAAGCCGCTCAAGAAGGCCAGAAAGAGGACCGTCAAAAACACGAAGAACTACAAAAATACCAAAAAGTCACATGTCATACACGATCTAATCTAATCTAATCCTTATATAGAGTCATTTTTGCTCAGCAAAACCCGTCAACCCATCAACTTATAGTTGCTTCTAATCAAAGCCACGCTCCGAATCAGTCTTTCATGACATCCATAACCCATGCAGTTGACTGTTCCAGAATTGATTACTGCAATTCCCTTCTTATTGACCTTCCCAAGGTCAGTCTATCTTCGATTCAATCTGTTCTTAATCATACTGCTTGGTTGTGTCAACCTTTAAAAAAAACTACCACATAGCACCGTCAATGGTCAAACAACTGCTATGGCTTCCTTCCCCTCTCTGTTCATATCCAATATAAATTCCGTGCTTTTGTCGACAACTTGGTCTTGCAACGAAATATCTCAGGGATCTCACTCTGAAGTGTGAATAGATAAAGGAGGAGGGCAACAAACAATAATCTTCTTTGTTATGACACAACAATGATACACAACAACGACACACATGGACTAAAGCTACGACTGATTGAATGAATGATTGATAGACTAACCAATGCAAGCAGACATTTGTTTTCCTTGATGATCGCAACGAATCCAACAGCAATGAAGATGAAGAGGAGAAGACCAGAGGCGAGGACAATGAAGACCGGAACCATAGTGGAACTGACGAGTGGCACCAGGTTACTCCGGTAGGAAAAGAACTCACGACTTATCCATCCCGCGACAAATATCAACACAACGGCTGTGGCCTTCATAAACCACAAACAAGATAAGGGTAAACACGCACACTGAGTGCCCGTACTCCAAACAATATGGCTGCCAACGAATGCCGTAAAATTAGAACGCGACCGATCGACGACATCGCAAAATGCATCTCAACATGCAAAGCGTGAGGGTCGGTTAGGGCTCAGGTTAAGCGCCGTGAGGGTCGGTTAGGGTTAGTTTTAGGGTTAGTGCAGTCATTCTGCTGAAATTGAGGCTGAATTGATGAACAATGTCGTCTATAGGTCGCGCTCTAATTTTATCGCATTCCTTGGCAGCCATATTGTTTGGAGTACGGGCACTCAGTGTGCGTGTTTACCCAAGATAAGCTACTACAATGCAGCATCGTGAGAATTGTATATTTTTATGCATCAATTACTGTATACATATAAAGTCAGGGTTTCAACACAAACTACACCAACAGATCTTCTGAACCACTTAAAACCCTTGCATAATTTTTAGGTGATTATATAATCATATCCTACGGGGTAATGCCTTACTCCGGGGGGGGGGGGTAATAGCGGTTCTTTAGTGGGTGCATTTTTTCAACAGCAGTCACTTGAATTATATACAACTAGAAGGGGTACCCGGCGTTGCCCGGGAAATTTAGGATAGGACCCGCTTCGGCCACAACCCAACCCAACCACACCCCCACCTCCACCCCCACCCCTCCACAACCCCACCCCGCCCCCACCACACCCCCACCTCCACTCCAAACTCCCCACCCCGTCCACCCGCCTCCACCCTACCCCTCCACCCCCTCCTACACCCCTACCTCAAGCCCCACTCCACGCCGTACACCCCACCCTTTCAACCCGGCAACAGCCCAACCACACCAAACACCCCACCTCCTCCCCCAAAGCCCCACCCCACCCCATACACCTCCACCCGCCACACCCCACCTCTCCACCCCACCTCCACCCCACCTTCACCACACCTTCAACCCAAACTCCCACCCCGTCCACCCACCCAGTTCACTTGCCCTCACCCTACCCCTCCACACTCCACACCGCCACCCCACCTCCTCTCCAATGCCACACCCACCCTGCACACCCCACTCCTTCCACCCGCCCCACCACTCCACCCGCCTCCATGCCATCTCCTCCACCCCACCTCTCACCACACCTCCACCTCCACCCCAAACCCCCCCCCGACCTCACCACCCCCACCACGTTCAACCGCCCCGCCCTATCCCCTCCACCCCACCATCCCACCCTCACACCTACCCTCCACCCCCACCCCAATCCCGCCCATCCCAACCCACCCCCTCCATTAACACACCAACCCCCACCCCATCCCCGCCCCCACCCCACAACACTCGGACCTGCAACTGTACACCCTCGGTGAAATTTTGGTTTTCGGGGGAAAAAATTCTCCCACCCCCACCCCCACTCCCACCCCTAAACCCACACCCAAACCCACCCCCAAACCCACCCACCCGACCGACAACACCCAACCACACTCCGACCTATCCATCGGTACACCACACGTGAAATTTGGGTTTTCGTGAAAATTCCCCCCACAACACGCCCCACTAACTCCGACCTCCACCGGTAGGCCAACGCGTAAATTTACTATAATAGTAGGACTTGACAGCAAAGCAAATTCGAGGATAATTTAAATCATCTCCTTTCGCGAATTATATAATGACCGCGTAAGCGTTTAAAAAGGTGTTTAATAAACTGCCGTCTTCGCCTCCCCCACCGTGACCCCAATGGTGGGGGAGATTCGCAAACATTTAACTGGGTGGTTTCGATGGCCCTCTGTCTAGGTGCAAAGTTTGAGATCAATACCTACATTTTATGGAAAAAAATTGGGGGGTTTCGCCCCCCATTTTGGCCCCCATGGTGGGGGATATTCGCAAACACCCAACTTTGCGTCTCATGCCCAGACGGACACAGTAGTGAAGGTTTGGAGTGAAAAGCTCGAAAACTGTGGAAATGCATTCCGGTCAAACAGACACACAGACACACAGACACACATAGTTTCTTCTTTATTAGTATAGATATGTAGCTCTGGAACGAAAGAACCCATTGACATCAATTCAATAGCTGCAAATAATCAGGAAAAACCGACGCTTCCAGTCTCGGCACATATTCTAACCCATTTCGCAATCCAGGTAGACCCTGTGTAGTTATTTCCGCTTACCGCGCTTTGTAACCATTAATTTTACGCATGTTTGAATTCAGTTGTCCGCCCGCAAATTATATATAAATAGCCGTTAAAATACATAAGATCCTACACCTAATAAAACAAACTCGTGTTCACTCACCCAAAGAATAACGTTAATAATAGAAAGGACACATTTTGCGAGATTTGTGCAGGCACCCATCTTTACTTCTCTTATTAACTTCCACGAAATAAAACCGAAACCCCATTTATTATATCTATGGTCATATTATCATGTGAAGAGAAACCATTTAAATGTCCTCCGCCTAGCATTGACAATGGAATACAGCGCCCTGGCGAATAGGAGGTAATACTTTCATTCGTCGTAAAATGTAATCGTAATCGTAAACTCGAAATTTTTAAAGCGCTACACGAAAGCCAAGCGCGGGGCATCAGCTTATTCACGAGCGCTGCGTTGAGTCAGAAGGGTTGTCCGTAAGAGTAGTCCATGGTGGTCCGGTCGAGTGTGTCAATGCCGTTTCAAAGAAGATATCATAATATAGGCTAGGCCTATATAGGCTAAAATAGGCTCATAATATCCACTTTGAGACCGCGATGCTTTGGTAGAATTTTCTTTATACATGTAGAAAGGCATCTAGGCTAATCTTTGAAGAAAACGGTGGGTGGCCTCACTAAAAGAGATCTAACTTTTGTTCTGTTTGAAATATTTTGATTAAATCTGGCCATCATGATTACATGTGTAGGCCTGAGGCCTAACTAGGAATTGTATTCAAGCATGCAACATTTCATTTCGATATTCCTAGCTAGCCTACTTCTGGCCAAGATATTGGCCAGAATAATTAAAGATTGGTTTTTGTTACATTTTGTTGCGTCGCGTTTTTGAGTCGTCCAAAAACGGTGGGTGGCCTCCCTACAAGTGGAATAGGCCCTAACTTAAAATTTTGTTCTGTTTGAAATATTTTGATGAAATCTGGCCATCGATGTGTAGGTTAAATATGAATTGTCTTTAAGACTGTAAAATTTAATTTCGGAATTCTTACTTTAGGCCAAAACATTGGCAAAAAACCAGGGGGTCTTTTTTGGCGCACCCTGTAATTATAGTGCTAAGTACCATTTTATGTTCTGAGGTAGGCCTATATATATATAGTGCACGTGACTGGTCTATAGGACTATCCGTAGACGATGAAACTTAGGTAGGCCTACGTACACACACGTATTTACCATAGTTACATTTAACCCAACAGTATTAAGAATAGGCCTAGGCTATTTAAACAAGTAGGCTATCCTATTTTGTCGGCATTGATTAGGCCTAAAGTGATTTTTTTAACTTACAGAAGTACCACTAAAGTGACGTCGTTTCAGATATTCTGGCAACGGCTGTGGTAGAAAGTTGTTTGCGGTTTCATTAGGCCTAGTTATTCGTCGACATTTGAAGAATTTATGTAGCGCCATTTCAAGAAGCCTATAGACTCACTACTCACTTTCATGCATTAGCTTAGCCTTAGCGCTGCAAGGAGAGTCTTTCTCCCAAGTACCTGTAGGCCTATAGCCTACAGGAGCTCGAGATCTGCTGTCCCACCTCTGCATGGTGATCTTACCTCCGATCGGTTGGCGAAGCTGAGCTCTTGGCCTTTCGCTCTGGCACTGGTATAATGCAGCGACGCTCTTATAGGCCTACTCATAGAACATACCGGTAGGCCTACATATGGGCACCTTAAAATGTATACTTGCGCATAATTATATTCAACGAAGCAGCGATGGTGAAGGATCTCGTAAAACTGCGGGAGGACTATTTTCAACACGGGAGCTTCGATCGCCATTTACGCAAATCTAAGATCCCCGCGTACAGACTTCGACTGGAATGTGGTCTAGATGTAGGCCTATATCGGGCTAGTACGGTCCGTAGTATACGCACCGGATCCTAAATGCCGTGATGCCCATATAGGCCCTATTCAAACGGTCAGCGAAGAATCTCACCCAATTAATTCATTGAAATGTTACAAGAAGCAGATCGATGTCATATCATTATATATAGGCCTACGCTACGGTTGCGATATGTAAGCTTATATAGGCCTATCGGCCTACAGGCGTGCAAGCTACATTGACAATGACTTTAATGAAAAAGTGAGAATTAAAAGTTTACGAATAGCCTACATGGAAACACATTTAAAGAATCACAAAGCTGGGAACTATATGCTAGTCATGAATAGGTGCCTACCTGTGCTCATGTCTAAAATGGATCCAGATGGACTTGTCTATTATGGATTCTATCATATGGAAATACATTGGTCCCATCTCTGCCAATATTTCCATAGGAAGCACATAGACCTATAGCCCTATATAGACGACCCATATAGGCCTATGGAAATACTGGTAGGGAAATACTTGTTGACACATGTAAATTAAAAATTTCTAAAGAGCTACTCTAGAGTTAATCACAGGGAACCATCTTATTCAAGAGCGTTTCGTCATGTCATATGGTTCCGGTTCGTCCAGAGATATCCAGTGAAGAGATCCGAGTCCGGTTGAAGTCGTTTGCGACCTTCTACATCCGTCATTCACCTTCCGATCACCAGTGGAAAATCAGTTTCCGCCATCTTCTTTGGTTGAGGTTGGCACAAGGTCGTCGATACCTTCTTCCCCTTCCAGACGCTTTTCCATCTCGATCAGAGTCTCCACGCCATCTATCACCAGCTGAACAAACTCACGCTACACAAACACACATGCAAACACATCTCCTATAATACATAATTTATACAGAATGCTGATTATGCTGAATAAAGATCTAGTTAAACGTCGGTGGACTATCACATTCAAAGCAGTGAAAATTTGAATCTAGCATTCTAGCTAATATGTTAATAGGCTAATATAGAAACGAATTTATGGTCTAGTTTTAAAATATCAGAGGATTTTGATGGGAAATTTTTTTTCGGGTGTTAATTTTGGGAATTGATTTCTATTCAAGCAGCTTTACTATTACCATCCCTTTCTTTCCAGGCAGCAGGAACTTCGTATTCGAGTGATGATGATGATGATGGTCCTATCTCTAGATATTACAGAGGGGGTATTATAGCCTAACCTCCTCTGACTTCAGTGACTTGTCACAGCACAAATAACTTTTCCTATTATCCTATAGTAGCCCGAGTCCCTGGATTGGTCGATTTTTCTTACCTCCGACTTCTTGAGTCTGGCTGAGTTGGAGATGTCATAGACGCTGTCGACAGCATCCGTGTGTTCACCCGCTGTTCCTCTCCATTGTAGCCCGAGACCAGACACGATCTCCTCGAAACGACTGTCCTATATCACCACAAGGCATCTATTGTCTAAGTCTAATGTCTAGTAGTAAGTCTATCCGCACCATTAATTATTGCAGACTGCCAGACACCACTTTGCATCAATGCATATTCCTATATACAGCATTAACTGATGCTCGTCAACATGCAGGTGCAAAAATGAGATTAGATTAGATTGCTATGCCTACTTTTTATTTTTATTTTTTATACAAAGTTCTGTGCACTAATGATACTTATGATGCACGAAGTGAAACTGAGAAATTCAAATTACATAAATATATAAAATTATAAATGAACAAACCTCTGTGAAAAACCCATGTTTTTTTATTTTCCTGTTTTGTATTTTCAAAATCTTGCTAAACATTTAACCTAACCGTAACCATTGTGTTTGCCCTATCTGCAAAAATATCTACAGGTGCCAAAGTATACTTGCCAATATATTGCAAAAAGCTGTTTTAAAATGCGAATAGGCCTACATCATCATAAGTTACGCTTGACATTGATATTCGGACATTGTCATGAAAGCTTTAAGACTATAGGCTATGCGGACTATAATATTATCTGCATTGATATAATTATGAAATAATTAATAGATTTGCAAAGATTTGCATTAATATACGGATGTACCCGGTAAAGAGTTTAAATGTGTGTTTATGAAGGCGAAAGCGATCGAGTGTGTTTACCTTGCTAAGGAGTGGCAGTTGAACGTGTACGCTGCATCTGAGAACAGTTCCAAGGTTGCTGGGACAGGTACAGAGGTAACCGAGTCTCGGGCTCCACATAAATTCAGTGTCCTTCTCCTTCATTAGTCGCTCGATCTGGAATCATGGCCACCACAGTGCACGCAACTCATGCAGAGGGATACAGACAGACAGACAGACAGACAGACAGACAGACAGACAGACAGACAGACAGACAGACAGACAGACAGACAGACAGACAGACAGACAGACAGACAGACAGACAGACAGACAGACAGACAGACAGACAGACAAACGTGAGACTTTGAGTTAGTACCTATACCTCTTTGAGTTAGTGCTATAGGTCTACCTCTTTGAGTTAGTGCTCATACTTCTTTGGGCTATACCTCTTTGAATTTGTGCCTATACCTCTTTGAGCTTGTACAAATACCTCTCTCTTTGAGTCAGTGACTCTTTGGGTTAGTACCTATACCTCTTTCGTTCAGTGCCTATAGTCTACTAGGCCGATGTAACTTTTTGAGTTATTGCTCAAACCTCTTTGAGTTGATATCCATACCTCTTTGAGTTAGTGCAGCAGTGCTCATAGTAGTGCCCATAACTCTTTGAGCTTGTATGCATACCTCTTTGAGTTGGTAACCATACAGACAGACAGACGCACACAGACATACACACATACAGACAGGCGGCAGACAAACGTCAGACTTTGAGTTATAATATACCTATACTCTTTGAGCTAGCGCTCATACTTCTTTGGACTATTAGTTACCTTTTCGAGTTAATGCTGATGTCTGTGTGAGTTTGTACCTATACCTCTTTGAGTTAGTGCATATACCTCTTTTAGTTAGTGCCCATACCATTTTGAGTCAGTACGTATACCTCTTTGAGTTATAGTGCATAACTATATGTCTCTTTTATAGTTAGTACATACTCTTTGAGTTACTGCTCATACCTCTTTGAGTCCCGTGCAGAACCGATCAAACGTCTGTCGCATGTTTCCTCCTTGTTGCATCGAAATGACTCGACATTGGTCT
Organism: Lumbricus rubellus; assembly: GCA_945859605.1. Taxonomy (NCBI): domain Eukaryota; kingdom Metazoa; phylum Annelida; class Clitellata; order Crassiclitellata; family Lumbricidae; genus Lumbricus; species Lumbricus rubellus. The sequence continues at coordinate 28,684,687 of OX243818.1, forward strand.
TCCTCGTTGATCCAAATCAGAAAGTTCTTCTCTATGTTGTGCCTGCATAAATCAGTTAACACACGTAACTACAACGCTTTCACGGAGACAAAAGGCGCTATAGAAATGCACAGAATCGTTCGCAAGGTTTCGCAGGCGCTTAATTCATGCGGTGAGGCACGATCGATGACCGAGTGGCTATCTGTAGAGCGCGACCTTTAGCGTTGAACGTGTGGGTTCAAATCTTCACTGGGGAAAGCGACCTCTGAGTTAGGATCTTGAGTAAATCCTTCACTCACTACAATCGACTCAGCTAACGCCAAACCGAGGATAACAATAGACCATTGTATCAATTAAACGACAAAGCTTATTATTAAGAAGTTATGATAATTAGCCTAACTTGCGCTAAGCATTCGAGAGAAATGATACGATGGATAGACGATAGATGGATGGACGGATGGATGGTTGGATAGATGATTGGATGGATACATGGATGGAAAGACGGCCGGACAGGCTGACAGACAGACAGACAGACAGACAGACAGACAGAGGTCTGACCAACCAGATGCCCCTAGCGTCCGGCCAATCTCTGACTGCTCCAGAGTTGACCATCAGATGACCAGTTGGCTTCTGGAAGAGAAAATGATCCTGCAACGAACAACAGCAAATGCAATCAATTTGCAATATATTCAGGACATGCAATTAAGTTGCAATGTACAGCAAATGCAATTAAATTGCAATGCACCGGACATGCAATCAAAATGACGGCGGCTGTCGACCGCTGCTACTTTTAGAAGTGACGGTGACAGAGTAGACCTAGGTCTATACCGTTGTTTAATAATTATGATATAATAATAATATTATTATACAGCGGCGCTTGTGGACCTATACCTCGTGAAAAAGCTACGGCGTCTCGTAAAAGAACAAGAAACAAGCGCGAGCGTTTGTCATATTTATCACCATGGTTACGTTAAATTGCTAGAAGCTCAAACTATTCTGTACGTAGACCGGCGATAAGATGGCGTCCTTTTATGACTCGTATCTGAAAGATCTTTATCAAATACGCGAATTGCCAAAGCTAGTGGCATTCGTCGAACAGCTCGTTGAACCCGGAAAGAAGCTGCTGCATGACTGTTTTGTTGAACTGCCTCTTCGTCTGCTACACTTGAGCGCCGGTCCAGACGCCTCTACGTGGGGACTGATTGGCACAGGATTGTATGCGATGGTAATCGCAATCTGGATCGTCACGAAGATCAACCATTCAACTCAAAGGGACTTCGCACGACTCTTTCTATGGATCGTCTGTGGTCTGCCAACCGTGGCATTTATGCTGGTCATGGTCTGGGGTCTGACGTTTACTTCAATCAGAGAACAATTGCCTGCAGTCTGTGGGTGTCCCATGATGGTGAATATGGCTCAGTTCTTTGCCGGTATCTATTCGGTCTGGAGTTTGTGTGGACTGGAGCTGACTCACACGGCCGGTGCTGTGTCCGTCACCAAAGCGAAACAGCAAAACGTCAGCCAGGAAAATGTGAAACAGCAAAACGTGAACCATCAAAACGTGAACCTGCTAGACGTGAACCAGCAGCCGAAGCCTCCTCATTCGGTTCCATTGATAACCCAGCGACCGAAATACAGGTAGACATAATTATAGTTGCAAGCATACAGACCTCATGCCACATATTTCTAGACCCATTTCACATTTGAAGTTGGAGATTTGTAGAAAACATCCTAGAATTTCGTTTCGAGAAACCTAATTTTTCTTAAACATCATGTTATTGATAAGCAAAATAGTTATATTACAACTCAAAAATATCTTATGGCGCAATATTAAAAAGTAAATTAAGTGTCACCGTCGTAGTTGGTCGAAAGGGTAAAACGAACGAGATTATTGCCAAAATGTAGCTATATAGACCTACGATGTTCAATTGTTCTTGTCACTATGATCTGCTGCGTGTCTGTGAGATAGATTAAAACTTAAGTTAACTGGAGTATAGGAGGCCTAAGTTCGTTTGTGCACTGTCTAAAACATCGATGGTTTCTCTCTGAAAACGTGCATTGTCTTGTAAAGTGTCTGTCACTATCCGGAATTTAAGCTATTTGACAACCGAACTATTTTAGCTCTACTTAAGTTCGCTCATGAGCTATCAAGTTCAGCCGATATAAATAATAGTAATACAGGGTGGGCCAAAAAAAAAGACCCCCCCTAGGTTTTTTGCCAATATTTTGGCCAGAAGTAAGAATTTTGAAATGAAATTTTGCAGTCTTAAAGGCAATTCATATTTACACATGATGGCCAGATTTCATCTAAATATATCAAACAGAACAAAAGTTATATCAGTTTTAGTGAGGCCACCCCCCGTTTTTTGACGATTCAAAAACGAAACGCAAAAAAAATAGGTTTTTTGCCAATATCTTGACCACAAATAAGAATTTCGAAATGAAATTTTGCATGCTTAAAGGCAATTCATATTTACACATTATGACCGGATTTCATCAAAATATTTCAAACACAACACAAGTTATACCACTTTTAGCGGGACCACCCACCGTTTTTGACAATTCAAAAACGAAACGCAACAAAAAGGAGCAAAAACACGATTTTATTAAGTCTCATCTTAAATAACTGTTGTCAAATGAACTTGGTAGTGCTTCACAACTTGTGTTCAATGTACCCAACACCAGTGCCAACACTTCTTTTGAGTCTCTTTGCAAAGTTCTTGATGGACCCCTGATTATTCTGACAGATTCCTTATTTACCAATTTGATTGCCATCTTGCTAAGTGACTTCTCAGTGACGTGCAGCTACGCTGGTACCCTATTTCTTTTTTAAATAGTAATAATAATGATCAGCTGTCAATATCAAGGCTATTTGATAATAATTATTTGAGATGAGACTTAATAAAATCGTGTTTTTGCTGCGTTAGGTCTTTGAATTGTCAAAAATTGGGGGGTGGCCTCCCTAAAAGTGGTATAACTTTTGTTGCTTTGGAAATATTTTGATGAAATCTGACCATCATACGCAGATATGAATTGTCTTTAAGCCTGTAAAATTTCATTTTGATATTCTTACTTTTGGCCAAGATATTGGCCAGAATAATTAGATTGAATTTTTATTACTTTTTGTTGTGTCGCGTTTTTGAATCGTCAAAAAACGGTGGGTGGCCTCACTAAAAGTGGCATAACTTTTGTTCTGTTTGAAATATTTTAATGAAATCCGGCCATCTGGTGTAAATATGAATTGCCTTTAAGACTGTAAAATTTCATTTCGAAATTCTTACTTTTGGTCAAGATATCGGCAAAAATCTTAGGGGGGTCCTTTTTTTTTGCCCACCCTGTAGTCTATTGCTAACTTAGACTTTATCTTCTACATAAATTAACATAATAAGTAGCCCGATTCCTCAAAATGCTTCGGATTGAAATTCATGAAACATCTGTTAGCATCTATGACTAATGGATAGTACGTCAGTGACAGGCAGTAACGCCAAAGTTAAAAGTGAGATCGATGCTCGAGTAGGCTATTTATTTAGAATGTATTCATGCTCTTTCAGCCTATGGTTCTGATGACTCGGGTGCCAACAGTACAGAGACAACAACAATTTATCAACTCCGACGTTTACCAAAAGCTCTCTGATGGAACAAAACCCTTTCCGAAAAATAACTAGTCGTTTAGATAATAACAATTCTTCCTTATAACTTAACAGTAAAGCCTAGCAACATTAAACCATATATCGATACGAAAAGACAATCATACTATATTTTCAACTTTTGCAAACCGTTGTCTCATATCAGTTTCCGCGATGAACTTTTAAGCATAATTATAACGAACTGTTTTATTAGCTGCTTATTGTTACTATTAATGTTCTAAGGTATACGGTTATATACTGGCTGGTCTATATCCATAGACGACTAAACTTATGTACATGCATATTAACCGTATTTACATTTAACAACACTAAGAATATTTTAAACAAGATTAGTATCCTATTTTGTTGGCATTGATTAAAGTGAATAAAAGTACCTTTACCACTAAAGTGACGTCGTTTCAGGTCTTCTAACTGAGGCTGCAGTGTAAGCGGTTGTCTGCGGTTTCAATAGTCGCACTTTACTTTACTTTGCGTTATAATCGGCGACATTTCAAGAATTTATATTGTGACATTTCAATAATTTATATCGCGCCATTTCAAGAAACCTGCTCAGAGGCAATATGACATTGCGATTTGCGAATATTATGTCTTTGTCATGTCCCATAATAGAGTATGTCAACCACTTTCCATATCTGGGCAGCTATATGGAAAGGGATGGAGGAATAGAGGTGGATGTAAGGACAAGAATTGGTAAAGCAGCAGCGGTCTTCCAAAGAATGAGAACAGTGTGGAAATCAGGAGCGATACATAGTGACACGAAGATCCGACTGTATTCGTCGTTGGTGCTGCCTGTGGTATTATATGCAAGTGAAACATGGAAAACAACGGCGAAGATAACAAAACAGCTAAATGTCTTCCACCGGAGGTGCCTACGATTCATCCTGGGCATCTCATGGAGAGATCACATCAGAAATGAGGAGGTGTTGAAATTGGCGGGATCAAGAGACCTGGAGTATGTCATCATGGAGAGAAGAGGAAAGTTGGCTGGGCACATTCTTAGACTACCAAAGGAGAGGATTGCGAAGACGGCGATAACATGGGTTCCGGAGGGGGGAAAGCGAAGAAGAGGCAGACCAAGAAACACCTGGAGACGTACATTTAAGGAAGATCTGGAGAAGATGGGACTGGATTGGGACGAGGCGGAGGAGGTAGCTGGTGACCGTATGGAGTGGCGAAGACTTGTTGACCAATGCTCCGATCGGAACAGGAGGAACTAAGTCTAAGTAAGTCATGTCCCATATTAGTTATGCGACTGTTATCATAATATGACCATGAGATGGACAAATGAATAAATGAATGAATAAATGAACAAATGAACGCATGAATAAATGAATGAATGAATGAATAAAGATATGAAACAACGACGAGGTCATTATTATAGTCGCCTGCAGGTGCACACCTCAATGAGTCGTTTCTCCTCCTCTGGTGTGAGAGACGCCAGTGGGTAGTAGGTTCCGCTCAGCTCCCCTTCCAGCTCCTCGAGGGCTTCGACGATCGCCCTCTCGACGGCCCTCCGTCCTGCCCGACAGATCGCCGGTGGAAGACAGAAGCCGCGGATGTTGCGTCCAGTCCGAACTCGACAGGACCTCACGTATTTCTCGTCCAGGTCACCTCCTACCAACTGACCACCGAAACATAATTACAACCACCACTGTAACTTGCTATCAATCAATCAATAAATCAAAATAAACTCTATATAGCGCCACTTCAAGATGTCTACTCAGAGGCGCTCCCGGTTCAGCTGCGGCTGAAGAAAGCAGTTTATTAGAGTTGAAGAATAAAAGGATTTATTTATTTGTTTGTTATTCACGAAAGGTTGCATAACATGGTCTGTTTGATTGATCTATAGGGCTCTAGGGCCTAGGCTAATATTTAGGGTTATAGGCTAAATAAATATTAGTTGCACAAAACACTAAGTTTAATTAGCCTATTGTAATCGAGGGCTTCTTACTTGCTCGCCTGACAATGGTTTCAAAAACAGATATGGGATTTAGTAATTGACGTATATTAAGCATTAGAAGGAGTCTCAGGAGATAAGGGTCATGACCTCTTGTCCTCTGCCCGTCCACTTGTATCTGTCTGTCTGTCTATCCGTCCGTCCGTCCGTCCTTCTGTCTGTTGTCTGTCTATCAGTCCGTCCGTCTGTCTGTCTGTCTATCTGTCTGTCTGTCTGTATATCTGTCTGTCTGTCTGTATATCTGTATATCTGTCTATCTATCTGTCTGTCTGTCTGTCTGTCCACCTGTCTTTCTGTCTGTCCGTCTGTCTGTCCGTCTGTCTATCTGTCTGTTGTCTGTCTATCTGTCTGTCTGTCTGTCTGTCTGTCTGTCTGTATATATGTCTATCTATCTGTCTGTCTGTCTGTCTGTCCATCTGTCTGTCTGTCTATCAGTCTGTCTATCAGTCTGTCTATCTGTCTATCTGTCTGTCTATCTGTCTATCAGTCTGTCTATCTGTCTGTCTGTCTGTCTGTTTGTATATCTGTCTATCTGTCTGTCCATCTGTCTGTCTGTCGATATATCTGTCTGTCTGTCTGTATATCTGTCTGTCTGTCCGTCTGTCTGTCTATCTGTCTGTTGTCTGTCTATCTGTCTGTCTGTCTGTATATCTGTCCATCTGTCTGTCTGTCTATCAGTCTGTCTATCTGTCTATCTGTCTGTCTATCTGTCTATCAGTCTGTCTATCTGTCTGTCTGTCTGTCTGTATATCTGTCTATCTGTCTGTCCATCTGTCTGTCTGTCTGTCTATCAGTCTGTCTATCTGTCTGTCTATCTCTCCATCAGTCTGCCTATCTGTCTGTATATCTGTCTATCTGTTTGTCCATCTGTCTGTCTGTCTATCAGTCTGTCTATCTGTCTGTCTATCTGTCCATCAGTCTGTCTGTCTGTCTGTCTGTCTGTCTCTTTCTCGCTGACTTTTTCTGTCCGGCTCTCTACATGTAGGGGCATCTGTGCAAAGACGCTGATGAATTATGTAATCCAGACGGTGCATTAACGATGAAGATCTTGATGTTTTGGTGTTATTTTTATGATAATACGCCGCTGTATCAATTTAAGACGATCTATAGCGTTGGGACTGGTATACCTACCAAGTCCCATGCACAGTAGTAGAATTAAGCCGCATTATTGTAATTATTTATCATCCCTTGCTGTCGTGTTCGCTTGTCCTTCTTTCTTCACTTTCTTCTTGTCTTTCTCCTCTTATTCTTTTCCTCCTCATTTTCTTCCTTATCCTTCATACTTTTCCGCTTCCTACTCCATTATACGTTCAGCCTTCCGTTTGGATCCGATCGATCGATTGACCACAGCAGCAAACTGTGATGCAATGACTTCAGCGTCCACGTCCACCACCTCTGTCTGTCTGTCTGTCTGTCTCACTCTCTCTCTCCCTCCTTCATCCTGCCTCCTTCTAATCCCATTTTCAGCATCCTTAAGTCGTCTGAGTGACACTGTCTATCTCTCTCTCTGCCTTTATCCCTGTCACTTCGTCCAATGTTTGGCCTGCAATGCAAGCATTGCCTGAGTTATCGATCTCCTCAGACACTATCTTGTGAAGAGACATAATTATGCAAGATTAATATTATGTCTGCTTGTATACCTACATGTATACACGATTTTCTCTTTCCGTAACAGTACTGTCACCTGAATAATCCGCCCTGCGCTGCAGTTCGCCAGAATGCAATTCTCATATTTCCATTCCTGCATTTTCACCTTGCTTAGGCTACCTGTCTCTGTCTTTCTGCAAATATTCACAGATTATTATAGATGGAATATTGCATGTATATATATACCAGGTTAGCGTCCAATTCCGGAGGAGGGTGACTGTCTGTCTCCTTGAATCCCTTGTGTCTCTCATCGATCACCGCATCAAACAGATCCTTGAAGACCTTGCATAAACATTAAACAATACATATAATATATATATACATAGTATATATATAAGATATTAATATATATTATATATATATTGATCTATATAATTTTTATATCATATAAAAACAGACTTTAGGTGCACCGTCTCTCTGGCGAGGACAGCGGTAGGAGTCTGTTCTATACATTATATAGCCGGTCCTATACCCTTCCCACATGGAACCTATAATATAGTATTATTATGGTACTGTAGGCCTACATGTACATTTACTTTACTGTGAATATAGGTCTTTCACTCGCGTAATATAGCTGGCTATAGGGTGTCTTCACGGAATGATGGTGAAATGCAATGTATACTGTTTGGTGATGTCTTTGAAAGTAAGGCCTAAAAAAAATGTTGTGTTTCCGGTAACAGACAGTGGTGTAGTGGAGGGGGGACGCGGGGGGACGCCGTCCCCCCACTTTTTTCCATGGATAAGGGATTATTAATACTAATACTACCACTACTAATCTATATTAATAAAGAGAGGATTCTGTCTGTCTGTCTGTCTGTCTGTCTGTCTGTCTGTCTGTCTGTCTGTCTGTCTGTCTGTCTGTCTGTCTGTCTGTCTGTCTGTCTGTCTGTCTGTCTGTCTGTCTGTCTGTCTGTGTGTTTGACCGGAATGCATTTCGACAGTTTTAGACCTTTTCACTCCAGACCCTCACTACTCTCTCCGTCTCGGCGTCGGACACCCAGTGGAGGGGTTGGCGATTCTCTATAACCATGGGGGCCAGAGTGGGGGGCCAAACCCCCAAAATTTTTTCAATAAAACGCAGCTATTGATTTCAAACTTTGCACATAGACAGAGGGCCATCGGAACCACCCAGTGGAGTTGTTGGCGAATCTCCCCCACCATGGAGGCCACGGTGGGGGCGAAAACCCTAAGCGTATTAAACACCTTTTTAAACGCTTGCATGGTCATTATATAAACGCAGCTGATGTAAATGATCTTCCAATCCGCTTTGCTGTAAAGTCTTACTATAATTATAGTCAACTAGCTGAACCCGGCCACGCGTTGCTGTGGCTGAAAAGAGCATTCAACCATCCCTCCCTAACCCCCCTCCCCAACCCCCTCACCCACCCCTCCCCTTCCCTCTGCCAACCCTCCCCCTTCGCCTGCCCCTCCCTCTCCTCCCCTCCCCCTCCCCTTCCCCTCCCCTCCCTCCGCTCCCTCTCCAACCCCTCCCCAACCCCTCCCAACCCCCTACCCCTCCCCCTCCCCTCCCACGTCCATCGCTCCCCTCCGCTCCCTCCCCACCCTCTTCGTGCCGCTCCCTCCGGTCTTTTCCTCCCTCACACAGTCCCTTCCTGACAGCGGCCGGCCGCTTTGGTTTTTGAATGAAGGGAAATTATTTTGCAACTCGCTTTATGACGTCACGGCACTCGACCTCATTCTATGTTTCGTACACAGTCCCTTCCTGACAGCGGCCGGCCGCTTTGGTTTTTGAATGAAGGGAAATTATTTTGCAAGTCGCTTATGACGTCACGCACTCGACCTCATTCTCTGGTTCGTCTGCGACGTTTAAAATCGTATGGGTCAAATAGTGGACGAATTTTATCAAATATTGTTGTTAAAGATTGCGTTTTTTGGGAAAAACCATTCAAAGAACACTGGCGTATTCGAATGGAACGTTTTGGTGAGATTTTGAAAGAAATCGGTGCGTTACTTTGGCAGATCCTATCATTTTCAATTTGCTGCGAACGCCGTTAGATTTTTATTTATATAGATTTACGCGTAGGCCTACCGGTGGAGGTCGGAGTTAGTGGTGGCGTGTTGTGGGGTTGGGGTGGGGAGGGGTCGTGGGGGGGGGGGGAAATTTCCCCCCGAAAACCCAAATTTCACGGGTGGCGCACCGGTGGAGAGGTCGGAGTGTGGTGGGGTGTTGTCGGGTGGGTGAGTTTGGGGTGGGGTGGGGTGGGAGGGAAAATTTTCCCGAAAACCAAAATTTCACCGATGGCGTACCATTGAAGGTCGGAGTGTTGTGGGTTTTTGGGGGCGGGGATGGGGGTTGGTGTGTTGGTGGAGGGTGTGGAGTGGGAGCTGGCTTAAGCTGAGGGTTCGGGTGGGGGTGGAGGGTAGGGGTGAGGGCCGGGTGGGGTTGGGTGGAGGTGGTAGGTGGAGGGGTGGGATGGGGCGGGTGAACGGGGTGGGGTAGACGGGATGGGGTGGGGGTTTGGGGGTGGAGGTTTTGGGGTGGAGGTGTGGTGGGGTGATGGTGGGGGTGGAAGTGGGGTGGAGGGTGGATGTGTGAAGCTGGGGCGGGTGGAGGGGTGGGGTGTACGAGGTGGGGGTGGGGGTTTGGGAATGGAGGTGAGGTCGAGGTGGGGGTGTGGTGAGGATGGGGTGGAGGTAGCTTGGAGGGGTGGAGGGGTGAAGCCGTGGCGGATGGAGGGGTGGGTGTACAGGGTGGGGTGGGGGTTTGAGGTGGAGGTGGGGTGGAGGGGTGGTGTGATTGGGTTGTTGCCGGAGCGGGTCGAATCCTAAATTTCCCGGGCAACGCCGGGTACCCCAGCTAGTATTATTATAAAGAGCGTTCCCCCACTTCATTTTGAGCGTCCCCCCCCACTTCATTTTTTAGGACTACACCACTGGTAACAGAGCTAAAAAAAATTGGGTAGGTAGGTCGGAAAATATTTTTATTTTTTAAAATATTTTTATGCAGTGACTATCCGAAAAAGTATACCCCAATAGTCTTTTTTGCACGCTGAAACAAAGTACGTGTTCTAAGCAAGTATAAACTGCCTACATTGTATTTCCCGACTGTCTGCACCTAAAACTGCTCTAGAAACAGTCCTATTAATTTCATTTTGTTGACGTCTCTTATGTTATGTCAATACAAATGTTTTTAAAAAAGTTTTTGAAAAAAAAAAAAAAATTTTGGGAAAAAAATATTTTTTTGAAAAAAAAATTTTTTTAATAAAATTTTTTACAAAAATATTTGGGTCGCGGCCGTAAAAATGGGTCGGTCGCGTTACCGGAAACACAACAATTTTTTTACGCCTAACCTCCTTGATATGAAGCTAATATGGGATGCGATGCATTAACTTAAGCAATCTATAGTTGTTTATTAGTCGGCTATTACAGAATACTGCAAAGAGATTATAGTGACTTTGCTTTCAGACAACTCAAATTCACACGTATTATAATTTATATAGAGGTTCGTGTTACTGTGTTAGAACTATAACGCTGGACATAAACTATGCTATAAAGTGGCGTTGCCACATAACGGCATCGTAATTGTAAACTCTTGATTTCTAAGGAGCCACTCGATAATAATAATATTAACGACAATTTATATGGCGCCATAACGCGATCATACCGCTACAAGGGCGCCTCACAAACTGCTATCTGCGGGATAGGCTAAGCCTTAGCAAACAGATAAGTTTTGAGCTTTGATTTAAAAGAGTCCACTAAGGCGGCCAATCTAATGTCCGGCGGAAGACTTTTCCGGCATCTGGGACCAGCAACCGAGCTAAGCACATGCAGGGCTCCAGTTTATTCACAAGCGAAATGTCTGTTAGCCAGCAATAGGCTATAAATGATGGACATGGATAGGGCATTGATTTTGTCAAAACAATACCTCGTATGATTCCTCATCTCCTGCAACCAAACCGATTATCTTTCCATTGTTATCGATCGAAGGTTGAATGCATTTGTCCAAAGTTACTCCATTCGACGTCACTTCTTTGTACAACTTCTCGTACATCTTAAAAGACGATTTAAAAAAGACAGCGCACTGCTTTAGTTGTCGGGAAGGAAGGTTTAATTCCTTTAAGTGGCGTAGACAAAGGGGGGTTTAGGAGGTTTAAAAAAACCATTGGCTTAGGAAAAACGTTTTTTAAAGGTTATTTATCCACTTCGTCATTGGACATACAAACCTGCCTGACGGCAGAGAACATGAAGAAGAAGAAGATTTATCCACTTAAATAAGATAAACAAAACAGGTTTTTGTAGCCTAGTAACAATTGTTTTCTTCCCTTTACTGCTTTATTCCCTTTTTATTGATTAATTTATTGACTGTGATACTGTTGGGTTGGTGTCAGGAAGGGCATACGGCCATAACCCACCCACCCCCAATAATAAATTCCTGGCTACGCCACTAATCCCTTAACTCTCCTTCTAACCTTGTTAGCTAAATTACTGATCGATCATCGAGGGTTAGGTCTTGAACCCAGGCTCAGTTGTTCTGTGTGCGACGTAATTTATATTAACAGCATTCGGTTTTTACCTGTATTCCTATACCTTGTTATTCTGTTAAATCGAGCCCTCGAGCTCCTCTTGACATCTAAGACACGGTCCACGTACATGCTTTTAAGGAAATTCCTCAGGCCGACATGACTTTGCAATAATTTCCAGCTGCCTGAACCTACATGGTGTTGAAGCCTGGGGGATATTTCGGATCACCAAGTGCAATTACTCACATATCCGTCTGTCTCGCTGTATGAACTTTCTCAGCACCTAAGCAATGTCTCAATTTCTAACATATAGTTACCATATATTTAGGTACATCTCATGAAGGATACCTAATTCGATTGATTGTTTGTTTGATTGATTGATTGATCGATCGATTGATTGAGTAGTTCGACCCTTCAAACCGTACCACCAGGTTCTGTACAATATTTCAAAGGCCTCGGCTTTTTTGGTGCTGCCTATAATAATACTCCAATGATATAATCTTAGTCTCATTACACGTAGTCCACACTGCACCATCAGTTTTCACCTTTAGTGGTCTTATCACTAGAGCCGTTGCTTTCTTGTCGAAAGTCTGCTGATGAAGATGCATTTAATTAAATCTGTAGCTGATGTCTCAAAACCAAGTGGTTTAATTAGTAGTCTGCTTTTGACTTCTGGTTCTGAGTCGCTACTTCTGTGGCTCAGGGGTTATTTTAACGTGCAGCTGGACACAAAGTGTGTAGTTGGAAAACGAATTTGTGCAGTTGAAAATCAGGTTTTGTGCAGTTACTTTTTTACACACAATCGCATAAACAATGTAAGTAGCTAATATATTTTAATTAAACTAATTGTATCAAACAAGATTATAAGACATTTTTGCCGTGAATTTAACTTTAAATTTCTATTGACAACTCTATTGGCATAAAATACAAGAAAACAAGTCTAGAGATAGAGACATGGCATATTCAAACAAGCTGTCTTATGCAAGCCAAATAACGCTTAGCTTAGGCCCTAGTTCAGGGGTGTCAAACCTTTTTTAGTTGCGGGCCAAAGTGAACATCGTCCAACTAGTGGCGGGCCAGTGTGAACATCTTCTAACAATTGGCGGGCCATGGTGTCGAAGTTCCTAAGCAAAATTGGGTAGTGAATCGCTAGTGATCTGAGAGGGAGCTCCGAGCTTGGTCAGCCAATTCCCGGAAAAGTCCAAATATCGCGAAAATATCATGATTCAATGTCCAGTTTTCGCTTCTTACTAAATTTTGACAACATTTTAAATTTTGCAATCTTTAGGGAAAGCTCCGCGGGCCAGAAAAAAATCGTCGGCGGGCCAGAAATGGCCCGCGGGCCAGCTCTTTGACACCCCTGCCCTGGTTGCACTTTACATCATCGTATTACGTGAACTGTTATAATATACTGTAATACTATTAATTATTATATGGCTAATGGTTATAATGTTATTATTTACTATCATAATATATGACACAATCCTGCTAAAATGAGAATAACTTACTGCTAACATTTGCACAAATACGGTACTACTTTTGTACAACTGAATGGCTTCTCACCAGTGGTATCCTTCAAATTTTAAACTGTAAAATTTCAAAATGTGTGGTCCTTTTATTTGAACATTATAGTAAAACTTAAAAACAACATCATTACTACACATGGCTACCTGAATTTGGTACCGGTAGTTTATTAGTTCTTGGTTGGTTTGTGTACCATTAAAATATGATTTCAGAAAATACGTCCTGGTCAGCAATTCAGGACCATCTTGTGAAATAGGGTTAAACTGATATAGTGCTGAAAAGTCAGCTTATTTAGGCGACTATTATATTTATGTCTGCATTTATTCATTAGAATAACTCAGCAACTGGAGAACTGAGCTGCTGAACTCGATACATAAAGATATTTTTTTATTGTAATTGTAACGAACTCTAACCTCGTTACGGGGGATGGGTTTTTGCTCTGTAGTGGATTAGGGCAGCTGGCGTTTAAGGCGGGCTGATAGTTTAATCGCTAGAGGGCGTATGCAGTATAAAAGATTGAGCTCCGCTTGGAACGGTGGGAAAAGAGACTTGAATCTGGACGGCGAGGGCAGAGTTATCTTTGAAACGGAACGAGAAGGTCGTCACGTGACTGTGGAACCGGGAAGAAAGTCTTGTGCAACTGCGAAGTTAGGCTTCGATAATTTACGCTGAGTTAATAGCTTTATGGTCGAAACCACGGTGGAAGAAGAAACCACGAAAGACGGTTCTTGCAACGGAAGAAACAGCGGTGGCAGTAGAATTCCTTTGGTCGAGTTTCGTTCGTCATGTGTCTGGAGGAGTGACGGGAAACGCCCCTTTTCGAACGGGTAGTAATTAGAACTTTATTCATTTGTGAGAAAAGAGATATTTAATAGTAGGCCTCTGCTTAATTAAGGACTAAAATATTGTCGGGGTTCTAGGGTGTTTCCGTGCAGAAGCTATGGCTTTTGTGCATTTAATATCACTTCACTACTTTATGTTGAATGAGTGATATTTGAGAGTGTAGTCACGTGTACTTGAACTATATAATATCCGCTTCGCTATTATAGGCTGAATGAATGAAGGATATTTGCAAGTGTAATCACATGTACTTGAACTATTGTATATTCGCTCTGCTACTATAGGCTGAATGAATGAATGATATTTGAGAGTTATGGTTACTTGTACTATGTAATATTAGTCTCGTGAATATTAGGCGAACGGGTAGAGAACCGTCCAGCACCTTAAGTGAACTATTAGTAACAATTGTTGTGACTTTACGAACACTTTCTTAGATAGTTATGACTTTGATATAGTAATCTAGAGCAGGTAGTTTCTTCTATTTAGTTTAGTGGTTCACATTATATTGTTCTTCTGTGCTAATTAGGCGTAGCCATTGCATTACCACGTCTGTTCCTTTGATTACCTTATCATAAAGCAATGGCTTCTTCTTCTCTAACCTTAATGATTAATGAGGGGAATAAGAACTCGGAAGAAGAGGAAGAAGGAGGGAATATTTCCCCTGAAGTGGTCCTCGACCCCCTTTACTCCCAACTAGTGGCTCATCTGGATAAGATGAGTGACGCCCTAAAAGGGATGAAGCAGGATTCCGTGGAAATAAAGGCCCAACAGGAGGAAATGTTGGAAGACTTGACCGAAACCAGGAAGGACAGAAAAGAGTTACGGACTGAGGTTTTGGAGTTGAGACAGACCCTGACTGAGGTGACTGGTAGACGAGACGAGGAGCAGGAGGAAAGAAGGAAATTGGAAGAAAGGGTAGAAAGATGGGAGGAAACAAATATTAGGACGCTCACAATAGGTGCCCCAACGAACCCAGATACTTCGGACTCTGGTCCGGAGGTTGTCTACCGACCAGTGACCGTGCCTAGGCCCTCGAACACCTCGATCAACTTTGGCATTTTTCCCCTCCGAAGAGAAATGAACCCGAACACGGGAGCGAGACCAAAGGAATTTGGTCTGACCGGTTCATTTGCCCCAGGTCCAACGCACCTATTAGAAAGTATGGCCACCTCTCCACGGCAACGATCGGGAGTAGCGCCCCGATCGGGAGAAAGGTGGGCCTACGAGCGTTACATAATTATGATAATAAATTATATATATTGAATCCTAAAACCCTTTTTTATCAGTACTGGATAGTCTAATGGAGTTATTTTGCTAAAATGGCACCTTAAAAGGGTACCATTATAGTGTGAAAATAGCCCCATCCCAAATAATTGTTACGTGTTGCTTATATTTATTGAAGTCTTAGCCCACTCTTATAAGCACTGAAAAGACAGGTATTTTGTTAAAATGACACCTTAAAATAGTACCACTGCAATGTGGAAATTTAAAAAATTTCTGATGAGGCTCTGAAAAAGTACAGGTATTTTGTTAAGTTGACACTTTAAAATGCTAGGCCTACCATTGCAATGTGGAAATTAAAAAAATTTCTGATGAGGCTCTGAAAAAGTACAGGTATTTTGTTAAGATGACACCTTACAATGGTTCCATTGCAATGTGGAAATTCAAAAAAATTTCTGATGAGGCTCTGAAAAAGTACAGGTATTTTGTTAAGATGACACCTTAAAATGCTGCCATTGCAATGTGGAAATTCAAAAAATTTCTGATGAGGCTCTGAAAAAGTACAGGTATTTTGTTAAGATGACACCTTAAAATGGTTCCATTGCAATGCGGAAATTCAAAAAATTTCTGATGAGGCTCTGAAAAAGTACAGGTATTTTGTTAAGTTGACACTTTAAAATGCTAGGCCTACCATTGCAATGTGGAAATTAAAAAAATTTCTGATGAGGCTCTGAAAAAGTACAGGTATTTTGTTAAGATGACACCTTACAATGGTTCCATTGCAATGTGGAAATTCAAAAAAATTTCTGATGAGGCTCTGAAAAAGTACAGGTATTTTGTTAAGATGACACCTTAAAATGCTGCCATTGCAATGTGGAAATTCAAAAAATTTCTGATGAGGCTCTGAAAAAGTACAGGTATTTTGTTAAGTTGACACTTTAAAATGCTAGGCCTACCATTGCAATGTGGAAATTAAAAAAATTTCTGATGAGGCTCTGAAAAAGTACAGGTATTTTGTTAAGATGACACCTTACAATGGTTCCATTGCAATGTGGAAATTCAAAAAAATTTCTGATGAGGCTCTGAAAAAGTACAGGTATTTTGTTAAGATGACACCTTAAAATGCTGCCATTGCAATGTGGAAATTCAAAAAATTTCTGATGAGGCTCTGAAAAAGTACAGGTATTTTGTTAAGATGACACCTTAAAATGGTTCCATTGCAATGCGGAAATTCAAAAAATTTCTGATGAGGCTCTGAAAAAGTACAGGTATTTTGTTAAGATGACACCTTAACATGGTTCCATTGCAATGTGGAAATTCAAAAAATTTCTGATGGGGAGGGGGCACATCCCCCTCCCCATACCCCTCCCCTTAACAGTCTCGGCGCTACGCGCCTCATGAGAGTCCTTGGGACACTCGATTGTCCTCGATTGTCCTCCCCAGAAACCTGATTTCCCCCCCAGCGGAGGGGGGGGGGGCTAGATTAAATACTGCTCTTCGGAGAAGTAGGTTTATAAACTTAGCCAGTTACATGATCATGATAATAATAATAATAACATTAATAATAATAAAATAATAATAATAAAATAATAATAATAATAATAATAATAATAAATAATAATAGGCCTAAAAAGAATAATAATAATTAGGCCTTAGACTCAATAATGACCAATCTACCCGATGTAGGATGCTATTTTGATAATTATGTGCAGTTGAGAAATTTCCTTAAAATAACCCCTGCTGTGGCTTATTCAAATATAATTATAGTGTCAGTGAGATATACTATTATAGCCTAGAGTCGACCTTTAACGGCTCTGTTTCTAAACCATACTTCAATGGACCTGTCTCAAAAGCTTAATTTCCTGCTTCTAAATTCATTGTTTCCGTTGCATGCGTTGCAGCAGTGTCGACACCCACAGCTGCCTCCACTATAATACTGCTGACACTGACAGCGTTTCGCCTAGATTATTGATTTCTGATGCCCTATCGCTGCCGTTGTCACGAACCGACCACGCAAGCCGGATGTAGTGCCTGTAGAACTCAACGCTCCTCTCCCCTCACAAAAAAGTCAAGTGAAAACACTCCAAGAAACTAAGGATCACAAGAATCTGAAAAAATCGACAGACTAATAACTATTATAGCGCTTTAGAAAAGGTATAGACCCGTACGTGTTACAGTAATAGTCAATTATAAGTCTAATAGTTCTATAAGAACGGGTGGTAGGCTACCTACTTCGAGGGTGAGATGACGGGCGACCATGCACTGGTGATTGGAATAGTCTGGATAGTTATCCTTCGCAGGATAGTTGATGTAGTTACGAGACAGACCCTGCAGACATTCTTCTGATTGCTGGTCCTCAGACATCGTTTTATATTTCTGCACTCTACAAATAAACATCAAAACTAATATAATTAATTCAATTTAAACTTCTAACAACCTGATATAATTATAATTAATATTAATATTAATTACTAATTGTAGAAATATAAATGGTTATCTATGGGTCAGACTATGTCACTATGATCCAGTGGAGTTGGGATCTTTAAGAAAGACAAGGGGATGGGCTGAACTCAACCCCACGGCAATTCTTACCCAAATGACTTACATGTACCTATCTAACAGTTGCTACTTACACACATACATCAATGCATACAATCATACATAAATGCATACACATTAATCACACTTGTTCGCTAGGGCTTATCCGGCGCAGCTGTTTTTGTAAGGCGCCCTTGTAACGGCATGGCTGTGTTACAGCGCCATATAAATCGTCGTAATTATTATTATTATTATACACACATACATACATACATACATACATACATACATACATACATACACATACATACATACATACATACATACATACATAGTACATACATACATACATACATACATACATACATACATACATACATACATACATACATACATACATACATACATACATACACACATACATACATACATACATACATACATACATACATACATACATACATACATACATACATACATACATACATACATACATACATACATACATACATACATACATACATACATACATACATACATACATACATACATACATACATACATACATACATACATACATACACACGCAGCCTACATGTCGTGTAATCTGTAATGAAAACCAGTAGACTAGCATAATAGGATTACCTGGCAATGTACGATGATGATGTTCTTATCAGTCGTGTCGTCGTAGTCGTCACTCGATGAACGCAAGCAATGTCGTTGGTGCAGGACGATGATGCGGTTGATGCAGCAGCAATGAGAGATGGATGAGCATCTTCTGCAGCAGATGCAAGTGTAGACCTTACTCTGCCAGGCTCAGCAGCATCCACCGCAGCAGCATTCCATTATTCAGACGTCGTCTCTATAGCCCCATGCAACGGCGATGCACCGATTGCATGGGGTCCTGTAAGAACTAGGGCAGTTTTCGCAGGCGAAGCCCTTCCGGAGTAAATCCCTTGCAAACTGCTTCTGTTTTGCAACGGCTATTATTGCGATCGGTGCCATTTATTCCTTTCAGCCCTCCGGCATGACACCAAACCAGCCAGAAATCTCCTCGTAGCAACTGGCATCATCGTCAGCAGCAGCAGCAGCAGCAGCAATTGTTAGCGCATCCAACATCCACTGCGCTTCACTGCATCGGAATTGACCATCATCGATTCTGTACAAGGACGAATAAATTATTTTAACAATACCCGTCTGACCATGCAGTGACCATGCAGTGACCATGCACTGACCATGTCCGGTTGGATGTGGTGCCTGTGCCAGTGTAGCAGACGATTGAGATGCTTATAGAATAAATATATATATATATATATATTATATACATATGTATATATTGCAGTGGATGGCGCGAGGATCATTCACGATGTAACAGCTTGACCAATACGTACTCGTGTGCATGGCCGTGTCGTCGTCCTTGAACTATATCTGACCTTGGAGAAGGTCATACGCAGGAAGCATGCGTCCTTCGGATAATGCCTGCTAATTTTATACATTTATTTTATAAATCACTGAATCAGACACAGGGGCGGATCTAGTGGGGGCCAATCCGGCCATGACCATGCCCCCATTTAAAAATTGCATGGGGGACGATTGGGACGTGCCCTCCCCATTCGGTTTCAAAAAGGTTTTAGAAAATGTAGTGTGACAAGGCGAGAGATAAATAGCAATATACGACTAGAGGTGTCGTAATATATTCTTGACCCCTCCCTTGAAAATTTCTGTATCACACATTTCTTCCAAGTTTCTTGGTGCGTTTATTTTCGGTGTGTTTGTCTTGTGCGACTTCAAGTCTCACTTTGGAGCTTGGCAGCGGCGGCGCTACAAGTCGCGGAAGGTCACTCATTTATTGACCTGCACCTTTGCTAATGACCTGCCTGATGACCTTCAAAAAATTCGTTGAAATTTTTTTCTCTTCCTTGCATTTGATTTCCTCGACCTAACTAATAAAACCTGCTATGACCTATTGACCTTGACGCCAACAGTGTCTAAATTATTTAGCGACGGTACTGGTCCACTGGAGCGTGCATGGTGACGCTGGTGCAAAACAGCATGCAGTCTAGCCAAATGATCATTGATGTCATGTCTTTGGCTCGTAAAATGTCTGAACGCTATACGTGGGAGACAGAGAGACAGCGACAACACACACGTTTTTTATATAGCACCTATATTACCTCGAACCTGCTCGGTTTAAATGATTTGCTCAGACGGGATTAAATTTTCGTTGATCTTTGGCCGAAAAACTGATGACCTTTTTTTAGTCATTTGGTCGAAAAGTCTTGAAAATATACCAAATTTCCCTGCCAAAATAGCTGATGACCTGTTTTTTAGTCATTTCATCTAGGCCTATTTCTTCGACCAACAGCACTTCCTTGTACATGATGCATCATTTTTTCAAGCCAATGCTACAATGATCATAAGCTTTTAAGTCATATCCTACTTTCACCTTTGCCCGTTCCGTTGATTGAAAACTTCTTGAAACCTGATGGAAGGGCACGTTCTATGGGAATTTCTGATGGGGGCCATGGCCGGATTGGCCCCCTGGATCAACCCCTGATTATAATAATGGAAGCATGCATTCTACGTCATGTTTGCATGTCAAAGTGAAATAACGCAGGCCAATGTGACAAAGAGTAGGTTTCAAGGTAAGATGAGTCACGCGAAGGTAGCTGTTCACACGCGTATGCAACAGTACTCTAACCTATTGGTTGAGATTCAAACAGCCTAACCCGGGTACCCCAGATCGATGGACCTAAACGAACAATAGGCTACTATGCATTACCTAATACGGTTCTATGGAGGTAAATTACTTCCAATCGAGGACAATAACCTTTTTGCTAGCTCTAGCTGTACAGAAGTGCTTCTGCAACTGCACAAATCCATTTAGAATTGCACATTTTGTGTTGGCTACAGCTGCACGTTAAAAAAGCTCTGGTAGTCTGGTTAAAGAAACGGATACGTTCAGAGTGAAACAGTATGAACTTTTAAGAACTATTCCTCCACCTTGCGAATACAAAGGAAACATTTCCTTATAATAATTTTATAGTAAATATTATTTCTCTAATAATTATAAACATGTTATACTTTTGCCATAGGCCTATAATCCCTTACAAAACTGGCCTTTCTATTATATATGCTGTGCGAAACCTAATAGGATTATAGAAAATTAATATAATTCTGGTCATTGTTCGTTTTCTATTTCAGGCACTTTCGTTTACCCCATTCGAAACGACAGGTGACGCGACGCTCGCTTTGATAATGAGTAACCAGTCGTTTAATATAGACTCCGTGGTACTTTCCTTCACAAACTTCGTTCAAAATTTCTCAGTTATTTCTCAACCCCAGACCTCCAAAACACATTTTCCCATGTAGTTTCGAGTCGTTGAAATTATCATTAATGTTTCGTGGTGACGATGGAAATTTTTTGAAAATATAGATGTATGTCCAAAATGCGAAGTCGTTTTCAGCAAGACGTTTTTGGTTGAGTTGGCATTTCACGTTGCACACTGGTTGGACACATGCAAACAGTTGGTTAATGTGTGGAGATAACGTTGAACGTACGACGGTAAAGTTATGGATTACCTGATTTCCGACGACGGTAGATCTCTTCGTAAAGTGGTAAGTTCATATCGAATCTTATTTTCGATTAAATTTGTTGAAATCGTGATAAACACGTGCTGTGTAAGATTCACTTTGAACAGATTTTGTCGGTTTACGGTGTTTTTCAGTCTCACCATCGCCATCTAGCGAATGCAGTTAGATCAATTTCAGATCGTTTGTGGACAGTTTATTAAACTGCCCTACCATCTAGCGAATGCGAAGAACGCTTCCAACACTGATGTATCTCCTAAATTAATAAAGCAGCATTATTTAAGGGTGAAAACTAGTCGAGGACGTTTAAGATACTAACTAAAATATGTTTTGGACGTCCGAAGAAATTTTAAAAGCCGTGGTAAGTTTTAAACGAGATTTTGAATTTACTTTCGTAGGTGAGGGAGACTCAGGGAGTGTACGTAGATGTACTTTTGTGAACAGAACGTTCGCAGGTGTACGCGTCAAGCATGGCTTGAATGTTAATAATATTAGCCTAATTAGGTATTTAATAAGGCGGGAAAGATGGCCAGAGGTGGTGAACAACCTGAGGGGCTGGGCTGTTTCATGTTTGTTGCACGACCTATTGCTACGCTACTGCCCCCCATGTAGTCATCGGTACAAGGCACTGCAAGCTCGCTCTCCGCAGGCATAAATCCAGAAATGTTTGTATTTTGGCGGTCTTCTTTACACGTTCTTCTCGTGCTTGACGCTTTGCAGCGCCACTTAAATAAGACTTAGACATAACTTGGGGACAGAAAGAGAGTGCCGTACGATAATTTAAAAGTATACAATTTCCAGGTAGGCCAAAAAAATTATTGAGTGTGTACTGTGTACGCTGTAGGCCTATATGTAGGTTTGAATACATTCTGAAATGTCCCTAAAAGTACAAAATTTACTCTGACCCTGGGGGGCCCTTGACAGCCGGGGGCCTTTGTGCACTGCACAAGCTGCACAGCCTATTGCAATGCCACTGAGTGACCGAAAAGTTCTTATAGTAGTGTCCTATGAAATTAATTACGGTGGGTCTTAGTCGACATGAATGAAATAATTTGTTGTGGTGTCAAATTTGCAGAAGTAATTCTCACATCAAACGCCAGGCGGCGAAATAAGCATTTTACTGAAAGCTGAACCTCCTGTTTTGGACAGTGACGCGGTCGTTCCTCTTAAATGTCTGTGTTGTTTTCATACGTCGATGGTTGTTTTATAATTTTCTATATTTAATTTAATTGTGTGATAGTTTATTATCGTATTATTCTGCGTTATGTTGCGAAACAGATTTGGCAAAAAATTCAACACAAACCAATCTGATGTCATTTTTGCGTGTACAATTAGATTTCTAGACGACTCTGAGCCGGTGTCCGTTACATTCCAGGTACAGTCTATTGATTTATTTAGCGGCTTTCTTTTATATTATATAATGCTTCGTAATTATAGTGTGTAAGAATTAAATGTAGTAATATTTTTAGACTACCAGCAATAGCTTACAAGAAATAATAGAAACATTTAAGCAAAGTCATATAACATTCTCATAATAAAACTAAATTAACAAAGGCATCAGCTCTGGGTAGGGTGAGATCACAGGTAATCTATCACTTTAGCATACTGAATTATACGCCCGGTACAGCATAATTATTTTTCATCATTCCAATTTCTACTACTGCATGAATCATTTTCGTAACTCCAGCTTCCATTTGGATAGGAATTCGCTGAATCATTTCAGCTTCTATTTAGCAACAACTAGTTTTTATCAATCCCACTTCTATTTAATTAACAACTATTTTTCAACAATCCAGGGCCAATTTCAGCAAGAATCGTTTCATCAATCATGCTTCTATTTAAGTAGAAATTATATTCATCAATCCGACTTCTATTTATCAAGAATTCTTTTCACCAATCTAACCTTTTTGCGACACACACTAAAGCCCTTGCTGTGGTTAACAATTTAGAATGCAAATGCGATGGATAACCGAGATCATGTGATTTGGATCACTCGTATTGTATGGATTGACATTACAGAGGGAGATTGTAAGTGGAAAAACAGATTCTGCACTAGATTAGTGTTTGTAAAGAGTTGGGAAATCGGTAGGGAGGAAGCCTGAACAGGTCAACTTCCTCAGAAGACCGTAATGGCCTTTACTCTTCACGACGTTTGCAAATCTCGCCAGAGGAGGAATAAAGAGGCCGTGCGATGGTTGTAGCTCTAACAACGTGAAAGAGATGTTGACCGTGGGTGACCAATACACGTAGAGAGGGCATGGAGAGATGGACTTCACAACGTCTTTGGTCATTGTTTGTAGCAAGGTGGATGGAGGAATTATGCCAGTGGTTCCCAACCTTTTTTGGCATAAGGGCCACTTTTTCTAAGTTGGAAGTCATGAGGGCCACTTGTTCTTAGTTGGAGGACATTAGGGGACCACAAGGCTCAAATTTAATTATCAAAAAGCATATAAATTGTTATAATTGATTCAAAATAGAATGTTTTATGTTATTTATAGACGTCAAAATAAAATAATCTGTAATGGAACATGTGTTCTATCCTGTCCAAATTGTCAATTTTTTCAGATATTTAAAAAAATTCTTTGAGAGATGCGGGCCATTTTTTAGGCCTGGCGGGCCACTTTTGGCCTGCGGGCCATGGGTTGGGAACCGCTGAATTATGCTAACAGACGAGTTAAGTCCATAATTGTTAATTTTGGATACTGGAGGATTTATATAACCCAAGCTTTGCTTGTGCAGCATTGCCATCAACAGCGTTATGTATTTAAAGCAAGGATTATTATTTTATTTTCAGAAAGATACAAAAGGCCAGTTTCTGTTCAATCATGTCTGCCAGCAGCTGGACCTTGTTGAGACCGACTGCTTTGGTCTACGATATGTTGATTCGGAAAAACAGCGGGTTGGTTTCAATATAGACATACTAACTACACATTGTGTTGTATCTTACCCGTTATTGCTGATGTTTGTCAAGGTGCTGTGCTATGGCACCATAGAATTTGTTGTCATTAAATAATTTATATTAATGATTGTGCTAAGTGTGTCTTCTGTAGGTTGTTGGCATCAAGAAAGATATTTATTGAACTGTGTTAACTAGTAGTTAATTATATGCTTAATTCTTGTATAATTCTGGATGATCATTGTAGCAATAATGAAATGTTATCTTGTTTAAATGCTACTGTGATGTTTTCCAGCACTGGTTGGATCTAACGAAGCCTGTCTATCGTCAGTTGAAATGTGAGTTTAATACTACATTTAGTGTGAAGCTTAAAGCAGAGGTATCGTAAGTCTTACCCACTTTCTGGCCATAACACATAATACAGGCAGTAAAAGGCTTGAAAACATTGTTACTCACCCTTCACTTAATAGGCTTAGATGGCCCTGGCTTAATCAATGATTATGGTGGTGATGCTGATGAGTTTGATGATTATGATAAGTATGATGATTATGATGAGTATGATTATGAGGATGGCGGTGATGATCAAATTAAAGTTTGACTTTGACTGAATGGTGAGCAAAGTAGCAGAGGAATGAGTTCAAATTTTTCCACTTTGCATGATCTTGCAATGTAAATATGGCAAGGGAGGGTTAAATGATATAATCACTTGTCCATTGATTTTGGATTAATTTGTCTGTTTTTTCGATCAATGAGATTATGCATGTGCAGTGAGTTGTGATTACTGTTGAATTTCTTTAGATGTTGTTCCAATGGTTCTTTGTTTTCGTGTGAAATTCTATCCAACTGACCCGATGAAATTACGGGAAGAGATTACAAGGTATCATGTCGCTCTTTCTGTTATTTGTCTCTGCTTCTCCAGCTGTCTCTCATTTTATTGTTCTGTATCTAAAATCTATTCTGTTTCTCTCTGTCTCATGCTGTTCGTATCTTTTCTTGTGTGGGTTTCTTTCTGCCTGGAAAGATGTGTTACCTTCATGGCTGTGCCACCTGAAAATATATAAATGTCATTACATAAAAAGACTATGCCGGACCATAACAGATGATGCTGGATCGAATGACAACAAATGAGTATGAAAAA
Organism: Lumbricus rubellus; assembly: GCA_945859605.1. Lineage (NCBI taxonomy): Eukaryota > Metazoa > Annelida > Clitellata > Crassiclitellata > Lumbricidae > Lumbricus > Lumbricus rubellus. The sequence goes on from OX243818.1 coordinate 28,710,146, forward strand.
CTCCATGTAGAAGCCCAACTTCCGGAGGATCGATGATGTCAGACATTTGAACCTGTCTTTGAGGTAGAGAAGCAGAAGATATGTCATGGTTGGTTCAAATATGGAGGACAGTAATAGGTATCAACAAAGGTGCAATGCTCAGATTGTGCAGTTCTCTGGACTTTATGAAAGCTAGCCTTCTTTAAGCCACTTCATTCAGAAAATTTATATAGCACCCCTTCCTGGAAGCCTACTCAGAGGTGCTCTCACGTGTTACGTTGTGTTATTTTGTGTTAAATGCTATTATGATGCTTGGTTGTGATTGCAGGTATTTCCTATTCCTGCAACTTCGTCGAGACCTGCACCATGGAAGATTGCTCTGTCATCAAGTTGATGCCAACCTACTGGCTGCATCCATCATACAGTGTAAGACTCTGATCTATTTTCTTTGATTGGTGTATAAGTTACAGTTACCAAATGTGGTCACAGCAGATGAGGTGAAGTGAAGTAATATTCATTGAGGAATGAAGTTAAGTAATGAATGGTACAGAATGATCTGGCATTTACAGTAATTGTTATTGTAATCGTACATTTATATAGCGCCCTTTCAAGAAAACTCCTCAGAGGCGCTCCCGACCTGACACCAAACCACAATCAAAGAGAATGGTTTTTCAAACGTGCAGATGTTTGATTATTAGTAATGTTGGGTGAGTTTAGATAGTGTGTTGCTGTGCAATAGAAGGTACAGAAAAGTACTTCATTGAATCATCAAATCAGATAACAAGGAACCACAGTTGAAAATCACTGACTGTGTACAGTGACTGAATGTTGTCGGTAGACCTATTTAGTGCGCTATTCATATTCGACTGAATAGTTGGTCCAATAATAATTTCTATTCGGCCAAATAGTGGTAATCACTCACCTATTCGGTACAACCATAGTATTGATATGCTGATCAATTTGTTAATTGGATTGATTGAATCTGTATTTATATAGTGGTGTGTCTGTAATGATGGATTAACTTTCATTCATTCCGAAAACTTATATAGCGCCCCTTCAAGAAATCTACTCAGAGGCGCTCCCAGCCCAGCCATGACTAAAAATATAGGTCTTAACGGTTTGTATATTTATTCATTGACAGCTGAGATTGGTGATTTTGACGCTGAGGAACATCTGTCGGATTACATATCACATTTCAAGATGCTACCGAAACAGACGAGAAAGCAGGAAGAGAAGATTGCGGAAATCCATCGCACACTTGTGTAAGAATGCAGTTTTGACCAATCAAATCAGTCTGTCATTCAGCTGATGAATCTGTCTTATTAGTCTGTTGTTTTATTACGTCAGCTTATGAGTCAGTTGATGAATCAGTTTTTCATTCCAGTAGGGCACCAGTATAGGAGTCATTCAGTGCCTGGGTAGACACTGATTCATACCTCGGTTGTTTAAGCTGTTTTATCTGATTTCATGACTTTTGTATACATTATGTCTGTATCTGGACATTTAATGTAGTTCCTTGTGAGCACCTGTGTGATGCTCGCTCCTGCAGATAAAGAATTTATACTATGATTTCATTTGAAGTGACTTTTGACAGATCTAAAGCAAAATATTTGTTTAACACCCGTTTGGGCAAGCAAAAGGGAAGCTTTGAACAATGAGCATCTAACCATTTGGACTACTGTGCACTCCTGAAATGTTCTTGAGAGTTATATATTCAGTTTATTATTTAGAGTTGTTGCCCAAAGAAGGCCAACTTTGGTCTCAGTGGGTGGTCCTTTGAGTCAGCCCATATCACATGGAAAATTTGAGAGAATCTGCTGTTGATTTTTTCAGGGGCCAGACACAGAACGAAGCAGAGGCGCACTTCCTAACGAAGGCAGCTCAACTCGATACGTATGGTGTGGACCCACATCCTGTCAGGGTATGAACCACTGTCTCACGTCTTGCCATGGGTTTTTTGTTAACTACTGTTTCACGTCTTGTCTTGTTTCTGTTCGCCAAACATCAGTCAGTCAATCAGTTATAGCTAATATAACGATCTCTCCTCAGATTTGCTAAATTCGAGTAAAATAACTAGTTTAGTTTTATTCCGATCTGTTTGAGTGTGACTTTGGATGCCTTTTTGTCTGTCTAGGACCAGAGTGGAAACCAGATGTATCTAGGAATCACACATTATGGCATCATATCTTTTCAAGGAAGCAAGAAGACAAGAGCCTTTAAGTGGTCAGTGTCTAACTACTCCGTTCTTAACCCTTTAATGACCGGCTACACACGTTTTCTATGCATTTTAGTACACGCCGGTAGTTAAAGGGTTGAATCTCTTCGAGAAAAACGTAATGGCATTCAGTTTAATTGATCCGTTTATTACAAAGATATCTTTGTCTTAGACACTGGACAGGCTACAATATTCCTGAACAAAGAAAGATTGTTCCATCTCTGGAGGCTTTCAAATAGGAACTCAAAACCTGTCTTTTAAAAGTCAATTATATAATATATTTGGCTTTATTTCATATGCCTCTCAATGATTTTATTAGGGTCAGGTAAAGGACCCTTTTCTTAAACCTTGCTGCGCTATTGTAAAAATCATTAAACCTAATTATTTCTTTTGACTTGTCATTTATACGTTCATTCATTCATTCTGAAAATGTATATGACACCCCTTCAAGCAGTTGCTCCGAGCCCAGCCATGGCTAAAGAGGGCTAAATCGGACAGATAAGTAGGATGGAGCACTACCAGTGAGACTCGGCCAGACAGGTGCTTATCATGTTTATCCTGCCCTTAGCTGACCTATAGATATTGCAATCTGAATGCTGTAGGTCACAGATTACAAAGATTACTTTTGAGGGAAAGATGTTCATTGTACACGTCACAGCCACTGAGGTCAGTCCGTTAACTTTAGAGCTGTGCATATCTTGAATTTCTTTCGGCTGCTAATAAAGATATTCATTTATCAATAAAAGTATTTATTTATCGATAATGGTATTCATTTATCAATAATAATTATTTATCAATAATAGTATTCATTTATCAATAATAATATTCATTTATTAATTCAAATTGACAAGGGGAGATTTACATTGGCATGACTCTAGGGTTGAAGGACTTCAGGGAGCTATCAACTGGAAAGCATGCCATAGCTAGAAATCAGGGATTGGCAAATCTCTGGCATTACTCTACTTCACATATCTCAAAGCCTTTCTGTTCATTAAGTTGTGTTGCAACGTTATAGATTATGAAATTTTCTGTTGTGCAGATGTTTTGATGTTCAGAAACGAGTTGTGAACAGTTTATTTGGATTTTTCATGTCATTGGTCGTCGTTTTCAGAAGGTTTGTGACTGTGTGACATTATGATTTCGTGCATCAATTAAACTCTTTTATCTGATCAATATATCATTTATTATTTTTTTTAATAATATCATTTTTGCACGTTGCTGCTCATCTTATTCTGTTTTTGTTTTAAGAATTTATGTTTTATTTAGTTAGTTGAGTGTGGTGAACGTTAACTAATGATCTCCTGCATTAAGTTTAGTTTTTTTTCTCAAGGATTGTGTGCACATGAAGATAATGAGGATTGTGCATGAGATTTGATTTTGAATTTATACAGCATTTTTTTATGTTTGCTTGAGTCCGTTGCTCTGCTGCCAAGTGTGCCTTTCTGATTTAATTTTTGAACCTGCTTACTGTTTACCAATAGTTTTTACCAATCTTCCATTGTCAAAGTCATTGATGTGATAATCCATGAGTCTGGCAAAAGATAACATGTGTTATATACCAGCCAATACATTTATTCAGTTTTGGGTCATCCCAGATTGGGCTATGTAGATTCAGTTGATGCAGTCAAAGATTTGCTCCAATGTTGGAAAATCAGTTGTCCAGACTTTCTGCAATATCTCTGAGCAGCATAGAACAAGCAGACGTGTGGAATCTACCACTTCTGTGCCAAAACGTCAAACATGGAATGATTTGACAGTGAGAAAATGATGGGTGTAGGTGGGCTAGATTTCATTTTTCATCAACCAGTCTATGAAAAAGCTACTTGCTGCACAGCTAAAATTGAATGTATGTGGATTGGGGAGTGCCTATTTTGTTCTCTTAGGTACTTGAACTGGATTAGTCCCAAGTTCAGGAACTGAAGTCAAAGATTATATAGGACCTACTGTCCTACTTGTCATGTTTAGTTACTTCTCAGCTTTACAATGTTTTTCTCTAGCACCATATTCACACTTTTGCACGGTTTCCGATAAAGAAAATATTTTATAAACTGAGCACTTCATTGTGTTACTGTGTGCTGTATATTTTGACAAGAAATGCTGTACATAGCACTTCCTCTGTTGATTTTTTTCACGCTAAAGTTTCTTCTCTGTTGTTTTTAGCGGGGCACCGGACTTCTTGGTTGCACGAGCAGTGGCATGGTATGCACGTCACTCTCAACTGTTTCACGTTGCCTTTCTTCTTCATTTCCTGCTATTTTTATGTTGAATTTATAAGAAACAAGGCTTTACAATTTTTGAGTATCCCTATTGTGTTGTTTAAGAACAATTGCAGATGGCAGCACAGTTAAGAAATCAAGCCAGTTGGTGTGAAAGAAGTTCTATCTTGATTGTCTTGATAGCCTGTCATATGGTTCGACATTGTTTCAAAAGATTGATCCATGTGATGCTTTGTGTGTCGTTATGGGATTTGTAGGTGAAATGGGAAACAATGATAATTATTGTTGCTGCATTTAGGTACACTGTGAAAAATTCAGTCACTCTGTATATTAACATTTTAATGATCTAAAAACTTTTGAATGATCTTAAAGCGTCTTGGAAGAGTCTTATTTAGTTTTAAAAAACCAGAGAGATGGAAGAAAGTAGTTTTGAGACAGCATATACATGTGCTTGGGGTACTAGTTAGTAACAAAAAATTTGTCAATAGAGAGAGAGCCAATTCCACAATGCAATGAAGGCAAAAGCTCGAGTTTTGGCCAAAGAAGCAAAGACAAGGAGATGATCACGTATGCATGTGTCAGACTATTTCTTAAGGGCAGGCTTTTAAGAGTATCGCTTAAAGTGGCAGTCTAACAGAGGTGTATCTTATAGAGCGGCTTGAAATTGTTTCTCAAATAATAATAATATTAGTAATGTTTGCAGTAGCTAAAAAAAGTCATTCATTCTGCACAGAAGTATTGTTTTGTTTTACTTTTTCTTTACAAATCAGAAGAAGCATGCTTGTGGCTTCAAGTGTCTAACAACCGCTGCGTGCAAGCATCTCTGGAAGTGCGCAATTGAACAGCGCTATTTCTACACGTGAGTGCATGCTTCATTGCAATTTCTTTGCTACTGAGATGTTAATGCGATGTTTCAGTACGTGATTGTACAAGCCGTTCAGTTAGAAATTTTTTTAAGTAACTGGTCTCAGCTGTTATGTATTTAGTACTGCTAGCAATTGTGTGAGTAGTGAGTACAGTCCTAGAAATGCAAGTCAGCAAGTAAAGTCTTAAAATATTCATTCATTGAAGTACTTATACAGCACCTCTTCAAGGAAACTACTCAGAGATGCTCCCGACTCCAGCACAGCCATTAAGAACAGTTTCAAGTGCTTATAGAATGTGTCAGAAATAATGTTTTGTTTTCAAGTGCTAGAGAACAGGTTGCACGTGCAGCTCAAGAAGAAGGCATTCCATACTGCCAGGTCAACCACAGCTTTACATTGTAAGAGTACGAGCAAATGGCACTGAGAGCACTCTTCCCTTCGCACTGATTGCATTGCTAAGCGCTCGCTTGATGGCAGACCTAGTGCATGTTGGCTCGTACAGGAAGCCATTTAGTTGACAGAGAAGCAATTAGTGGTAGGGATCTGATATTAAACTGTCATTTTATTGTCTGTTAGTGAGCGCTGTGTTCTTGTATCTGTTGCTTAAAACAGTTTGCAATCGTCGGCTGAAATTCCTAAAGTGACATCAGGTGGTGGACTGTTTAGCCGAGGCTCAAGATTTCATTTCAGGTAGAACTTCATTCATTCATTCATTCTAGGTATAACACCCCTTCAAGAAACCTCCTCAAGTGCGCTTGCAGCCCAGCCTCGGCTAAAGAAAAAAGACATGAGTGATTTATACAATCAGATCCATAGTAGGTTTTAATGGAACTTTGTAGTTAGATTCAGATTAATTGTATGATATAAAAAATATATAACTTTGACATTTGCTCATTTTGGACAATTTTTATCAGACATTAAATGTATTCTTAGGCTGTTTTTGTATTTTTGCTGACAGTGGACGATGTGAGCAAGAAGCAATTTTGAATAACGAGAGTATCTCACGAGACGAACCGCAGTTCATCAGGTAAACAGTCTGTACTTCGCAGCTCTGTTACTTCATAGAGCTCTGTGTTTCACAACTTGTTTAGTCTTATCTAAGGAACGTGAGAGATTGCCTTATTTCATCGCTCCATCAGTTACTCTGCTGACTCAATTGGTTAATCTAATCTGTTTGCTCTGACAGATAATTATAATCGTGTGTAATCACTCAGACAGGTATCCAGTCTGATTGATGATATAGTAGATCTAATCTAATCGCTAGAGTTGTATTTATTAATCTATATTATCTTATGATTACATCTAGTTGCTATGATCTTTTTTGAGAGCTTGATATTCCCTACGAGAGAGGCTTTTGACATTTGTGCTGGTTGAGTTGCCAGACTGAAAACTGTGCTATATTTTCAATGCTTGTTCATTCCCAAAATCCCGCACTTGCACATGCACCACATTTCCACACTTTAGGCTGTTGAGTTAGGCTTCCTTGTCCAACGACTTTTTTATGGTGCATATTATCTTGGTATCATGATTTGCTTGCTTGTGGTCTTTGAATCATGATGAAAAGCTTTTCTGTCTGAAATTGCGTTATCCACGTTGGTTTAACGGATTGCCATGTTGGACATGCCATGGATTGCCTGTTGGATTTTGACTGCATCCAACCAACCTTGGACTTTATGCTTTTACCGATTTTACTAGATGCGACCATACATTCTTGGCACATCATTGCTACTATCTGTGTTGTGCTAGCTGAGCATTATTTTGTAACATAGAATGGGATGGTTTGAGCTTTCTATAATATTGCAGTGATTCAAATTCAACATGCTCTGTTTGACAGTCTCATTATTTGAGATTTTAATAAATCATTTTTATTCGTTGTGCTAGGTCTTCTTCAAACCTTCACTTTGTTCGTACGTATGCGAGTCTACGATCTGGTTCTGTTCCAAACACATTCAGTGCGCTTGGACTGAGTGACGAGAGCTGTGAGTTTTACATTCGATCAACTTAAATCTCTACATTTCTATGGCACTTCAGTGTAATGTGAAAGCAAACTTACCAAATGGGTTTGCATGCAATATTTTTTTATTATGATCTCAATAAATTGACTACCCATGAAACGTTTAAGACTATGGTGTAAGGATATATGGCACACTTCGCTAATGTACCATTTTTCATGTGACATGAGAAGAACTGAGGGTTTGAACTTCAGGTGTTGAAATCGAATGCCAACTCAGTCAGTCAGTCATTTATGTGTGTAAATGATGAATCTAACTTCTTAACTAAAAAATCTTTCAATGATTGGTAAATTAAGTGATCAGTAGACTGTAGAAGAATGAGCTCCTGTAGATATTTTTTTAAGTATTATATGAGTTCGATGGGAATGCAATCAAGTAAGTAAGTAAGTAAATACCCAGCACTGTACAATGTGTACATGACAAGCTTACCACATTAACCCAAAAAAATTTATATTATACACGTCACAGAATTGAACGCCTGTAGTGTTGCCAAGTAGTTACGTGCACAGTTCAAACCTGCCGATGATCAATTGCTTCTTATTGATTCGAAGTGAGTAGTTTTATTTTTTACTGTGTTTCCAGTTGACAGCTTCAACCACTGCGAGGCACTGTCAAGGTCACTGGACGACTTCTCCATGTTCTCCGCCCCAGAGTACGCTGATCGCAACTGGCCGGACTTCCCTCCGGATCGCGACGCCTTCCGGCTAACGACCGGCCGGATGGCATTTGGCCTCGTTGGAACCCCGTCCAGGGACGTCACGGACCCCTCACACATACACCAAGATCAGTCATATCTCTCTAACGCACCGGACGCCAACCTACTTCGACTCAACGTGATGTGCGGCGTCAACCACTTCACCGACGCGTTGACCTCCGAAGGTTTCCGTTGCCATAGCAATAACGTCAACAGCTCACACAACAACGGTCCGATGTCGGAAGCGGTCGTGATCGAGTCGCAGAACGTGATCTCGATCCCACGACTTCTGCGCTGGATCGAGGAAAGTCCGGGAATGTCGACGGTAGTCGCGATCATCTCGTCGCAGCGCGTCTCCATCTGTTGCTGGTCTTTGGTCCTGTCGGTCTGCATGGTCTCCACCATCCTATTTCTCTTCACGATATTCCTCCTCGAGACGGAGGCCGATGTTCCCGTGATACGCGAGTTGCGACATCTGCCGGAGGTGCAGGGATTCAAGCGTCGACGTTACGAAATACTCAAGAGCAAGATGAGCAATCTGTTTGGCTGAGCGGCGTGAGCAACACTCGAACTCTGCTCATCAAGTTGGTCCATCTGGTGGAGTCTCTGTAGTATTGCAGTTGCTGGCACTTTGGTAATACTCTGATTTGAGGAAGTGAATCTAGCATTTTTGGCTGAGAATGAGGTCATTTGGTAAGAATGGTTCTTAGATCAGGGATGACTTTCTGTTTGAAATTGTCATTTTTGCCAGAGATTGTGTTTTTGCCGACTGCATGCGTTGTCAGAAAATCGTATTTTATCAGAAAATAGCAATTTTACAGGAAGTTACAGTTTGGCTGAGGTTGGTGTCAATGTATTTGTGAGTTTTGTAAAGGCTGCTGGCCGTCACAGCAAGGTTTTAGCCGAGAACTGTGCTAGTTATAGAGATGTAGTTTGAAAGGATGTGAGTAGTCATTGTTTAGACATATCTAGAATGAGACATTATTGCTATAACTGTACGACTTGCAACCCAGCGATGAACGTTAGAATGAATATGTTACCTAGCGATAGGTGTAAGTGCCAAAAGATGTCAGCATTGTCGTTTTAACGTAGCTACTCGCGCTTGTTTAGGAAAGGTTGTTTCTTGATACAAGACACTATTTTTTACCATCAGCACTGAAAAACATCTTGTATCGATCATAAAGTTTTATAATTTCTGTAATGGACTGTTTTTGTGCTGTTTAATTTGCAATAATATTCAACATTTCAAGGATAATTTCATTGATGGTTGTTAGTGCATGTACCGGTAAATGTTTTGTAAGAAGGTTGCTTTTTTGCCACAGATGAATGGTCCAATGTTACAGCTGTTGTTTATAATGACTTGGTAGTTGTAGGTGCCAAGTCATATTTCAATTGTTTATGTTGGTGTAGTCATAGGTGCCAAAGCACATTCGATTATTTTTTATGGAGTAGTCATAGGTGCCAAAGCACAGTGAATTGTTTTTCATGAAGTAATTGTAGATTTCAAGGCACATTCAATTGTTTTTGATGGTGTAGTTGTAAGTGTCAAGTCACATAATTTTGTTTATGATAGTCGTAGGTGCCAAAGCACATTCAGTTGTTGTGTAGTGATTCAGGTTTATCATTGTTATGTGTAACAGAATTTTTGCCAAGTGGAAGCATGTCGGCTTTTTTGTCACTGTGTTGAAGGTTTGAATCCATCCTGGAAACATTATACGTTGGGGATGACAGTTTTTTATATATGCAGCAGTTCTTAAAGGTAAAGTCCATGAAATTGTGTTACATGTTTAAAATTGCACATTTGAATGAGTTTCATTGTATATGTATCAGTGTAATTATGTGTGTATTTATGTATTTATCAGGATAGTTACATTGGACCTCACAAAAGTATTGCACACATGTGTTTGTTTTGTCTGATATGAGCAATTACATTTTAGGACAGTTTAGGAATTTTTGCCGCACAATGTATTGTGATATATGTGACCTCCGGGCATGACACTGGACCACTTATTGCTTACTAGATCAGCCGGAAAATAAATTTTTACAGAAAAATTACGATTATTGTTTTTTTGCGTTTAAGTCCGTGATTCCCAACCTGTGTGCTGCGGCACACTAGTGTGCCGCGAGAACTTTGCAGGTGTGCCACGGGAAAATTCTAAAATGTTATTAATTAGTAATGGTTCCAAGCAAAACATCCGAAACATCATTAGGCCCATACAGCAACATCAAAACTTAGTCAGTTGGTCTTGATCTCTCACACTGTTGCAGGTTAAGATCTCCAAAGGATTGATTGTTTTTCCCATGTCATTGAATCTCAGTTTTAAAAAACTTGGGCTTTGTTTGGGGTGGAGACTCAGACAAATTTTGTCTTCGGCCCCAAAAAGTTGATGACCTTTTTTGCGAGTATGATTGTCGTCTCTCTGTAACCTAATTTCAATTTGATCTGCTGACCGACTAGACTCACTAGACTGGAGTATTATTAGACAAGAGGAACATTAAAATTAGAATATTTTTTAATAATAGTGACAAATAAATTTAAAACATTGATAATTATAATTGAGTGTGCCGCAAAATTTTTTATTCTTTCTTAGTGCGCCGCAAGCCAAAAAAGGTTGGGAATCACTGCTATAACCACAGTGCAGTGTTATACATTTACTTTAAGCACTTTCCCTTTTTACACAAGACCTGGTTTATAATTATATGACGACCACAATGAACTTAACATATGTTAAATTCATCATTTCACATTGATTCATGAAAACATTGTTTTTGCACTGTATCTTATATGGATGCAGCTGTACGTTAATTCCCATTTTGTAATTTTATTACAGAGTTTACATGATCAGTATTTTTATACCAGTTCACATTTCATGATGCCAAAGGAAATCTCTTTATTTCTGATAACAATATTTTTCATGAATTTCTCATTTAATTGAGTGGTAAGGAAAAAGTGCACTGTGTGCTAAACTGCAGGGTTTGCTCCATGTTGAAGGGGGTGCACAACTGCACACCCTACCAGTGACCTACTTTTGGCCCAATCTCCGTCATTCCAGAGTTGGAGTTTTCATCCCCTTCTCCTCTGTGATTGCCTGGAATCCATCCAATAGGTTACTGACCTCTAGATTAGATGACCCTGTTGGTGCGGACCGGGGTCAAACTGCCGGGTCAAACAAAGAAACTCTAATTAGATCCAATGCAGGCAGTACAGGCTATCTACTTGCTGCTTGGATTTGTCGTTTAGGAATAAACATGCTGTGCAGATAACTACCAAACTGAGATGTGGACGTCCAAATTGGGCATTCTTTCCCCCCCCCCTCTACTCCCCACAAGCCCGTTGAACACATTTCGGTTATCTTTCTCTGTCTCACAACTATTTGGAGAAGGTCATTCAGATGACCTCAGGGTTGATTAAATCTGATATAACAACTGATGTTATGTTTGGAATAATTTGAGTGTTTACAGTCTTATCTATAGTTTGGTGACATATAATTTTTATATATAATCTTTTAATGGATTACACTAATATATAAAATTATATATATGTATAATTATATATATATATAGTCTTTTAATGTATTACCTAATATATGTATGTATTTATATACACTACACACCAAGGACTTTGCTGCGTACGTCATTTCATTGTTGTGAACTTAAATCTGAGAGGGAACATTTAACAGTCTGCATATCATTGCCATGTAGTAATTTGAAAAGCTGATAGTTTTAGATGAACAGTTTTGTTAAATTGAGAAATGTGCTCTGTTGTTTCATGAGGCAATTGTTATGTTGGAAGTTAATTGTCAGTAGATAAAATATATTATAAATGTTTTACCAGATGTTTTAAGTGACTGGCTTATTTCACACTGTTTTCATTGTTCTCTCTTTTTACAATCTGCAGGCTTTTAAAGCAGGAATTTTGTACTTGGGACTTGCACTGGAGTACAACTCAAGCACAGTTTTAAGTGCATGTACTCGTACATGTACTTGAGATGAAAGTACTTATACTTTAGACAAAATTACTTATACTTGAAACCTAAGTACTTGGTCTTGCAACCTATATAGCCTAGTTGAAACATCTCTGTTCTAAAGTTGGCAGAATTCACACAATCATTCAACAGTGTGCTGGGAGGAAAATCAGATTGAACCTCTGAATCTGTAATGATTTGCTTCAACTTTATAACTTTATAATCAGACAGCAAGAGAATCTGGAATTTTTTATGTGCAGTTCTACACAAAGTGTGCAGTTCTAAGTGGATTTGTGCAGTTGTGAAAGCACTTCAATGCAGCTAAAAATAGTAAAAAGGTCAGTGTAGTCCGATTGTGAGTGATTCTACCATGAAGGATGGGAAGCAAAGAAGGGGTTGTACCATTCAAAAATTTCTTTAAAAACGCCCTAAAGAGAATTAAGGAATATTTATTACACACAGACTTATGTACATATAATATGTTCGAATGTAGCCTGTGTAATCAATGTGTAACTGTGTATTGAACTTTTTAACCAGCTGTTTTCAGACATCTTGAAGCGCCTTCGTGAGATTCTTGTTAAGGCGCTATATAAATGATCATATACATATATACATCTCAAGAGATTAAATAGCCTATGAAAGATTAACAACATAGTCATTTAGTTAGAATGGGTACTTCTTCTCTGTCTGGTAGTAAAGTTCGGGATAGTAAAGTTTCGATAGAGACTATTACAGTAATGAAAACACAATACAAAATACTTTTTGTATGCAGTTTAATGAAACAGGCAGGTCTCAATTGAGCGTGATAGAAATCACTTAGCGAGAATTCTGGTTTATATAAGAGTCTTTAGTGATAAACTAATATAGATTAAGAACCAGTACACTGCTTTCGCATGCCACTGTGGAAAAGGCCTGGCCAACACTTTCCCTCTCAAGCTGTATCATGAGTAAACAACACAATCTAGTCTACACTACATGTACACTTGTGCATGTATATCTTATTTTGTTTGACACAGTCAGATGAAGTTGCTATAAAAAGTAACTTGGTTTACATTACAGTGCTCGGAGACAGTCTTATGAATTGGGGGAGGAAGTGACAAGGGGACAATGTTTATAGTTTGGCACAATTAATAGGCCTAAATCGGGGATGGAGAAAAATCTACTTTTTTTAACGACATACGTACATTGAGAGAAGTTGATGCAAACGGCATTGACATGAACTATGAAGTCTTCTCCTTGGTATTTTTGTCCCTTTTCCTCTTCCCTACTCACTCCTCTACTTTCTGTTTTTTTACCACCTCTTTCCTCTCCTTGCTTGCAATCTCTATGATCAGTATGTTAGGATGGTTAAAACAGATTCATTGACAGCACTTGAGATGACATCTTCCATCTGAGTTTAAAGAGAGGGGCATGGACGAAGGGTAGGCATATCCGCTCGTCAACTCGCACCCTACTTTGTGCCTGGACTTGCTCAACTAGATGAATGGCCATTAAACCAATACATGTGCCAACATTATTGCAGGGAAGCCTAGTGCTAGTAGCATTCCATGTCCATGAAACAAGGCCATTGAGTTCTATACACATTCGGTTTGGGTCCTCTGTGGGCAAGCTAGCCGGGTATAAGCCTAGTTGGAGAAATTAGTTGTGTTGATACCGTAATCAAATCCTTTGTAAATCATCATGGAACTGAAGGTGATTGGAACGGTCTTTTGACTGAATATATATATATATATATATATATATATATATATATATATTCATATACAGAGAAATTAAGAGAAAATGCAGGTAAATCACTGCATCACAATGCAGGCAATTTCTTCAGAACATGGGCCAGATTACTCTACATTGTAACCACTAACCATAGCAACCAAATGACAAATTCAATATTATAATGCTTCACTGTCCAAAAGCAAGGCTAAAACTAGAAGCAGCTAATTGGCAAATGAATGCAGGCTCCTGATATCAGAGTAGGAATCTGAAACCATGGCAACCGATTGTTCTATTTTAAGCCAGCAAAGTCAGGAATGTAAGATAAAACATTGCTGCCGTACGTACTAGCGTCGCACAAGCACAAAACTTCCATAATACAATAATAGCCTAAAGGAAGAGAACGATATAGCAAAAGTAGTTTCGGTATTTAATGACGTCATAATGGCCACAATAGCCGATGACGTCATTCCCCAGTCTTGGAACTGGCACTAAAGCGGCACTTATGATGGCAGTGACGGAGTTAGGACTACGATATAATTTTTATTCATCTGCGTTTAGAGTTGGAGTGTGCAATGAAGACCAGGGGATTGACCCCCCCAAAACCCAAGCAATTCTCGCCCTGTTTAAAAAACTGTTCTGACGCCCATCATAAGCAACGCACAGATTAGGCGAACAAGTTTCCTGCCACCTCCAGCTAAAAATGTTTTCACGAATTTTCCAACTTAACTTTATCCATAAAAATCGTTTCTTCGATCGTAACTTAATAATTGACTAGGCGTTTGTTTGTTTATTCATTCGACTCGGTACAATCATGAGCGTGATTGTTTTGGCTTTGGTTTTAGACCAGCGTTCCTGCAGGCAAAGGTCTTAGACGGCGGATGGCGAGGTTTATCGGACCCTCTGGAAGTGACTTGAGTTGATTCCACGCCTGATAGTGAGACTTGTTAGACAACGGTTTGCCATTGATGGCAACGATGATGTCGCCTGGTTGCAGCTTTCCCTTGGCAGCCGACTCACCTTCCGAAACAAAAACACAACCCATTACGACAGAGTAAAATTATTCACAGCCATCTATATCCTTAATTAATAGCCTACATTTGACTTCAAGTCTTTTATATTTGCATCTGAGGTTTGAAAGACACTTACTTCTCGGTTGAAAATATCATACAATAGGCTACATGACCATAATACAGCACTTTAGCACCAAAAGGTGCTATAGATAGTGGTTACTTCACAAGTAGGCCTGCACACATACGCACATGTGTCCCTTAATTGTTGTGATTCTACACGAATAGAAAAACCGTAGGCCTACATAGGCTGTACAGGCAGGCCCGCATTAAAGTAGGTAAGAGAGATTATAACGGTGCTGCAGCACCCAGGTGACCCAGCCGCAGTTTTCAGGGACCCTCACAGGGCTGGATTAACAAATGGGGCGGCCCTGTCCCTGTTGAGAAAAACTGTTGGACCCAACCCCACAGAATCACAATAAAGGACACACGAAACGTAGCCTAGACTGTAATTTGTTGGTTTGTAAAATGAATATTTTATTGTGACGACATCTCTTTATTCTAAAAACACTATTTAATTATTACGTCACTAATTTTATAGGACATGATGATGCTACATTATTAATTTAATTGTTCCATGGACTACACGTACTGTGACGGTTTCTTCTTGTTATGCAATTGTGTTGCGTCACTAATTTCGTTATGGACAACTTGTTACTACGACAATAGCTCTGTAGGCTACTATTATGACGACACCTCCTTGGTCTACAGCAAAGCAGTAAGGTGCTCTGGGGCAAGATGACTGGTGCGCTATGACGTAGGTTAGGCTATACGAAATACACACATATGGCCTATTATACTATAGCCCATAATTATTCAGCTAGGCCTTTTCCCTCTCGAACTGTTGAGCATTGTTAAGTTCATTCTTGCAAATTGAGTCCACCACCAGACCCAAACCTTTCTTCGCCAAGTTTGATTGCACATAGAAGATACCGTATTCAAATTTTGGAAAAAACAGGCCCATCGTCTACAAAATAGGTCGATGTGAAGAAGAAAAGTTAGGCCCATTGCATTTCAGTTTAGTCACGCCTGAACTTTTGCTTGTTGCCAGGGCTTTAAAGTGTGGCTGGACGGACATGGGCGGCGTTCATGCACTTATTTTAAAATATGGGCACCGTCCTGCCACTTATTGGTCAGCACAGCCTGAAAAGGTAATGGGCGTCCATGGCACCTATTTCCCCCCCCCCCCCCCACTTTAAGCACTGCAGTTATTGCTAACAATATTTATTACAAATGGGGTTTTCAGTGAATTTCCAAAGAGGCGTTTCGATAGATAGACGCTTATTCGAGACACGTGCCCACAATTGTTTGTATAAAGGTGTAGGTCTCTTATAAATCAGCATATACTCAAGCAGGCGAAACATCTCAAGAGTCGGCGAGATTAGCTCAATATATCACTGAAACATTCAAAGTCAACACTACAGAATGATAAACGTGTAAACGCATACACAGATACATTCAAACGAACAAAAGCGAGAAGACGGATATAACAATTCGCACTACGGCCGCTGAAAGGTGTCTAGGGTCACTGCTGAAAACATGTTGGGTTATACACATGGCTGCGCTTGTCTTGATTTAGCGCCTGTTAATAAGCTGGTTCCCCGACTTCGTTTCCTGAGGGCGCTGTAGAAGTTTCAAATTTACGATTGCCGGTACAATAATAATTCATGTAATCTTTCAACCTTAAACCACGCTTTTGTATCTCGTCTGAAGTTTCTACAATTTCAGCCTTTCCCTTACACTGCAATGTGATTATGCTATTCGATACATTACAACACATACAATTCAATACAATACAATACAACACATAGGCCTAGGCATACAGCGCGGTTCCACGCAAAGCACAATAGCACATCCATCAAACATCCATCTATCGGGCGAAACAGAAAGTGTTTGGCAAGTATAATACTATACTAAGTTATACACTAACCCTTGAAGAGTCTTTTGACGGTGATCGGTTTGTCACCAACGGGTGAATCTATTCCTCCTTCGATGCAGAATCCAAGTCCAGTGAATCCTTTGATCAGCTGCACTTCCATCCCCATCATCCCATCGTCGTCATCGTCATTCCCTTGCATGACTGCAGTCTCTTCGTCCTTCTTTGTACCGGTCGACTGATGTCTTGGTTCGAATCCTGATGAGTTCGTATGGGTGGTCTGTCTGAATTGCGTCCGTTCCACGAATTGAGGATCACGAGATACATACGATTCATTTTTGACTTCATGAGTTTGCCCTGTCTCTCTTCTGGTCTCTGTTCTTGTCTCTGTTCTCCTTGGTTCATGAAATAGCTTGCTCTCATTCCTAACTTCAGGAGTTTCCCTTGCATCATTTCTTGTTCTTGTTCTGAGTGCATCGTTAAAGAACTGTTCTTGGTTCTTTCTGTTCGATGCAGACGACTGACTGACTTCCGTTCTTGTTTCCTTTCTTCCATCCGCAAAATCTTCGAAGAGCTTATTTCTTATTCTGCTCCGTTGTTGTGGCTCGTCGTCTCTGACTCTCGTTTCACTCTCGTGCAAGTCTCGCTGCAGAGACTGGTCCTCTGCTCTGCGTTTCACTTCAGTCGCATCAGACTCCCGATGAGATCTCGCGTATCTTGAACCGGAAGTGTAGGACGATTCGCTTGAATTCGTTTCGTAGACGCTCGTTGTTGTCTTCTTCTTGTGCTCTAAGTGGTTCTTCTGGTTTGACTGAACGTCGAAGCTTGGCACGGAAATACCTTCATCGCGATGGCTTTTCTTGCCAGAGACTCTGATAGGTCTGCTGGTTTCTGCTTCCACTGCAGCAGGAACCTTGGAGTCTGAGGTGATGAACCCTGAGGTGGGTTGATTCGGAGTAGTCGATGAGAGATATGATGATGATGATGATGATGAGTGTGAGTATTTTGATGGAACTGACGTCATACGCTGTGTTGCATGAACGTGATCAGATGTCTCCTGTGGTGAGGTTCCTCGATGCGATGACGAAGCAGGCAAGGGAGTTTCTTGATGATAGCTCTGTCTTGTCGACACAATCTTGTGATCTGGTCAACATCAATCAATCAATCAATCAATCAATCAATCAATCAATCAACCAACCAATCAATCAATCAATCAACCAACCAACCTACCTACCTACCTACCTACCTACCTACCTACCTATTTATCTATCTATCTATCTATCTATCTACCTATCTATCTATCTATCTATCTATCTATCTATCTATCTATCTATCTATCTATCCATCTATCTATCTATCTATCTATCTATCTATCCATCTATCAACCAATCAATCAGTCAATCTATCTATCAATCAATCGAATCAATCAATCAATCAAAGTCAAATAAACATTCATTCATTCATTCATTTACTGATTTTAGTCAAGAAAGTTGAATTGCTGTACAGAAAAGTCTGAAACTTGTGCACGTACAAAGTCAATATTTTATTTACATGTATAGGCCTATCAGTTTTTCTTTACACCGTTTTTAATGATGATGAAATGATCCTGAAAACAAAAATTCAAAGCTAGCAATCCAAATAATGACAAAATATCCAAAGTAAACGTCAGCAAAATGGAGTCCAACATTCAAAGACAGTCATCTCCTTTTTCTATTTGTGATCAATCAATCAATCAATCAACCAGTCAATCAATCAAACATTCAATCAATAAATTAATCAACCAATCAATCAATCAATTGTAGATGAGGTGACATTGTAAATATAAGGAACTTGCCTTTAACGGTTGGCTTTATTTCGATGTAATTAGCTCTTGGGGTTTCTGTGACTGGAGGTGACAAACGAATTACGGCAGTGCTAACGAACTCCTTCTTTGTCAGCCTCTTCGGCGGCGGCTTATCATCTCTGCCTTCATTGGAAAACTCCGTCGTGGTAGCTGTCCATCCCGTGTAGCCTTTGCTATCCAGTTCATCCGCGGAGTCCTGGTAGTGACTTCCAGGGCTCCCAGCGGCCTCCGATCTTCCGAGTCCGCTGTCGACAGTGTTGCTGTCCGACAACAGACTGTCCATCTTCTGATGACTGATGAAACAGGGAGTGGTATTCGTCGATGGGAGACCCATACGGGGTCCTGACACAACACCCAACCGCGACGAGGTTGCTCTTGAGATAAAGTCAGGAACCTCGGGGTCCGATGCATAAGGTATTACGAGATCGCTGTGTAGACGAGCGTTGAAAGACGCTTTAGGTGGCTGTGGAGCTAACCGAGTGTCCTGGCGGTTTACATCATCTTCCTGGAAGAGCTGACTTCGTCGATAGAGGTCGGCGGTGTTGTAGTTCCTCGCAAGGTAACCAGTCTTCTCTTGAGGCTCCAGCAATTGCTGGTCAGCAGACAGCGAGGTGTCTTTAGCGACGCCAACAGAACTGTGATTGGAGTCAAGGAGAATCTGATTATAGTCGTTCAGTTCCGCGTTTCCTCCATTCAAAATCTTCGCTTTGTCCTCTTTTGATGTAAACGCTTTGAAATCTGCAGGTTTCTTGGGAATTTGTGGTTTTGGAAAGGTTTTTAGATTCAACGGTGGCCCAGAGGCTGCTGGGGAAATTCCGGACGTGAGCTGTTTTGATCTTTGCTTATAATCTGACGTGTACTGCGCATCACCACCAGTGAGCGATATCGCTTTAAAGATATTGTCAACCGCATTTTCCACAACCTTTCCATCCGTCGGCTTAATTTCAGGCGTTAGATGAACGTCTGAAAGATATTCAACATGTACTGAACTGCTCAAGGAAGTTCTCCCCGGCAAGACATTCCCATTATCCGTCTGGTTATCCGTAATTCCCTTTCCAGTAGTGGAGTAGCTGTCGTAGTCATCAGACACAAAGACGGAGAGCCCTCTGTCGTAGACGCGATTGAGCGACGTAAGGCTGTGACTGGCTCGCAGTGGGAACAGCTCTGGTCCGTTCAAGCTGAACCTTGGCGTTGCCGGGGTTGTTCCGCCTCCCTTGAGGCTGAGCGCAGCTGGTGTGACGGCCTGGTAGTTGGCGACGCTGTCCCGTCGCAGAGTGGACCTCGTCAGAGCGGAGGTCTTGGCCAGTCGGGAGTCTACTATGGTCGGCATTTCGACCTTCGGCTGAGGACTCCTGCTGCCTGCGATCAACTGAAGGCCCTTCAACTTCCGGTTCATGTTTTCTCGCTGCTTTGTCTCCATCTCCTCCACAACGCTGATGGTTCTCTTCGCCAGCGCTGGTGATCCCACGCTCATGCTGCTGCTGGTGCTGATGGCTCTGAAGTTGCCATGCGACATGCTGCGGAGAGGAGCCTTCGGGCTGCTGAGGAGAGTGGATGCTGAAGCGGCATCTTCTGCCACGGTCAGCGCTGCCTCTGAAGCCTTCCACGGATGCTCCATCGATTGTGACAAGACTCTCTTTGGTCCGTCTTTCATTGTAATTTGAGTCGCTCAACTTGTATACGCAATCTAAAAATAACATATAATTAGGCTATTATAGACTTCTAATGCATTATGTAATATATCAGAAAAATGTATAATAGATTAGTTTGCACTGTTAAATGCTTTGAAGTCCGTAAATATAATACAATAGAATAGAATAATAGGTAAACCTATAACAGATGGAAAACGTAGGTCTGAAATATACCCATTCATTTCAGCATGCTTAAGGACCTAGCTATATCTATTTCCGCAATTAGCCTACTTTAAACCCGACCATTCTCTTTGAGTGTTGTTTGGTGCTGCCATATGCAGGTCGGGAGCGCCTATGAGGAGTGGCGCTATATAAATGCATGATTACGACCACAATCACAGTTATATAGCCAACTATATGTACCGTCAAATTAATTTAGAACACTAGCCTATATGGACTGTTCTCAGACACGTTGACACGCACCATATTTAAAAGAGGTCACCAGCGTAAAGACCCTAAGACCTTCACTCTGACATGCATTTCATGATGTATGCGCCTACACTACAGTGCATGTGAACTGGTTGCATGTGGTATACGCACATGGTCAAGTAACGCACTCGCAATTTTGCTTGCAGTGAATTGCAGTCGATGTATTGATGTGGATGGAAGTGAAATTGGCGAATTTTATTTTTACCAAACGAATTCCATCATGAGTCAATGACTCACACCAACCATGCAATTTGGTAAAATCCGCCTATTTCATATCCATAGTCTGTCTGTCTGTCTGTCTGTCTGTCTGTCTGTCTGTCTGTCTGTAGACCTATGTATGTCTATCTCCTTTACTATCTAAACTGTCTGTGCATCTGATTGCGGCATGCCTATAGGTGCTGTGAAGTCGGAATATTCAGAGCTGACGTGTAAGTATTTCCTGCAAGGTTCGACCACGCATGCAGTCAGGGAGGGTACGCCATACAATGGTGGTGCAGCATGCAGCTGCGTCTGCACGGTGACCAGCAAAAACACAGGCAACATACCGTCGACAAATATTTAGATGAAAAATTTGAAGATGGCCCTGCTTGCAAGTGACGCATTGGTCGAATACCTTCACACATGGGCGTTGCCTGTACCTGTATACCAGAACTCAATCACTGGTGAGGTGACAGGATATCAGTGCAATAGTATTCAGTGGCCACACGTGTGTGTATGCGTGTGTGTGTATGTCTGCGCAATGTATCAGAGGACACGCGAGGACACACGTGCAAACACAATGTTTTTGTGTATGTGTACCAGAAATGTTAAATGTCATATCATGTGATCTATAAAAAAATCACATAAAACAGTCTGGGCTATACGTATTACATAACTGCCTGACTAGAAATGACATCCATTGATATGTTATAATATCTGTCAAGGTCTGCCTGTTTGTCCTGTCTGACTACAATGTCACTACAATGTCTATCTTTCTGCATATTTGTGACTTTTCTGCCTATCCTTCTGTTTTTCTATCTGTCTTCCTTGCAGTATATCAGTCTGTCTTTATATTATTACATACTCTCGTTCTTTGTAATTTCTTTCTTTCTTTCGTGCTTTAATTCTTAATCATTGTTCGCTTCTTTATTTTGTGAGCGCGTAGGCCTATTCATTTGGCCTAACGCTGTAAGAAATGCCTATTAGTCTGTCCACTCTGCCTGTCTGTCTCTATATTTGTCCGTCCGTTCGTCCCTCTGCTTCTTTCTGTTCGTTCATTCAGAACTCCTATATAACGCCCCACCAAGAACCCCACTCAAAGGCGCTTCTATAGCATAATTGCGGCGATAAGGAACCGCTTTAAATGCGTGTGAAAGTCAAATGCAGATTGCAGAATACTAGTTAAAGAAGCAGACACGAAGGAAGGCTGGCGGATGGCAGAGTATCGACATATGTACATAGACTATCTAGAAAACTGAGTAGGACGTTGTTTACACGACTAAATCTCAACCGGAAATTGTTTCAAACTATGTCGAACCCCATGCAGCTGCCACCTTACGTTACACCGCAGCGCATCACATCATAATTATTATCATAATCATATCATGTCATATCGTAGCATATTATATTATATCATATCATGCCATATCATGTCATATCATATCGTATCATATCATATTATATTCATAATATTCATATTCATGTGGGGCGCGGTGGTGCAGTGGCGGCGTCGTTGCCTTGGAGCCGGAAGGTTCGAGGTTCGAATCCACCTCGCCGCGTAAGGACCTTGGACAAGTCCTTCACTCACGATTGCTCAGCGCTTCGGCGTGAAACTCCGATGCAGTGTTCGCTCTGCATTCGGGAGCGCCTCTGAGTAGAATGAGCTTGAAGGGGCGCAATAACAAGTGCACATACAAACAATTCGATTTTTGGTATAGGCTGACATAGGCCTACATGCTTGATCGACACCACATCATGATACGTACATTGCATTATAGGTCCATCATATGGTTTTAAACCTATTTAATTTTAAATTATATTTGCCTGCCTGTCTTCTTGTCTGCCCATCTATATCACTAGCACGCTTAGGCAAAACAGATTCTCACAGATTGAATCCATAGGCCACACTCACCGTTTTGTAAAAGATCGCGTTTGATGTATTTGATATATCACAGTCGAAATGTCGCGTTAATAGAATCAGTGATGTAGGCCTACAATTATGAGAATTTACTCTCTTCAACCAATCAACCAAATATGACAGATGACGTTTGATACGATTCGTCAGCTGTTACCGTAATCACCCAAACAACTGCTCTACAGTGTATAGTGTAGTTGAAGTTATGAGTTATGAGTGGATAACTGAATAGGGCGAATCTTGCCACACCTGTTTCGTCATGTTGTTCATTCCGATTCTCAACAGAATGCTGATAACTATTATTGTGTTTATGAAGAAATATGTGACGCGGAAACGCCAACTGAAATACGCGCATCACTGTTTGCCTGTCTCTGTCTCTCTGTCTGTGTTTGTGTCTCTGTCTCTCTGTGTCTGTCTGTTTTTCTCTCTTTCTCACTTCTTGTCTCTGTCTCTGTATCTCTCACTCTCTGTCTGTCTGTCTGTCTGTCTCCCTCTGTCTCTGTTTCGCTCTGTCTCCCTCTTTCACTTTCTCTTTCTCTCTCTCTGTCTCCCTCTGTCTCTCTTTCTTTCTCCTTCTCTCTCTCTTTCTGTCTCTCGTGACGTCGACATATTTTCTCCCTCGTCTAGTAGGGCCTAAGCTTAGTCACCATTTGCATTCGCAGCTTATAAATTTTGACTAAATAATACGAGTTCTATCGGTTCTGTGACGTCGTGCCTTCCAGTAACAGCCAAGTTATTCATCATAATTATATAGGCTACTCTTAAACTGGTCCCCTTCCCCGATATTGCCTACTCATGAGTTTATCTTCGTTGAAATAACAACCATGCATATAAAAAAAGACGCGACAACGTCCTGTCTCTCACAGAGTCGAGTTCCAACCAGTAGCCTAAAGCGACTTTAAAATAATGAGGACTGTACATTATTGGTTGGCTTCCACACAACAACAAAACTGCAACAATGATGACATTGCCTCTGATCCTGAATATTCATTAGCAGCTATAACCCGCCAATGAGATGCCGCAACTGGCTTGTATGTACTGACATATAGTATATGGACTTGGAATATCAATGAGTTCAGGTATTATGTGCATCGTCTTACAAGAGAGTCGAGTCCACAATTTTGTTGGCGCCACTTCAGAAAGATGATGGAACGCGCCATAGGGCACTCCACTATGATCAGTCTGCACCTATTGCATAAACAGTTCTTAATTTTGTGTATAGGCTTACTTGAGCCAAACGCCTCAGGCAGATACCCGGTATTGTCTCATGCAAATTTACATCAAGAAGTACAGTCTGGTATCTTCAAAGACCTTTTTGAAGAGCGTGCACGAAAATTGGCTCAAACTGTCTGCTTTAATCATTTTAATGCGTTCGTAAAAGTTTATAGCGTGCCAACAGCATACAATACCTGCTCAGACACAAGTGTCTAGCAATAAGCACAGTCACTGTGACCTGTGGTCAATGCTGTAGACACGCATCTGGAAATATTAGACACTTCTAGCATTGCAACGCAGACATCATAATGAACTGCTGCTAATAGGCTATCAAGCTTCGCTGTGTTTGCATAACATTTTCTTTCGATTGGTTAGCCTACTTAATCAAAATAAATTATGCGAAATGTGTTCAACGACTCTTGTATACGTTCGGATTTTAACCGTGTCCGTGCCAATACGCTTTGGAGGTAGCCTATGCTTTTCAGAAACGCTTATGCCTATAATAAGATCTTTCCTCGACGACATTTTGATCGCATGTTACACTGACTGAAACGCCATTTTCAAATTGTTTATATTAGGGCCTATATACACCGTGATTCAATAAAAACTAAGCCAATTTGTTTTGCATATATCTCTAATACCTCATGACATATCAAGCTAATATTTTCCAAATATCTATAGAAGTGGACCAAGAATATGATCCCAAAATTTCGTGAGAAAAAGTTTAACGGGTAAAAAGATATGAATATTTAAACTTCATATACCGAAATTGCAGTTTACAAGCAATTTTCTGTCGGATTCAATAAAATGTTTCCTTATTATCTCTAATGCCTGACAATTAATCGTTCTAAAAATTTCCAGACATGTAGAGAATTGAAGTAACAATATCACCCCAACAGCATGGTTTCATTATTTAATTAAAAAAACATGCCCAAACTGTCCTCCTCCTGCTTGCACGCAAACCTGCAGGGCAGTGCGGGCGCTGGCGCCATGCATTGGGAAACGGCATCGTTGATTATCCTCGGGTCCAGGGCCCCAGGCCATCTCACACTTCCAACAAGCGTTGCTTCAGATCGTTTATATCATGGATTGTTGCCTGCTAGACTCAGTCTTGCGTCATGCACGCTCCACACTTTTAGTCGACAGGATTCAAATCTGGGCTGTTCGGAGGCCATAATGAGGGAGAAATAAAGTCTGGCGTCTCTCTTGTCAGCATTTCGATGGTTTCCTTGGCTCTGTGGGCTGGCGCTGTTCTGTTGAAAAAGAAAGCAGCCTTCTGGGGCTATATATTTCTGATAACAGGTGGAAGATGTTGTGACAGCAGAACATTGCGATAATATACTCCGTTAATTTTACCCCAGGATCCCTGAAGACCAAAATTGGGAACTATCAAGCATCGAAACCGCAATGAACACAATAACAGACTTGCTGAAAACTGAAATTTCTGGAGATAACGTTTAAATATTCATATCTTTCTATTCTTTCAAATATACAACATGATATTTTGGAATCCTATTCTTGGTTCAATTCTCTAAATATCTGGAAAATTTTAGCATAATTATTATTAGCCATTGAAGATATAAGAAAAACAGTTTAGCTTGTTTTTTATTGGAATCTGACAGAAAATTGCTTGTAAACTGCATTTTCTGTATATGAAGTTTAAATATTCATATCTTTTTACCCGTTCAATGTTTTCTCATAACATTTTGGAATCATATGCTTGGTCCACTTCTCTAAATCGTGGGAAAATTTTAGCATGATATGTTATCAGGCATTAGAGATATATGAAAAACAATTTGGCTTAGTTTTTATTGAATCACGGTGTATATATATTATATACTGGTTCTGGTGACATTGGCTAATTAGCTTAGACTTATTTCTATGCAGGGACACCCACACACACCCACACACACGCAGAGGGTTTAAAGTGTGGCTGGACGCCGTGGACGGTCATGGACGGCGTCCAGGCACTTATTTTCAAATCTGATGCCGTCCTGCCACTTATTTGGCCAGCACACGATGCAAGGTGAGGAACGTCCAGGGCTCCAGACACTAAGTCTTCTTTTTTACACTCTAAGGCTCTAAGCACTATAGAGTATAGACTATAGTAGCCTATAGGCCTATGTATATAATATATATATATATATATAATTTATATAACATTTTGGTGTACAATTGTGTATAATTATAGAAAATTTATGCCCAACAATATATATAGCTCAGTGTTCTGCACATGTGAAAAAAGAACAAAGACATAATTATTGAGTGAATGTTCATCTCTGCGCTTTTACAGTTTCCAATGGGTAATTCTTATCCAATAAGAATGGAATTCTGACTGCTGCAGGGATGGATGACTGTTATCGTGTCGATACGCCTCCGCCCATGCAGTTGTCCTTCAAACCTGCAATGACGTCTATTATAGCCTATACGAGAAGTTACTTTGAAAGAGATGTTGGTCTAAGCTTATTTATAGATAACCAGTTTAGCCTATACTCTTACAGTCTTACTCATCACACGATATACTTGTCTTAGATCAAAATGGCAAGATGCATTTGAAAGATTATCTTTTCTCTCACTGACCCATCAGCCTATCGCCCAGATTCTACTCTCAATTTCGCATTAGGCTATAACTTTATACGAATCTTAGTCTAATGGGGAGGGTATGGTGTAATCGTGAAGGGTTTGAGTAGACTTCCTCTTGAACTCGATCTCCAGTTTTAGTTTGCCTATCTTGAATACCAAGCACACATAAAACCTTTCCAGTTAGTTCTCAGTCAAGCAACTATATAGCCAATTATAATAATTATTGGAGTCATGAACTGATTTCGTTTAACTTGTATTCTGCCGCGTTTAATACCGTCCTGTACGATTTATGGCCTACTGGCACTCCCTCACGGTCTCGAATACTGTCTTGGCCTAGTTTATCCTGTTTTCCTCCTGGTTTACATCTTTCATGGAACTACTTTTAATCAACTACAATCCGTATCAACAAATCACTTTGATGCCAACGGTCGTGGAATGAGAAAATATAATCAAAGGTTCAATGGCGGGATTTGCATTCCGATTTATTCAACTCAACTCAACTTAGCTTTGGCCATAGGCGCAACCACCCTATGGGACTCACGGGACGCGTCCCCCCAACTTTTGAGTGGTACTCTAACTTTATTATTATGGTCCTCCCCAAATTTTAGGACGTGATTCATTATGGTCCCCCCCAACTTTTAGGACGTGATTGCACCTATGGCTTTGGCTATACTTTTAACTGAAAGTTGTCCGTCTATAGACTACCATTGGTACGCCAACAAATTTTCAAGTAAACTCTCCGTTTCTGTATTATAGTCTCTTGTTATGCACAATCTTCCAGGGCTTTTTTTAACGTGCAGTTGTACACAAAATGTGCAGTTCTAAATGGACTTTTGCAGTTGTAGAAGCACTTATGTACAGTTAAAATTGTCATTGTTCTCCGATTGGAAGTAATTTACCATGGATGGTGGAAAAGGTTGTGCAGCTCTAAAAATTCCTTTAAAACAGTCCTGCAGTCTTCAACGATCAATAGTAGGCCTACCGTATATAACTTCCCTGAATCCTTCTAAGATAACTCAACAGATCTGACTAACTAACATCGATCCAGTTAGTCTGAGTTAGATCAGGGCTTCCAAACCCACGTGCAGCGTTCGAGTTACAAGGATGCCGTAAACTTGTATGTATAGGCAAATACGAGTTAAAACTCATACTTACCTATATACAAGTTTTAAAAGTGTCAATTTTTCTAAGGCCAAGTGCCCTCTCTTGCTCATAAGTGCGGGCGCCCATGTCTGGTTCTACCATAGCGATTCCCAGGCTGCAGTCATTAGCCTAAAGTCTAATTTGTCTGACTGGCCACATGAGAATTTTAGAGATTCACTGAATCGTTGGATGGAAATTCCAATTCCGCTGCATGCGTCACATCCCCCACCCCCACCCCACTCCGTCAGACTGCAACAGGTACCCGATGGTACGAAGTCTAGTATATATCTCGACTTCAACGCAGCGAACCACAACAGCGATTGGCAGAATTTAACCGGAGGCTTCTCTGCTCGTTCGTAGGCCTACCACTCGAAATGCTCCGTCATCACTAAGCTATGCCCGTTGTATACATCATAAAACTACAATGTAGCCTACTACATGCATATACATAGTATATAATATATACATAATAATATATATAATTATATATGGCATGCGCGTCCATATATAATATATGGGTGGGTTCGGTGCTTTGGAGCCGGAGGGTTCCAGGTTTGAATCTACCTCAAGCCGATGCGTGGAGACCTTGAGCAAGGCCTTCACTCGCAATTGCTCGTGCGCCTCGGCGTGAAACTCTGATTCAGTGTTCGCGCTGAAGTCGGGAGCGCCTCTGAGTAGTTAGCTTGAAAGGGCGCCATGCATAGAGTCAGGACGCCGTCCATGACCGTCCTGCCACACTTTAAGCCCTGGGCATGCAGTGATCGAGCCGCTTCGTTGGGTTAATAACCTTCGATTAGTATCAAACTGCATGACAAACCGCAGTAGGATCACAATTCATATTATGAACATCTGATCACAAGACAATTTAGTTACTGCAGGAGACGAATTCGAATTTTAGCAGCCAAACCAGCCAAACCAGACGCCATCACGTGCTATACTGCTCATTTTACCAACGGCATCTGGAAGGCTGAGCCGACCTCTGGATGAGTAATTAAAAGTGTTGCATTATGCCAAACAAATTTTTCCCGAAGGAAACGGCTTCTGTTGTCGTAGGCCGTCAAATCTGGGTCCATGGGCGCCCGCACATGGGGGCACATTTATGCGGGCGCCAATGTCTGGATCCATTCACCCACGAGAAGCGATCCCGCGCCATGCACTCTTCGTGACAGACGGTTGCCATTTCCCCAAACCCCACCTCAACTTCGACTTTAAAACAAGGAGAACATTGATCTGATCTACATAATCCAGTCACAATCAGCACAAAACTAGCTACAGTAATTAATAAGAACCAGGTCAAACTAATTACAAGACGATTAGAGCAGCACTCGTGAAAAAAGCAGGTGCCCTGCGGTTAGATATTTGAGTAGCACAGTAGCACTATAGATAAGCTTATTTGGAGTTTACACTTATGATTATATACACCGTGACTCAAAAAAAGTAAGCCAAATTGTTTTTCATATATCTCTAAAGCCCGATAACATACCACGCTAAAATTTTCCAAATATTTAGAGAATTGGACCAAGAATATGATTACAAAATTTCATGAGATAAAGTTGAGCGGATAAAAAGTTATGAATATTTAAACTTCATATACCGAAATTGCGGTTTACAAGCAATTTCCTGTCAGATTCAATAAAATGTTTCCTTATTATCTCTAATGCCTGATGATTAATCATTCTAAAATTTTCTAGATATGTAGAGAATTGAACTAACAATATGACCCTGACAGTATGGTTTGATTATTTAATTAAATAACATGCTCAAAAGTCCTCCTCCTGTTTGCACGCAAGCCTGGAGGCGCTGGCGCCATGCATTAGGCAACAGCATCGTCGAATATCCTCTGGTCCAGGCCATACCACACTTCCAACAAGCGTTGCTTCAGATCGTTTATGCCATGGATTGTTGTCTGAAAGACCCGGTCTTGCATCATGCACGCTCCACACTTTACAGTCGACAGAATTCAAATCTTGGCTGTTCGGAGGCCATAATGTGGTAGAAATGAAGTCTGGCGTCAGCATTTCGATGGTTTCCTTGGCTCTGTGGGCTGGCGCTGTTCCGTTGAAAAAAGAAAACAGCCTTCCGGGGGCTACATATTTCTGATAACAGGTGGAAGATGTTGTTACAGTAGAACGTTGCGATAATATACTCCCTTAATTTTACTCTAGGATCACTGAAGACCAAAATTGGGAACTATCAAGCATCGAAACCGCAACGAACACCATAACAGACTTGCAGAAAACTGACATTTCTGGAGATTAAGGTTAAATATTCATATATTTCTATCCGTTCAAATTCATGACACGATATTTTGGAATCCTATTCTTGGTTCAATTCTCTAAATATCTGGAAACTTTTAGTATGATTAATTATCAGGCACTGGAGATATAAGAATAACAGTTTAGCTTACTTTTTATTCAATCTGACAGAAAATTGCTTGTAAACTGCAATTTCGGTATATGAAGTTTAAATATTTATAACTTTTTATCCGTTCAACTTTATCTCATGAAATTTTGGAATAATATTCATGGTCCAATTCTCTAAATATTTGGAAAATTTTAGCGTGATATGTTATCAGGTTTTAGAGATATATGAAAAACAATTTGGCTTACTTTTTTTTGAGTCACGGTGTAGATTCTATGGCTTCGTTTTGAGGCGCCATCGGCTGAAGCCTTGAACGCCAGACTGCTGCGCAATAGAAGTTATCAATAGTAGGCCTACAATTAGGCTAGTCATCGTATCAGATTAACCAAAAGGCAGACCAACCAAGAGTAAAACTGCACGGGATCCCAACACACAGACCGTAATCTCCAAATTTTTAAAGTGCCACTCGAAAGCCAAGCGCGGACACCAGCTTATTCACGAGCGATGTGGCTAGTCAGATGGGTTGTCGAAAAGACTAGTCTGAGTGTGGTCAGTGTCCGGTGTTGACATGCCGTTGCTAAGCGGAGTTTGATTAAAAGCCAGGCAGGCAGAGAAAGCAATTAAAATGATGCCCGGAAATGTTATCAAATGGTGATGAAAAAACGTTAGATTTACATTGTGCCAAAATGAGCAGTTTTACAATTTCCCTTTACAGTTCATTACTCAAACCGTTCTTCCCTTAGTCTATAGTTCTTTGATAGTCACTGATCCTTAATTCTTTCCTGGCCTTAGCCTACATTACCTTCAATACCTCATTCTAATACTTTTCGATAACATTGTTTAAAACCACCTGCTTTGTTATGAGATGACAATGACGTGAGCTTGCATACATTATTCCAATCGTAATAGGATCTCACCTGTCCGATGTTCTCAGGTGTGGCAATACCTGCAACTGAACGACTTCATCATTATGATCGCGAGAAAATCGTTTTCAACATCCTGCGCTGTTCTGTCACTAATTTGCTCTCCGTCGTTGATAAATAATCTCCTTAAATATATGACTCGCACAACTGTCAACCTTTTTACTCGTCTTAACGGCAATAAATTCTATAATTATATATTAGGTGGTCTAAAAGACTAAGACCATGGTACGAACGCAGATGAGTGCTGTAATGTGCGGCTGATTGGCATGCAGTCGATTCGACAGCGTTGTCTGCATGTATGCATGTATGCGGTCTGCTGGCCGCTGCTGGCGAGTCCACGAACAGCCGGCTGCATGCATGGTATTGTCCATATATCACACAGACTCTCATGTGTGCATGTGTGCGTGCCCGTGTGTGGTTGTGCACGTGTGTGTATATGTATATATGTGTCTATATGTGGTTGTGCTCGTGTGTGTATGCGTGTATGTGTGTTTGCGAGTGTGTGTGTGAGCGTGTGTGTGCTTATGCTGTGTGTTTGTGTGAGTGAGCGTGTGTGTGCGTGTGTGAGCGAGCGAGCGTGTGTGCGTGTGTTTGTGTGTGTATGATGTATCGCGCGCGACGCGCGTACGTAGCCTATACAGTATAATGTGTGCACTAATACTGCCTATGCATAGAACTATAATTACAGTATGCCTACCTAAGTATGTATAATTGTATAATTCTGTACAAAATGTACATATATAATTATATATATATATATATA
Organism: Lumbricus rubellus; assembly: GCA_945859605.1. Taxonomy (NCBI): domain Eukaryota; kingdom Metazoa; phylum Annelida; class Clitellata; order Crassiclitellata; family Lumbricidae; genus Lumbricus; species Lumbricus rubellus. The sequence continues at coordinate 28,741,813 of OX243818.1, forward strand.
TATTACAAAGGCTAATTCATGCATATAGACCTATAACTATGCATGTGTATAATATATTCGCGTCTACCATTACATAAAGTGTGTATAATAATTGGGTGGTGTGACCGTGTGTAGTAGTTGTGAGAAAAGTTCTCTGTACGTCTTTGCCCGGCAGCAGTCAGACGAAGGCGGTAGTAGAAAGAGGAAGATAAATGCTAGTCGAGACATCCCCATGCAGACACTGCAGAGGCTGGAGCCGCTGGACATAATTAAATATATAAATATGCCTCAAGATGAAGGACAGGCAGACAAACAGACAGACAGACAGACAGACAGACAGACAGACAGACAGACAGACAGACAGACAGACAGACAGACAGACAGACAGACAGACAGACAGACAGACAGACAGACGGACAGGCCTATAGATAGATGGACCGATGACAGGCTGAGGAAAGAAGAGTAGGACAATGCTTTCCTCCCAGAGACAAAGCGACAATGAAAGTGTGTCCTCGCCGGAGAGGATAATGATGTCCTTGGCAGCCAATGCAGGCAATCGTTCGTGAATGTGCCTTTGCTTAGTCAATTATATTGCTGCTTTGTCTGTCTATCTGTCTGTCTTCTATCTGTCAGTCTATTTGTCTGTCTTCTAACTGTCGATATGTCTGCCTGTACATCTGTCTGTCTGTTTGTCTGTCTTCTGTCTGTCTGTATGCATATGTCCGTATATACAATGTTATACATGTATGTCGTGTCTTTTTCTTTCGTCCTCTCTTTGTCTGTTTGTCTTGTCTGATGTCTGTCTGTGCGTTTAACTCTACTTGCATCTCAGTCTCTCTTTGTCATACTGAGTCTTCCTCGTGTATGCCTATTTCTCTCAGTCTTATTCTATGTGTATCGATCATTGTCTCTAGCTCTGTCTGTCTGTCTGTCTGTCTGTCTGTCTGTCTGTCTGCCCCTTCGTTTCGTCCTCCCACGGCACAGAGAACGCTGCTGCGTCCCATTGTCTCGCACCTTTGCACCCAGGTGACGCACCTGTCATTGTCAGCATCTGAATAAATAAATCAGCAGCAGCAGCAGCAGCAGTTTCGAAGCCCCGCCCTTGCGGCGAAGAATGGACAATCACATTGGATACAGTAAGATGTAAGGATTCACACGTCGCTTCTTTCTGTTTTGTTCGCTCGTCTGTCGGTAGATTGTCCAATTCTTGAAATGACTAACGCTTGGTCTATTCTGCGGTACTAAAAGGTCTTTGGTATAATCGTGGTTGGACTGGGAGCGCCTCTGAGTGGTTATCAAGCGGCGCACTATAAACACGCACGGAAAATTTTGTGTAGCCTACGTCAATTTCACTATCAATAAGCATAGACGTCGCCCCACTTAAAATTCCATTTCTAATAGGCCTACTAAAGATCATGCTTTGAATCTCCAATGCAATTTTTTTACTTTGCAAATATTTATTATCGTCAATCTGTCGTCATAAAATGTAATTCATTGAATAATTTTTCTTATGCATGCAAGATTTGAAACCAGACTATAATATCTTTGGTGAAACTTTCCGGAACTCCAAATATCGTCCCAAACTAGTATAATACAACTTCAATGCATCGAGTTTTCAATTCTGTGTCTAAACGGTCCCTGTAAATGACGACAAAGACGATAATTTCCAGATTTCTAACGACGGTAGAACCGGGTAGACGCTATCCGTAAGTAACTCTTACTTCGGTTAAATTTGTGAAAATCTCGAAAAACACGTGCTGTGTAAGTATGGTTCAATAATTTTACCAGATCTATAATATCTTATATCAGATATCAGATCTTACTTCGGTTAAATTTGTGAAAATCTCGAAAAACACGTGCTGTGTAAGTATGGTTCAATAATTTTACCAGATCTATAATATCTTATATCAGATATCAGATCTTACTTCGGTAAAATTTGTGAAAATCTCGAAAAACACGTGCTGTGTTCTGCGCAGGTCAGCGGCCATGCGGTCGTTTACCGACCTCTCTGTCATTTCGACGGATTATTTCATCAAAACGCAGAATTTTCACAGTTGTTTCAGACAGTTTGGAGTTTTCTGCTTCTAGACTCGCGTGGTTCGTAACCTTTCCGTATGGAAGGGTGAACGAACGGGCACGGATGGCAAACGGGGGGAAGGCAATGGCAAACCACCCCTTATCTTCTGCCAAGAAAAAAGTCATGGTGTATTCAAGGAGAATACACCAAGGCTTTCGCCAGAGCTCCAGAAGCTGACGGCACCAGGTGAGACTCGCGTACTGGACTTTTCGTTGGACTTCTCAAGGATTTTGCGCTGTTTAGAAGGTTTTTGTTGTAAGTCGCGTTGGCCACGTTAGTGCATCAGCGACCATCCCTATTATATGATGCACAGACAGCACAGCCGAGTCGTACCATACGCCGTGCGTGTACGCCGCTGCAAGCCGGTATTTACATCGCCGGAGGACGTCTCACGCGGGTCAGCGCATGGACTGACCTCGACTGCAGCTGTCAACGGCGGCGCTTCCAACTACCGACCGACAAGCGACGAATGCCTTCTCCTACGAGCATCCTTGCTGGAGCTTCAACGATTAACCGGACGGGAGTCATCTACCACCTACCAGAGACTCTGATCAACCACGCCATCTACCAGCTCTACGGGAATCCGATGGTCAACTCTACGTGTTTGCGAGGGCTTGCCACTGGTGACTCTTTCAGCTAACTGTGTTTTGTTTTGCAACTTGTTATTTTTTGCTCGCTATGACTGTTAACTTAACATCATTTCGGCTAGTTAGTGCAGAGAGCGCCTCTGAGTAGATATCTTGAAGAGGCGCTATATAAATTATCAGAATGAATGAATGAATGAATGAATGAATGTGTAAGCTGGGACTAATAGGCCTATCGAAGTCCCGGATGCATATGCAAATCCAGCCACAACCAAAGCACGCTAAAAATGACAATTTTCGTCGGTTTCCTATCCCTTCGATATTAGTCCCAGGTGTAAGTAAGGTTCAATAATTTTACCAGATCTATATTCACATTCTAGCTTCTTTTTCTCTCTTCCGTCAAACGTGCGTTGACGACGTTACATTGGTCTGTCGTCTCTTGTAGATGTAGGCCTGCTGTCGAAGGCCTTTCTGAGACTTTCTCATATTATGTTCATTTCGTTCAATGAAAAATTCTACAAGTGCTGCATGTCAATTCAGCCCATATAGGCTAGCATCGTATTTTAGACCCTCCCTCTGATGCAACTCGTACACTTTGTGGACCCACCCACCCCTATAACTAAGCTTCTTTATCCCGTGCCCTACAATGAACTGAATTCGTATTAAATATGAATTAAGTAAATTTTACGGATTGAAGGAATGCAACAGGGAAAATCACATGGAGCATACGAGGGGCGAATAACATCAGGTAACACTGTTGTATCCGTTGAATTAAATGGAACATGTAACAAGGAACGAACGGAATATAGCCTACATGTAGGCCTAAGTCACAGGACCATCACATGGACCATTATGGAACATGAAGCAAGGAGCATGGACTACCACATATCACATGAAATATCATGGAACATGCAACACGAACATGCAACAAGAAACACGGAACATCAAGGAAACTTTAGAAAAATAGAATACGGAACATCCGAGGAAACAGTTCTAAGGAATATGAACATCCCAGGGAACTCAAGGCAGCACAGAACAAAGAACGAAGGGTGTGGGACAACAGGAACATAGCAGGAACATACAACACCAGAGAACATAAGTGCAGAATATGGTCCATGGCTCAACTAGGCTAGGTCGCATTTGGTCCCGTCCCGTATGATGTGTGTAAAAGTCAGAGCGCGAGCAATGACCCTGAGCTGCCGCAATTGGTAGTAGCAGCTGCGGTAAACCTGATCTATACGGTACTTGTTATTAGGCTGCGTAATCACATTTTACGTGTAGCCAGTTTTATTGTCCTCAACCTCTTCCTTATCCTCCTACTTCCTCCGCACCTACTCCCGTACTCTTTAGTCTCTTCGTCTTCCTACTATACATGTGTATATCCTGCTTTGGCAGTTCAAGGCTTCAAGGCCTATTTTCCCATTGTCGTATTCCTTATTCTGCTCCTTCTCTAATTTCAGTTGGTCTCCTGCTTCTATTCCGTTCTCACGCACTCCTCTTCATCCACCTTCCAGTCCAGTCCTCCTCTTTCCTCTTCTTCCCAGTACTTCATCCTCCACTTCTTGGTCTCTTTATCCTCTTTCCTCTTCCTTCTGCTAGTTCCTTTCAACAATTTATATTCCCTCCCCTCCTCCTACACTACATGGCCTTTTCATCCTTCCTCCTCCTGATTCCAACATCCTATTCCCATCCTCCTCCTACATGTGCTACTTTTCCTTTACCCGTACTTACTATTGCCTCCTCCTTCCTCTTTGTCCTCCTACTCCTTCTCTTCCTACCAAACCTATTCCATCCTATTTTTCCACTGCCTACAAACCAAAATCTTGTTCACCTCCACTTCGTCCTAATTCCCTTACCCTCCATCTTTTCCTCTTTTTGAATTGTATTGTATTTAAACATTTATAAAGCGCCTCTAGCAGGATGAACCGTTCAGAGGCGCTCCCAGTGTCAAGGCCCCACGAGAAGAAGCAGGTTTTTTAGCAGAGGAGAGACTTCCAGACAGAAGTGTAGAGCAAACAAAAGAAGACAGAGCGTATACCAAAGAGGACCAATTGAGACAAATGATCCTTGTACTCCACCTGCTCCTCTTCTTCACCGAGGCAGAGAAAACACAAAGGAAAGAAACAGTTCAACACTTTAAAAAACCTTTCATATTCATAACAATAACAAATCGTTAAGCCAATGAGCACAAGATCAGGCACACACACACAGGTGTGCATATATATATATAATGTATTCATATATATTGTTAGCTAGTTACCTAAGAATAAAGAAGAAAAGTCATTAAAATAGTTTTAAATGTATATTGACACTATTAACGTAAATAAGAAAAGTCATTAAAATAGTTTTAAATGTATATTGACACTATTAACGCAGCGCGATGTACAAATTGCAGCGATATTCACACAACAGTCAAGCATTCCAATCACCACTCACTTATTCAACATTTAAGTGCAGTCGTTATGTTATCCACAAGTTGGAAAACTCAAATTAAAGAACTGCGTCAAAGTAGATACATGACCACTAAGGGCACACATGCAAACCATTAGGTCACTGGGCACAAAAGCATTATAAATACACAACAGGTGCACGTCTGAACAAAGCATAACCAAGACCAAACCCCTATATAGCCTGCTGCTTGTTTTTGTTTAATGAAACTTTGTTGTATCAAGATTGATTAGTGCCGACCTCCTCCTTTCTCCTTTTTTTGGAACTGGCACCACCAAAGAACTAGCAGTGGTAGAGTTTGGTCCCCTAGCCTATGGAATACTACATCATTCTATACTCTTTGGCCATTCTTATTTTTCACAAAATGGTGTGCAGCTTAAACAAACAGTGTGTGTGTGTGAACAAATGAAAGAGGGAATGGAGGACGACTCCCAACAACATAATCATAGTATTATACACTCTTCATTTATTTACTACCAATGCAAAAAGTACAATAAAAATTAAGTACAGACAGATGTGAAACTTCAAACTGGCATCCATTATATGATCACTTTTGTGATATAACAAATAATATTACATGAAAATGGTAACGGTATATACGAATATACAATATTTATACATATATGCACTTGTTATAGCACCCCTTCAAGAAACTACTCAGAAGCGCTCCCGACTACAGCATGGACACTGAATCGGAGTTTCACGCCAAAGCGCTGAACAATTGCAAGTGAAGGACTTGCCCAAGGTCCCTACGCAGTGGCTTGAAGGTGGATTCGAACCTGCAATCTTCCGACTGCAAGGCAATGAACATACCCACTGCACCACTGTGCCCCACAATATACATGTTTATATATACAGGGACGGATCCAGGAGGGCAAATCCGGCTATGGCCCTCCCCATTGAGAAATTTGCACATTTGTCACCAGCTATTCTGGCGGGCAAAATGGATAATTTAGTTTACGTAGGTGTAGTAAATGAGCAAATTCTAAACGAGCAGAATGAAGCTGAATGTTTTTAACAGAGTCCCATTTCTGCATACTATTTAAAAACCCTTCGGTATACATTATTCCAATCCATATTCCACAAACAAATCTGGGATTTTGGAGAAAAAAACCAGAGGTAAGACAAATGATTCCAGCAATCTTAATTTCACATGCGCAGAAACATATTTGAACGATCAAAATATGGCACTAACAGAAGCAAAACAAAGTTTAACTGTGACAGCACATCAATTTCAAACGCTGAACAGAATATAAAGTATAGTCCATGCATATTAAAAGCCTTAAAAACCTAAAAAGTGAAAGGCTATTTTAATACTTTTACTCATTGAATAGACACTGATGATAAGCATAATACAAATAATGGTAAATAGTACAAGTTCAATATTGTAGCTATAGTTGTGAAACCTGGAAAAGGCCTGATATAACTTCTTTTCTTTTTTTTCTTTGTTCCTTAGAGATAGCATAGATCTCATGTAAAAGCTTAGTAGTACCCGTAGTAGTACTAGTAATAATTATAATAATAACAATATAATAATAATAATAATACAGGGTTGAATGCCATAATTTATGGGCAGCCAATGACTGGAAGCAGTGATTCAGAAGCACTTGGTGGAGCACAGACAATTCAAGCAAGATGAACCAGCATAAAAAGTTAAGCTGTTAGGTCTTTTGAAAACAGCAATGGATGTAGAATTTCTTAAACTTGAGGCAAGAGTATTCCACATACAAAGGGCTGATGAGGTGAGGGATCTTCAATTAGTTTAATTGGTCATTTACAGTAGTTAAACATCTGAACAAGGATAACCTGTGTGCTGTACTGCTATTATATGCCTAGAGAGCAAAAGACTCACCTGAACTTCCTGAAGGGAATAATTCTGCCAAGATGGAGGCCTAAATATAGAGATATTATTCGAAATTCTTAATTAATGACAGATAAGATATAGAGGGATAGCTTGGGAATCCAGCAAATGACTGTGTCGGGTTACCTTCGTTTATTATCAAAGAAATAAAACAACAAAATCCCCCCAAAACTTAACTATTTCAATAGTACTTAATACTTTTCTTCGACGCCGTAACAAAACGGCGCAGAACAAAACGGCGCCGACAATACGGCGCAGTGCAAAGACTACGATACCTGTTAGTGATTGTTCGCTTATTATAGGCTATCAAACAGTGCCGCCCGTCGTTGATTGTTCGCTTATTATAGGCTATCAAAAAGTACCGCCCGTCGTTAGAAGCTCAGTTCGAATATCCACTAGATCGATTGAGGAAAATAGTTTTGCTTAAATTGGAGCTGGATTGATGAAAATAGTTTTGCTTAAATTGGAACTGGATTGATGAAAATAGTTTTGAATAAATGGAAGCTGAATTGATGAAAAATAATTGCTATTTAAATGGAAGCTGAATTTTTAGTGCTTCTACCAATTAAACTGCCCAAACCAACTTCTTCGTCATGTCTGCGCCGTTTTGGTACCGCGCCGTTTTGTCGGCGCCGTTTTGTCAGCGCACCATTTTCTTCAGTGTGTACGGAGCTGAATTGGGTGAGAACCTTTGTATCACGGATCAAGGCCGTATTAAGGGGATGTTTTGGGTGTTTGAACATCCCCGAAATGAAATAACATAAAAATGAAATAATGCATTTACTATAACGCACAATGTAAGAACTATGGTGTGGTGGAGGGAATGTCACTTTGAAAGCTGCTATTTCTATGTGAAGTTTTACAATAGAGTAGATCACAACAATGATCTCCCGGTAATCATGATGATAATGTGAATGTTGCTGAAGTTCTGCAGGGTAGGCTAATTATTCCAGCTGAGTCTTGCATGTGACTAAAATTTAAAATTGCTGTTGCTAGGATTAAGAAGCAGGTAAGTAAGTCAGTTACCTGCATAGCTAAAAGCCAGTAAAGGCTACTGCCTTTTAGCAATGCAGGTGAATGCTCACATTTGATAAAGTAGGCAGTTGATGTTATACAAGTTACTGTCACTCTTTGCAAGCTTGTATGACCTAAGTAGGAGAGATGTTCTTCTCTTACAGGAGTCTGGCTGACGTGACGAACAGGATCAGCCAGGATCATGCTCACCGATCACAGTTAGACGGAAGTGGAGGAGCACCTGGGGATGCAGTGGCAGATAAGTAAGTCAACGATACTCTAGACTAGCTTAACTCAGAAATAAGCAAATGTTCATTAATCTGATGTTTACTTGCTGCTATAAAATTAGAAATAAACTGCCAGAGTTTAACATATCAACAACTGCTTTTGTTGCAGCGTATGCCCCGTTGTGGAGGTCTTCCTGAAAAAGATTAATCTGACGACTCTGCTCACGATCTTGCATGCATTGCAAATATTTGTAATAATAATTATAAATATTGTAATTTTTAATGTGATGCATTTTATAATCTGGTTTATTATGTTTACTTGATGCTGCAAAATTATAAATAAACTGCCAGAGTTTAACATATCAACAACTGCTTTTGTTGCAGCGTTTGCCCCATCGTGGAGGCCTTGCTGGCAAAAATTAAGCTGACAACTCTGCTCACGATCTTCAGAAATCAGAAAATTGATTTTAGTATCCTTAAAAAATGGGCCATGCAGATCGAATCAATAGGAATTGGACTCTATGGATGGCGTCAAACAATAATTGAGTCTGGTGGACGTGACGAACAGGATCAGCCAGGATCATGCTCACCGATCACACAGTTAGACGGACGTGGAGGAGCACCTGGGATGCAGTGGCAGATAAGTAAGTCAACGATCCTCTAGACTAGTTATTAATTACTCAACTCTTTCAAACAAAGTATAATTGGTTTTAATGGTACTTCTATGGTGATACAGAAGCTGTGAGGTAGAGAGTACTACATTGGAATTTGCTACCAGCATTTGTTCTTGCTGCTTGGTCTCTTGTATCATTTGGTCTAAACCTAAATAAGCAAGTTTGAAAATCATGCCAACTTCCGGACATGGTATTTGATGAAATTTATTTAGAATAAAAAAGTCTAAATCTTGCATTAGATTTGTGTTTCTCCACGATTCAGATTGGCATTTCTCCGTGCCTCCGATTATAATTTCTGTGTTGCCTTGCACGCAGTGCAAATATTTGTAATAATAATTATAATTTATACTGTAATTTTTTAATGTAATGCATTTTATAATCTGGTTTATTATAACTCAGAAAAAGCAAATGTTCATTAATCTGATGTTTACTTGCTGCTATAAAATTATAAATAAACTGCCAGAGTTTAACATATCAACAACTGCTTTTGTTGCAGCGTATGCCCCATTGTGGAGGCCTTGCTGGAAAAATTAAGCTGACAACACTGCTCACCATCTTCAGAGATCACCAGATTGATTTTAGCATCCTCAAAAAATGGGCCATGCAGAGCTCGAGTCAATAGGAATTGGACTGTATGGGTGGCGTCAAAGAATAATTGATGCCGTTCCTTCATTCAGTAAGTGTTGCTTTGCTTACGATCATTGTAGTTTCAATGAAAATTTTCAATAAATGCTGTTTGAAGATAATATAGATAGGACTTCTGTTCTAGCATCATCTGGTACATAAATATTATGGAACAAGGCCAGAATAAAATGTTCGTTGCGTCTATGTCGGGTAACTTTGTGAATAAATGAAAGGTAATTGTGTAGCAATGACACAGTGGATCATTGTGGGGGATTTTGGCATTTAATGGGTAGATTGTAAGTTATTGAAATAATGCCAAGCAGGTAGTTTCTTGCATTCCATAGCATTGTTTCCTCATGTTTTTGGCTGCGTAAGTAACGTAACCATTTAGATCTGGAAATTTATTGATGGAACCCTAACCTATGCAAAAAAGTCTGCAAAGTAGACGTCTGTATCAAGAAGCAAGTGACTAAGTTAGCAGTGTCTGCTGCCCTTTAACAATGCAAGTAAAATGCTTACATTTGATAAAGTAGGCAGTTGATGTCATATAATTATTATGTTACAGCTTAATAGTTCTAAACTCTCTTTTCAAGCTTGTATGACCTAAGTAGAAGAGATGTTCTTCTCTTACAGGAGTCTGGTGGACGTGACGAACAGTGTTCGCCAATCATACAGCTTGATGGTTCTGGTGGAGCACCTGGAGATGGTGCAGTAAACACGTAAGTCAAAGATTCCTCTAGACTAGTTATTAATTACTTAACTCTTTCAAACAAAGTAAAGTTGGTTTTAATGGTACTTCTACATGGTAATATAAAAGCCGTGAGGTAGTGTACTACACTGGAATTTGCTACCAGCATTTGTTCTTGCTGCTTGGTCTCTTGTATCATTTGGTGTAAACTTAAATAAGCACGTTTGAATATCATGCCAACTTCTGAACAGGTTAAATTTATTTAGAATAAAAAAAGTCTAAAACTTTCATTAGATTTGTGTTTCTCCACGATTCAGATTAGCATTTCTCCATGCCTCCGATTATAATTTCTGTGTTGCTTGCACGCATTGCAAATATTTGTAATAATAATAATTATAAATATTGTAATTTTTTAATGTGATGCATTTTATAATCTGGTTTACTATATTGCATAACTCAGAAGTAAGCAAATGCTCATTAATCTGAGGGTTACTTGATGCTGCAAATCTATAAATAAACTGCCAGAGTTTAACATATCAACAACTGCTTTTGTTGCAGGGTTTGCCCCATCGTGGAGGCATTCCTAGCAACAATAAAGTTGACAATCCTGCTCCCAATGTTTCGACTTCACCAAATTAACTTCAGTATACTGAAAAAAGGGTCATGCAGATCTCCAGTCAATAGGAATTGGATTGTTTGGATGGTGGGCAAGGATCATCAATGGCCTTCTCTCATTCAGTTAGTGTTGCTTTGCTTAAGATCAGTGTAGTTTCAATGAGGATTTTCAATAAATGCTGTTTGAAAATAATATAGATGGGACTTCTGCTTTAGCACCACCTGGTACATAAATATTATGATACAAGGCCAGAATAAAGTGTTCGCTGCGTCTATGTCGGGTAACTTTGTGAATAAACGAAAGCTAATTGTGTAGCAATGACACAGTGGATCATTGTGGGGGAGTTTGGCATTGAATGGGTAGATTGTAAGTTATTGAAATAATGCCAAGCAGGTAGTTTCATGCATTCCATAGCATTATTTCCGCATTTTATGGCTGCCTAAGTAACGTAACCATTTTGATCTGGAAATTTATTGATGGAACCCTGACCTATGCAAAACAAAGTCTGCAAAGTAGACATCTGGATCAAGAAGCAAGTGACTAAGTTAGCAGTGTTTGCTGCCTTTTAGCAATGCAAGTAAAAATTTGATAAAGTAGGCAGTTGATGTCATGTATGTCACTGTCATATAATTATCATGTTACAGCTTAATTATAAGCTTTAATAGAAATTGTATCATTTGGTCTAAACTTAAATAAGCACTTTTGAATATCATGCCAACTTCTGAACAGGGCGTTTGATTAAATTTATTTAGAATCAAAGTCTAAATCTTTCATTAGATTTGTGTTTCTCCACGATTCACATTGACATTTCTCCATGCCTCCGATTGTAATTTCTATGTTGCTTTGCGCGCATTGCAAATAGTTGTAATAATAATTAGAAATATTGTAATTTTTTAATGTAATGCATTTTATAATCTGGTTTATTATACTGCATAACCCAGAAATAAGCAAATGTTCATTAATCTGATGTTTACTTGCTGCTATAAAATTATAAATAAACTGCCAGAGTTTAACATATCAACAACTGCTTTTGTTGCAGCGTATGCCCCATCTTGGAAGCGTTCCTGAAGAGCATCAACCTAACGACTCTTCTGACGATCTTCAGAAATCAGCAGATTAATTTAAGTATGCTGACAAAATGAGTCATGCAGATCTTCTGTCAATAGGTATAGGATTGTTTGGTTGGCGGACAAAGATCGTTGAAGGCGTTCTTTCACTCAGTAAGTGTTGCTTTGCTTGTACGATAATTGTAGTTTCAATGATAATTTTCAAAAAATGCTGTTTCAAGATAATATAGATGGGACTTCTGCTATAGCACCACTTGGTACATAAACATTATGACAAAAAGCCAGAATAAAGTGTTCGTTGTGTCTATGTCAGGTAACTGTGAATAAACGAAAGCTAATTGATTGTGTAACAATGACACAGTGGATCATTGTGGGGGGAGTTTGGCATTGAATGGGTAGATTGTAAGTTATTGAAATAATGCCAATCAGGCTGTTTCTTGCATTCCATAGCATTGCTTCCCCATGTTTTAGGAGCTGCGTAAGTAACGTAACCATTTTGATGTTGAAATTTATTGATCAGGAACCCTGACCTATGCAAAACAAAGTCTGCAAAGTTGACGTCTGTATCAAGAAGCAAGTGACTAGTTAGCAGCCTTTGTTGCCTTTTAGCAATGCAAGTAAAATGCTTACATTTGATCAAGTAGGCAATTGATGTCATGCATGTCACTGTCATATAATTATGTTACAGCTTAATAGAACCTTTCTTTGCAAGCTTGTATGACTAAGCAGGAGAGATGTTCTTCTCTTACAGGGGTCTGGTGGACGTAGTTGGGAGTGGCCAGGATCACGCTCACCAATCACACAGTTAGAAGGAAGCGGAGAAGCACCTGAAGATTCAGAGGAAGATAGGTAAGTCAAATATTCCTTTAGACTAGTTATTAATTACTTAACTCTTTCAAACAAAGTATAGTTGGTTTTAATGGTACTTCGATGGTGATACAGAAGCTGTGAGGTAGAGTTTACTACACTGGAATTTGTTACCAGCATTTGCTGCTTGGTCTCTTGTATCATTTGGTCTAAACTTTAATAAGCACTTTTGAATATCACGCCAACTTCTGGGCAATTCCAAAGTCACTGACGTAACATTCGCACAGAAATGTTGCAACAGTTTTAAATCTAGCACACTATGATTTCACTGCTTATACAAAAATTTTATGCCAAATTATTTTACTATATTATCCTTCTTAAAATACAAAAAAGAGTTGGCAGAAAATGTATGTAGGTATTTTTAAAAACAGTTTTTGTGTGTTGTCACTGACGAACGCATTTTGGACATCGAAATTATTGCAATTCGTATACGCATTAAAATCTTCTGAAACATCACTGCAAAAACTTTGCTTACGATCATTGTAGTTTCAATGAGAATTTTCAAAAAATGCTGTTCCAAGATAAGATAGATGGGACTTCTGCTATAGCACCACTTGGTACATAAACATTATGACAAAAAGCCAGAATAAAGTGTTCGTTGTGTCTATGTCAGGTAACTGTGAATAAACGAAAGCTAATTGATTGTGTAACAATGACACAGTGGATCATTGTGGGGGGAGTTTGGCATTGAATGGGTAGATTGTAAGTTATTGAAATAATGCCAATCAGGCTGTTTCTTGCATTCCATAGCATTGCTTCCCCATGTTTTAGGAGCTGCGTAAGTAACGTAACCATTTTGATGTTGAAATTTATTGATCAGGAACCCTGACCTATGCAAAACAAAGTCTGCAAAGTTGACGTCTGTATCAAGAAGCAAGTGACTAGTTAGCAGCCTTTGTTGCCTTTTAGCAATGCAAGTAAAATGCTTACATTTGATCAAGTAGGCAATTGATGTCATGCATGTCACTGTCATATAATTATGTTACAGCTTAATAGAACCTTTCTTTGCAAGCTTGTATGACTAAGCAGGAGAGATGTTCTTCTCTTACAGGGGTCTGGTGGACGTAGTTGGGAGTGGCCAGGATCACGCTCACCAATCACACAGTTAGAAGGAAGCGGAGAAGCACCTGAAGATTCAGAGGAAGATAGGTAAGTCAAATATTCCTTTAGACTAGTTATTAATTACTTAACTCTTTCAAACAAAGTATAGTTGGTTTTAATGGTACTTCGATGGTGATACAGAAGCTGTGAGGTAGAGTTTACTACACTGGAATTTGTTACCAGCATTTGCTGCTTGGTCTCTTGTATCATTTGGTCTAAACTTTAATAAGCACTTTTGAATATCACGCCAACTTCTGGGCAATTCCAAAGTCACTGACGTAACATTCGCACAGAAATGTTGCAACAGTTTTAAATCTAGCACACTATGATTTCACTGCTTATACAAAAATTTTATGCCAAATTATTTTACTATATTATCCTTCTTAAAATACAAAAAAGAGTTGGCAGAAAATGTATGTAGGTATTTTTAAAAACAGTTTTTGTGTGTTGTCACTGACGAACGCATTTTGGACATCGAAATTATTGCAATTCGTATACGCATTAAAATCTTCTGAAACATCACTGCAAAAACTTTGCTTACGATCATTGTAGTTTCAATGAGAATTTTCAAAAAATGCTGTTCCAAGATAAGATAGATGGGACTTCTGCTATAGCACCACTTGGTACATAAACATTATGACAAAAAGCCAGAATAAAGTGTTCGTTGTGTCTATGTCAGGTAACTGTGAATAAACGAAAGCTAATTGATTGTGTAACAATGACACAGTGGATCATTGTGGGGGGAGTTTGGCATTGAATGGGTAGATTGTAAGTTATTGAAATAATGCCAATCAGGCTGTTTCTTGCATTCCATAGCATTGCTTCCCCATGTTTTAGGAGCTGCGTAAGTAACGTAACCATTTTGATGTTGAAATTTATTGATCAGGAACCCTGACCTATGCAAAACAAAGTCTGCAAAGTTGACGTCTGTATCAAGAAGCAAGTGACTAGTTAGCAGCCTTTGTTGCCTTTTAGCAATGCAAGTAAAATGCTTACATTTGATCAAGTAGGCAATTGATGTCATGCATGTCACTGTCATATAATTATGTTACAGCTTAATAGAACCTTTCTTTGCAAGCTTGTATGACTAAGCAGGAGAGATGTTCTTCTCTTACAGGGGTCTGGTGGACGTAGTTGGGAGTGGCCAGGATCACGCTCACCAATCACACAGTTAGAAGGAAGCGGAGAAGCACCTGAAGATTCAGAGGAAGATAGGTAAGTCAAATATTCCTTTAGACTAGTTATTAATTACTTAACTCTTTCAAACAAAGTATAGTTGGTTTTAATGGTACTTCGATGGTGATACAGAAGCTGTGAGGTAGAGTTTACTACACTGGAATTTGTTACCAGCATTTGCTGCTTGGTCTCTTGTATCATTTGGTCTAAACTTTAATAAGCACTTTTGAATATCACGCCAACTTCTGGGCAATTCCAAAGTCACTGACGTAACATTCGCACAGAAATGTTGCAACAGTTTTAAATCTAGCACACTATGATTTCACTGCTTATACAAAAATTTTATGCCAAATTATTTTACTATATTATCCTTCTTAAAATACAAAAAAGAGTTGGCAGAAAATGTATGTAGGTATTTTTAAAAACAGTTTTTGTGTGTTGTCACTGACAAACGCATTTTGGACATCGAAATTATTGCAATTCGTATACGCATTAAAATCTTCTGAAACATCACTGCAAAAACTTTGCTTACGATCATTGTAGTTTCAATGAGAATTTTCAAAAAATGCTGTTCCAAGATAAGATAGATGGGACTTCTGCTATAGCACCACTTGGTACATAAACATTATGACAAAAAGCCAGAATAAAGTGTTCGTTGTGTCTATGTCAGGTAACTGTGAATAAACGAAAGCTAATTGATTGTGTAACAATGACACAGTGGATCATTGTGGGGGGAGTTTGGCATTGAATGGGTAGATTGTAAGTTATTGAAATAATGCCAATCAGGCTGTTTCTTGCATTCCATAGCATTGCTTCCCCATGTTTTAGGAGCTGCGTAAGTAACGTAACCATTTTGATGTTGAAATTTATTGATCAGGAACCCTGACCTATGCAAAACAAAGTCTGCAAAGTTGACGTCTGTATCAAGAAGCAAGTGACTAGTTAGCAGCCTTTGTTGCCTTTTAGCAATGCAAGTAAAATGCTTACATTTGATCAAGTAGGCAATTGATGTCATGCATGTCACTGTCATATAATTATGTTACAGCTTAATAGAACCTTTCTTTGCAAGCTTGTATGACTAAGCAGGAGAGATGTTCTTCTCTTACAGGGGTCTGGTGGACGTAGTCGGGAGTGGCCATGATCATGCTCACCAATCACACAGTTAGAAGGAAGCGGAGAAGCACCTGGGGAGTCAGAGGAAGATAGGTAAGTCAAATATTCCTTTAGACTAGTTATTAATTACTTAACTCTTTCAAACAAAGTATAGTTGGTTTTAATGGTACTTCGATGGTGATACAGAAGCTGTGAGGTAGAGTTTACTACACTGGAATTTGTTACCAGCATTTGTTCTTGCTGCTTGGTCTCTTGTATCATTTGGTCTAAACTTAAATAAGCACTTTTGAATATCACGCCAACTTCTGATTAAATTTATTTAGAACTAGCTGAACCCGGCCACGCCTTGCTGTGGCTGAAAAAAGCCTCCCCTTCCCGCTCCCGCTCCCCCTTCCCCTCTCCCTCCCCTCTCCCTCCCACTCCCCCCTCCCCTCCCCCTCCCCTCCCCTCCCTCTCCCCCTTTCCCTTCCTCTCCCCCTTCCCCTTCTCCCCCTCCCCTTCTCCCCTTCTCCCCCTCCCCCTCCCCTCCCTTTGCGATGGCGACGCGGATCACGCCATAAAACGCTTGAGCAAGAAGGCCGTAATGAAATGCGAAGGCCGTAATGAAATGCGCTAAAGAAATTTACGGAACAAACATTCCCGAATCGGTATGCAAGGCTGATTGGCGGGTGTAGGCTATGTGTTGAAAACGGTGGAATTTAAGAAGTTGTTTTTTTGTTGAAACGATTGCGCTTTTTGCGAAAAATCATTCTGCAAACCCGGCCGTGTTGGAACTAAACGTTTTGGGAAGGCCGCGAATCGCTTATGACGTC
Source organism: Lumbricus rubellus (assembly GCA_945859605.1). Classification (NCBI taxonomy): domain Eukaryota; kingdom Metazoa; phylum Annelida; class Clitellata; order Crassiclitellata; family Lumbricidae; genus Lumbricus; species Lumbricus rubellus. The sequence continues at coordinate 28,758,741 of OX243818.1, forward strand.
AGAGGACGCGACATCATTCATGTTCATTCATATTTCGTCTGCTGTGTTTAGAGACAGCGTTTAGCCGTGAGGGACGTTTTCAACTTGCAAATGGCGGACGAACGGATTGCAAAGTTCACTTTTTGTGGAAAAGGTTGCGTTTTTTCGGGAAAAAAGCATAAGTTATCACTGTTGTATCGGAATGGAAGGTGTTGTAAAAGTTTCATAACAATCGGTGTGTCACTTTCGGCGTGATCATGTTCCGAACTATTGGAAAGTTTCATTTTTATTTATATAGATTAAAGTCTAAATCTTTTATTAGATAAATTTGTGTTTCTCCACGATTCAGATTGGCATTTCTCCGTGCCTGCGATAATAATTTCTGTGTTGCTTTGCATACATTGCAAATATTTGTAAAAATAATAATTATAAATATTGTAATTTTGTAATGGGATGCATTTTATAATCTGGTTTATTATATTGCATAACTCAAAAATAAGCAAATGTTCATTAATCTGATGTTTACTTGATGCTGGCTGGAAAATTATAAATAAACTGCCAGAGTTTAACATATCAACAACTGCTTTTGTTGCAGCGTTTGCCCCATCGTGGAGGCATTCCTAGCAACAATTAAGTTGACAACTGCTCCCAATGTTTTGACTTCACCAAATTAACTTCGGCATGCTCAAAAACATGCGTCATGCAGATCTCGAGTCAATAGGAATTGGACTGTATGGGTGGCGTCAAAGAATAATTGATGCCATTCCTTCATTCAGTAAGTGCTTTGCTGACGATCATTATAGTTTCAATGAGAATTTTTCAATAAATGCTGTTTGAAGATAATATAGATAGGACTTCTGTTGTAGCATCATCTGGTACATTAATATTACGATACAAGGCCAGAATAAAGTGTTCGTTGCGTCTATGTCGGGTAACTTTGTGAATAAACGAAAGCTAATTGTGTAGCAATGACACAGTGGTCATTGTGGGAGATTTTGGCATTGAATGGGTAGATTGTAAGTTATTTAAATAATGCCAAGCAGATAGTTTCTTGCATCCCATAGCATTGTTTCCCCATGTTTTTGGCTGCGTAAGTAACGTAACCATTTTGATCTGGAAATATCTTGATGGAACCCTGACCTATGAAAAACAAAGTCTGCAAAGTAGACGTCTGGATCAAGAAGCAAGTGACTAAGTTAGCAGTTTTTGCTGCCTTTTAGCAATGCAAGTAAAATGCTTACATTTGATAAAAGTAGGCAGTTGATGTCATGCATGTCACTGTCATATATTTATGTTATCTTTGCAAGCTTGTATGACCTCAGTATCAAAGATGTTTTTCTCTTACAGTATGGTGAATGTAACAGAGGTCAATCATTTTCACCTTTAGTGCAGCTTGACGTGAGCGAACATGCATGCACCTGTAGATGGTGCAGCAGACACGTATAGTAATTCTTCCTTATATTTGAATTTTACTTTCTTCTAATAGCAGTTTACATAGCAGGAGTAGTAATGCAGACTTCGTAATCATGCTTTATGCTGTGTTTTGCTACATAGGAAGATCCTGGTTTGTCGAGTTGCATTGGGGCACATCATTGAGAAGACTGAACCGGAACGCATGGCCCACGCTCCTGATGGGTATCACTCAGTAAAGGGTGTTCCAAAAGAAGGCTTCCTAGATTATGAAGAATTCCTGGTCTTCCGCTCAGAGCAAGTGAGTCTATTAGTTGAATTTGGCTGCGTAAGTAACATAACCATTTTGATCTGGAAATTGATTGATGCAGACTTTGTAATCGTAATCATGCTTTATGCTGTGTTTTGCTGCAGAAACATGTTAATTTGCCGTGTTGCGCTGGGCCACGTTATGGAGAAAACCAAACCGGATCAAATCGCTCATGCTCCATACGGTTACCATTCAATCAAAGGTGTGCCACGCACTATTTTCTTAGACTATGACGAATATGTAGTTTATCATGCAGAGCAAGTGAGTCTATTAGTTGAATCATGTGTTCAAATAGTATATTGGTTTGTGGAAAGTGTCTTGCATTGGGTCAGTGGTGGACTGATGGAAGGCCTCTGTAAAACGTTAGCATGTTTATGTTGCATGTGACACTGCCCAATGAATTCAATTGGTATTTTGAATCACCTTGTGTCTGATTCTGTATAGAAGAATGCTGTCAACAGAGACACAGCAATTCTTGAATTCTAGGCAATTAATCATTAATGTAAATTTTTGCGTATAGGCCTACATTCACAATCAATGCATTGAATGTTTTGTGCATACTTAACATTTTTCAGGAGCTTTAGTTACTTGGACATTTAGACATCTGTTTCACAAGCATGCATACTTGAGTAATAAGTAATTTCTGATTGGTTACTGGATAGCACATATATATATTGATTTACAATTTTGATTTTACTCAAATAAAAATAAAATTTTATACACCATACATACTATAGGCTTTTGTTGCAGCATATGCCCATCGTGGAGGCATTCCTAAAAAAGATCAACCTGATAACTCTGCTGACGTTTTTACGAGCTCACCAGATTAATTTCAGCATGTTGAGTAAAATGGGTCATGATAGTGATCTTCAGTCAATAGGAATTGGATTGTATGGGTGGCGGGCAAGGATCATTGATGGCCTTCTCTTGTTCAGTAAGTGTTGCTTTGCTTACGATCATTGTAGTTTCAATTAGGATTTTCAATACATGCTTTTTGAAGATAATATAGATAGGACTTCTGTTATAGCACCACTTGGTACGTAAATATCACGATAAAAGGCCATAATAAAGTGTTTGTTGCGTCTATGTCCACGTGATTTAGTGAATAAACGAAAACTGATTGTGTAACAATGACACAGTGGATCATTGTGGGGGATTTTGGCATACAATGGGTAGATTGTAAGTTAGAGAAAAATGGTCATGCAGGTAGTTTCTTGCATTCCATAGCATTGCTTCCCCATGTTTTCGGTTGCATAAGTAACGTAACCATTTTGATGTGGAAATTTATTGATGGAACCCTGACCTATGCAAGACAAAGCCTGCAAAGTAGACGTCTGCTTTTGATTATAGTTTTAATTAATTACACAGCTAAATTATTCTGTTTCACTGCTCACTAAATAGCTTTATGTTGATCCAGCTGCATAGTATGGTGTAATCTTTTAACTTGACATTATTGTTAAGAACATTTTCCATCACATGCAAATTCGAGCAACTCTTTGATGTGAACGGATGCGTTTGTTTTATTGAGGTTCCTTGGAGCGAACCCTGCGTCTGATGTTATGCCGTTGATGAGTGCGTTGTCGAATGAAGCACTTAGAATACTCTATCTGGTGCCTGGCAACGAACTCCAAGGAGATGAACCGCTTTTTGAAGACACTTTCAACGTACATCAGATTCCTATTATGCTGCAGTTGGATGGAAGTGGAGAAGCACCTGGGGTTTCAGTCTATCAGAGGGAGATAGGTAAGTCAAAGATTCCTTTAGACTAGTTATTAAGTACTTGACTCTTTCAAACAAAGTATATAGTTGGTTTTAATGGTACTTCTATGGTGATATAGCCTAAAGCCGTGAGGTTGACTGTACTACACTGGAATTTGTTACCAGCATTTGTTCTTGCTGCTTGGTCTCTTGTATCATTTGGTCTAAACTTAAATTTATAAGCAAGTTTGAAAATCATGCCAACTTCCATTTATTTAGAATTAAAAAGTCTAAATCTTTCATTAGATTTGTGTTTCTCCACGATTCAGATCGGCATTTCTCTGCGCCTCCGATTATAATTTCTGTGCTGCTTTGCATGCATTGCAAATATTTGTAATAATAATTATAAATATTGTAATTTTGTAATGTGATGCATTTTATAATCTGGTTTATTATTGCATAACTCAAAAATAAGCAAATGTTCATTAATCTGATGTTTACTTGCTGCTGCAAAATTATAAATAAACTGCCAGAGTTTAACATATCAACAACTGCTTTTGTTGCAGTGTTTGCCCCATCGTGAAGGCCTTGCTAGCCAAAATTAAGCTGACAACACTGCTCACCCTCTTCAGAGATCACCAGATTGATTTTGAAGTCCTGAAAAAAATGGGCCATGCAGATCTTCTGTCCATAGGAATTGTACTATATGGGTGGCGTCAAAGAATAATTGATGGCGTTCTTTCGTTCAGTAAGTGTTGCTTTGCTGACGATCATTGTAGTTTCAATTAGAATTTTCAATAAATGCTGTTTGAAGATAATATAGATAGGACTTCTGTTGTAGCATCATCTGGTACATAAATATTGTGATACAAGGCCAAAATAAAGTGTTCGCTGCGTCTATGTCCGCATGACTTAGCGAATAAACGAAAACTGATTGTGTAACAATGACACAGTGGACCATTGTGGGCGATTTTGGCAATAAATGGGCAGATTGTAAGTTAGTGAAAAATGGACATGCAGGTAGTTTCTTGCATTCCACAGCATTGTTTCCCCATGTTTTTGGCTGCGTAAGTAATGTAACCATTTTGATCTGGAAATTTATTGATGGAACCCTGACCTATGCAAAACAAAGTCTGCAAAGTAGACGTCTGGATCAAGAAGCAAGTGACTAAGTTAGCAGTGTTAGCTGCCTTTTAGCAACGCAAGTAAAATGCTTACATTTGATAAAGTAGGCAGTTGATGTCATGCATGTCACTGTCATACAATTATGTTGCAGCTTACTAGAACCTCTCTTTGCAAGCTTTTATGACCTCAGTAGCAAAGATGTTCTTCTCTTACAGTATGGTGAATGTAACAGAGGTCAATCATTTTCACCTTTAGTGCAGCGTGACGTGAGCGGACATGCACCTGGAGATGGTGCAGCAGACACGTAAGCTAAGTCAAAGATTCCTCTAGACTAGTTATTAATTACTTAACTCTTTCAAACAAAGTATAACTAGTTTTAAAGATACTTAGAACTATGATGATATAGAAGCTGTGAGATAGAGTTACTTGCAGTACTCCATGCCTCAGATTTTTCATTTCTCCATGTCTCAGCTTCACATTCCTCCATGTCTCAGATTTGCTTTTCTCCATGCATTATATTTGCATTTCTCCATGTCTCATATCTGCATGTCTTTTTGTCTCAGCTTTGCATTTCTTTTTGTCTCAGATTTACATTGCTCCATGTCTCAGATTTGCATTTATCCTTGTCTTAGATTTGCATTTCTCCTTTTCTATGATTTGCATTTCTCTTTGTCTCTAATTGAATTTCTCCTTGTCTCAAATTTGCATTTCTCCTTGCTTTTGACTTGCATTTCTCCTTGTCTCAGATTTGGATTTATCCTTGCCTTTGATTTGCATTTCTCTTTGTCTCAGATCAGCATTTCTCCATGTCTCAGATTTGCATTTTCTTTTTGTCTCAGATTAGCATTTCTCTTTGTCACAGATTTGCTTAAATTCTCCATGTCTCATATTCACATTCCCCTTGTCTAAATTCAGTGTAACTTTGCAGATGTGTTCCCACAAGGTTTAAGGTTTGGTTGATGCTACAAAATTATCTAAAAAATTAAAATATGAACACCTGCCTTTGTTGTAGATTGTGTCCAGAGATAGAAAGTATGTTAGCCAAGCCTAAACTGAGCCATCTGGCTGAGTTGGTTTTGGACGAAAAAAAATCAATATTAGGATCCTTAAAATTATGACAAACAAGGATTTGAAATCTATTGGCACTCTGGAATTTGGGTACCCTTCACTCATCGTCCAGGAACTGAAAAACCTAGGTCAGCGTTGCTTTGCTTGTGGTTATTGTTGATATTCACTCTCAGTAGACCCGTTTGATGATATAGGACGCCTCTTTGCAGCACTACCCAGTACAGGAATAGGATTATCCAATAAATGTCCAGAAAAGAGACTAGGCTACATTGCATCAATGTCAGCTTGATTTAAGTAGTGATTAACTGAAAATTGATTTATTGTGCAACATGAAATTAATTTTGTATCATAAATAAATCCACTGTGCACCAATGGCACAGCAGATTTTGTGGTGGACATAGCATTGAATGGGAAGTTTGTAAGTCTGTGAAGAAGTGTATGTCTGTAGTGTTTCTTAAGACCTAAAGCATGATATTTTAGAGCAAGTCGGAGTTGTGCATATTGAAATGTCATGTTTTTCATGAAAAGGTCACAATTTATATGATTACTTGCAAACAGAGTGGATTTCTGTTGGCAGCATATCAGGCCCTCATCGCAGATCCAAAACAGTCCATGGAGTGCCGCCTGCACCATCTTACAGAAGACACTGAAGAAGCTCTCTTTGTGAAGGCCTTAACAGTCTATGGAGTGTCGCCTGCACCCTCTCGCGGAGGACAGCAATGAAACACTCTCTGTGAAGGTTTTCATGAGCTCTACAATTAGAAAACATAGAGGAAGTCCAGGAGGGGATTTTGACGACAACTTTACTTCCCACAGATTCAGAACAGTCTATGGAGTGTCGCCTGCATCCTCTTGCGGAGGACAGTGATGAAACACTCTTTGTGAAGGCTTTAATGAGCTCTATGATTAGAAAACATAGAGGAAGTCCAGGAGGGGATTTCGACAACTACAACTTTACAAAGGTTTGCACTTGCTTTTGAATTCATTATAATCTAATAACTCTAGTGCTGTTAACTTCGTATCTGACAACTGGCTTGTTTGTATCGGACAACTTCAAAAGCAAAACTCATTCATATTACAAGGTTTGCACTTATGATTGCTTGCAGCTTAAACCAGTCTGAAAAATAAGTAGCAAACGTAGGTCCAGAATTGTCATGTTTTTCATGAAATGGTCACAATTTATATGATTACTTGCAAACAGAGCTGATTTCTGTTGGCAGCTTATCAGGCTCTCATCGCGAATTCAGAAGAATCCATGGAAAGTCGCCTGCATCCTCTTACAGATGACACGGAAGAATCTCTCTTCGTAAAATCTCTCATGAGATCAATGGTCCGAAAACACAGGGGTAGTCCAGTCCGGGAGGTGACTTTGAGGATTATAACTTTATTAAGCTTTGGACTTGTTTTTTAATTCATTCAAATTTAATAACTCTGTAGTGCTGTTAACTTCGTATCTGACAACTGGCTTGTTTGTATCTGACAACTTCAAAAGCAAAACTCATTCGTAATATTACAAGGTTTGCACTTATGATTGCTTGCAGCTTAAACCACAGTATGAAAATAAATAGCAAACGCAGGTCCAGTAGTTCATAGTAGTTTTGCTTAATCTCTTTCTTTTGTCTGCTGCTTGCTTGGTCCAAGCAATTTACCATTTCCTGTAGTTTGACAGCTTTCGACCCCGCTAAACAGCAGATTAGTAAATATAGTAATTCTTCCTTATATTGGAATTTGACTTTCTCCTAATAGCAGTTTACATAGCAGGAGCAGTAATGCAGACTTTGTAATCATAATCATGCTTTATGCCGTGTTTTGCTGCAAAAAGATGTTAATTTGCCGTGTTGCGTTGGGCCACGTTATGGGGAAAACCATACCCGATCAAATCGCACATGCTCCAGACAGATACCATTCGATCAAAGGAGTGTCACGCACTGGATTCTTAGACTATGACAAATATGTAGCTTATCGTGCAGCGCATTATTATATTTCTTTCTTTTATAATTCAGACTGACCAGTATAGAACTACGGAGTAGTGATAGAAGTTGGCAATAATAAATAGGATGATTCGATACTAATAATAATTGTTCAGCATTGCAAGATAAAAAACTTTAGATGACTGGGTTTTTTTTTAAATACAAAGAAGTTGCATAATATTCCATGAATGCAGCGGCACTTCATTGGAGATGTTGCTCATATTTTTTGTCATTTCCTTCAGTAGTTTCAAAAGGAGGGTCCACTGGTTCATGTCCTATATTGTACATTGGGTGATCTTTTTTGTTTGAAAGCTTCTCTGGATATACCTGAAGATGGATGTTGTTGGGTGCAATACAGGTCACAAGCTGAAAGTGCTGAATGCAAATTTGTAATCATAATCTCCAAACTTCTATAATACTGTTGATAATTTGAAGAATACCACAATGGCAATGGTAGTCATGACATGTTTGTCGCTGTGGCATGATAATGCAGATACAGAAAGAAGTTTGTCCGCAAATAAGAAAATAATTACATTCTTTCCAAGAATGATTTATTTTTTAAAAGTGATTGGTGTTAATACAGTTTTAATTCTGTCATAAAATTTCCATGGGGACATCAAATTTCTTGTATTCCTCTCGCAGAGCCGTAGGGCTCATCGGAATATAAGCTTTTTGGAAACTTCTATCCAAAGAGACTCTTCACAGGACTCTGATGTAGAGTCTATTAGAATAAAAGCCAGAATTTCTATATGTTCAGTTCTCTTTATACTTTTCACAAAAAAGTCACATTGGTTGTTCATTGTCGGATTAGTACTATGTGCAATGTTGATTTCTGTTGGCAGGAAAAGTCTGCTGTGACTCCTTTGTATGAAGAAGTTGAACCATCGGAATCGGAATATTTGCTCTGTGAGACGCTTATGCAAGCCTCTATCAAACAGTGCATGAAGGCACCGCGGGAGGAATATTCGACAGATACAAGTTGGAAAGGTTTGGGCTCGTTTCTGAATTGTCTAGTACAGTCCAATTATTACTTTGTGCAGCTGTTATTGTCATATAGAGTGCTTCAACTCATGATTGATTGCTCGTAGGTTAAATTACAGTCCAAAAATTAAGAGAAAATTAGGTGATCCAGCTTTCAATACGGATTAGGACTATGCGCAATGTTGATTTCTGTTGGCAGGAAAAAGTCTGCTCAGCTCCTCTGGGATCAATAAAAGTCTGTGTATGTTTTTTCTCTCTCTCTCACTTCTTAAGGCCTAGTTATTACCTCGTGGTTCTCGCTCTGGGAGTGCAACTGAATAACAATGGCTGAGTGGTGCTATGGAAATTACTAATTTTATGACAATACATTACAACTTATTTTTCATGTCTCTTTAGTCTCTACTGTTTTATATAATTTTTTACTTTAGTTAAAATAAAGTACTTCAGAAATTGTATGTAATAGGTCACTGGCCTTAAATTTGCTCCCTTCTAGTCTCCTTTGGGCAATTATAGCATAAAATTATGGCAATTTCTGATGTTATTTTGACCATGTTTTGAACCAATACAAGATAAGATTGATTGATTGATTAGATCCAAGAGTAACCAGCACTGTTTTCGCAAGATCAGCGAGCTGTACCCGGACACAAAGAGATGACTTGTTACAAATGTTCTAGGTATGTCTAATTTATTGTTTCAATCAATCGTCAGTTGAGGTTGACAATGTTATCATTAAAAATTCTCAATTTTTAATGCTTCAACTGATGATTGATTTTCTCAAGTTAAACCACCCTTTGAAAAATTAGTATATGGTATTGTAGCTAGACTCTTCTGCTTTTTAAGCATTCACAATGTATGTCATAAAAATTGATTGATCAGGGCTCTATTTCGCTGAGCTCAGCTCCAAGAGCAACCAATACTGCTTTGGAAAAAATAGGTGAACCATGAGTAGGTCACAAACTCATGAGCTGCTACGAATGTCCAAGGTATGTTTAATTTATTGCTTCAGATCAGATCAAATAAAATTGATTGATTGATTAGGATTCTATTTCGCTGAGCGATTGATTGATTGATTGATTAGGATTCTATTTCGCTGAGCTCAGCTCCAAGAGCAACCAATACTGCTTTGGAAAAAAATAGGTGAACCATGCCCAGGTCACAAACTCATGAGCTGCTACGAATGTCCAAGGTATGTTCAATTTATTGTTTCAGATCAGATCAAATAAGATTGATTGATTGATTAGGATTCTATTTCGCTGAGCGATTGATTGATTAGGATTCTATTTCGCTGAGCTCAGCTCCAAGAGCAACTAATACTGCTTTGGAAAAAATAGGTGAACCATGCCCAGGTCACAAACTCATGAGCTGCTACGAATGTCCAAGGTATGTTCAATTTATTGTTTCAGATCAGATCAAATAAGATTGATTGATTAGGATTCTATTTCGCTGAGCGATTGATTGATTAGGATTCTATTTTGCTGAGCTCAGCTCCAAGAGTAATCAATACTGCTCTGGAAAAATTGGTGAACTATGCCCAGGTCACAACACATGAATTGCTACGAATGTTTGTTTGTTTGTATGTGCACTTGTTATAGCGCCCCTTCAAGCTCTCTCTACTCAGAGGCGCTCCCGATGCAGAGCGGACACTGCATCGGAGTTTCACGCCGAAGCGCTGAGCAATTGTAAGTGAAGGACTTGCCCAAGGTCCTTACGCGGGGAGGTGGATTCGAACCTCGGACCTTCCGGCTCCAAGGCAACGACGCCACCACTAGACCACCGCGCCCCACGTCCAAGGTATGTTCAATTTATTGCTTCAGATCAGACCCATGTGTATTTCTGGAAGAATGGTCTTGTTGAGGTTGACACTGACTGCTGTTTTTTTAAATTCCTAATTTTCAATGCTTGAACTGACGATCAATTTTCTCAGGCTAAACTACACTTTTATTTTTTTTATTTGGTATTGTAACTACCGGTCGACTCTTCGGCCTTTTAAGCATCCACAGCATAGGCCTATCTCATTGATACATATATTGCCACCGGCCACATGAAGGCCTGCATAAGTTGTATATTTGCCGTAAGCAAGATATTGTGACCTTTCCATGCCTGTTGACCGCATGACAATACATTGCTCTTTCACAATTCTTAACCAAACATCTCTGCAGCACTCACTGTTGTCTGTGGTTGCTCTGTCCCACGATGTCAAATGCGATTATCTTGCTATAAACAAAGTGCTTAATCAACGTTATATGATTGACCCTTCTACAATAGCCTCACCTCGGAGCCTGCCAACAACACTTGTTTGTAATTTTTTCTGATAGCAATAATAGTAATATGTAATTCACAATATTTAAATTCTAAATGTCCACTTTTCATGCTGCATCCTGTTATATAGACAGATGATGCTCAGCAAAGTCCGTCTAGAAAATGCACTAGAAGTGAGACTGCCTTGTGCCTTGTCTAGTATTCTTTTCCTTCCTTTGGTTGCCTTTTGAGGTACTACATAGGCTATATAGAAAATCATATTTTCAGTTGTCATCCTATCCTAACTCTGATACCGTGATCACGAATTATTCTGTACAAACAACACTTTGCTACCTTAATACGATAAGTTGAAAGCATGTTTCTACTTTTATAGAACCTTAACAAGGAAGACATCATTGCATTAGCTGGACATGACAATTTGATGCACCATTTCACTCTGATGCCAATGCGGAAATTCCGGCACCAGAAAAGTAAGGTGTGTAAAAAAGTTTTGGATTAACAAAATAATTGTTATAAAATGCTGGTAAAGGTTATTTGATGATATTATTCCATAAAAGTGTAATACACTGGAATTTATTTCTTCCTCCTCCATCTTTTCCTACCACTCGCTCTTATGTAGGTTTATAATCATTGTGGTCTAGGCTTATTGAATTAATTTTGGGACAATAATCAAGGGACTTCTTCACTTGAATTAAAAACCATAACTTTGCATTTTGACATGGTCTATTAGACTATTACTGCTAATTGTTTTAAGATTACTTGCAAATGTTGATTTCTGTTGACAGAGGAACAGGAATCAGCAGCATCACCTGAGCTCCTGACACCACTTTTGGCTGGCACCGATTAGCTGCTGCTCGTGGACGCCACTATGCAGTCGTCGGTGAGAGAACATTTTGGAAATGCTGGAGGCATCTTTGACCATTACCAACTTGTTAAGGTTTGTGCCTGTTTCTACATAGTCTAGTCCAGTCTAATTACTCTGTAGTGCTGTAATTATCAGTTATCTTCATGTCCGAGAAGACGGCCTTCCTATGGTGCGCGACCAGTAGACGGTTTCCTCATCTCGACACTCATCTCGAACTCAGTGTCTGCGGGTGTTCGACCCGTGACTGCTGTCCGTTATCTCGGCGTCTTACTAGGATCTGACTTCTCAATGTGGGGTCACGTGGCGCGAACTGTTGGATGCTGCTTTCGTCAGCTCAACCTTCTAGTACCAAGTTGGGAAGAAAATAATATCAGACAAAATAGGTTTCACACTTCTTAATGCTAAAGAGGCCTTCAATGTATTGGTTTAGCTTGGCACAACTGTTGTAAATGTTGGTAATATATTATGTGAGTGTTGCCCATTAGATTATTGTGGTTTGTAATATTTGCAACGTAATGCGCTTTACATTGATAATATTTCTCACCCAGAGGTGGCAGATATCCAAATTGTTTTTAATCCGAAGTCTATTTAACAAATCAATAAATGATTTCGACTATTCAGAGAAATGCATAAAAATGTATGAAAACGAATCATTTAGTCAGGCATTGTGACAAAAGTGCGATAAGGTTCGGGGTTTTCTGGAGAAGTTTGTTTGAGGATCTCAGTTTAGATGGCAGATCTCCAAAGTACTGGAACCAACTGAATTTAATCACTGGCACTGTGTTTTTGCAAGTGGAGAAGGTTCACCTTCCATAACCGATGAAGAAGTACATTGATGAGAAGAAAAGATATGAGGAAGAGACTGGTGGTATTGCGAACGAGAGGCTGCTCTTTCATGGGGGACGTCCTCAAGAAGTTCTTGCCAAAGGATTTGACATAAGAAAGTGCAGCCAATACTTTGGACCTGGCAAGACGTGAACATGCTATCAAACCATCGAGAATCAACTTTTCATTAGGTGCAGGAATGGTTGAACAGCGGCACACAGAAGGATGCAGATATTTGATGCCTAAATTCTTGTAGACTCGAACCATTATAAGGTTGACTCAGCCTTCACTTCTCTTGGGGTAACAGTAAAATGAGCTGTGGGTCAGATTATCTCAGATAGTGCCCTGCAAGCTGCTATGCAGCTAAATTCGACTTCTGTAGAAATTGTTTTAAACTGTGACTGAAGTATGAGAATAATTATTGTAAGCCTACCAGAGCTGGAGAGTAAGTAAATAAGTAAGTAATTTTCGTTCATTCAGTTATCCGGTTCACAGGATGCAACTTTGCAGTACGGAAAGAACATGAATAAAATGTGTGCTTGCTATACATAAAACCGGCATTGGTTCAAATGCTCCTACAAAGCATTGAGAACTAGGCTAGTGTGGGTGTGTTTATATAAGCCCTTGGAGATGGTTGAATGGTGACACTTTGGCTGTTTCTAGGCCTTTGGTAGTCTTAAGAGAACAGGCAGACACCGTGCTACAAGATCAGATCAGTAGCATGTGGATGCACATAGTCTAGGTGGGGATGTGAACATCTACTCTTAGATTCGACACTTAACTAAGTTAACTACTCCTGGATGAAATCAGGGTATTAAAATATTCCCATGTAGTTAGCCACACATGATTATTAATTATTAGATGATGCTAACATAAATGTTAGCCCACAACTTTTGAGTATGCCTAAATGAATCATTGCTATGTAATGTGTTTATCCAGGTCCTTGTTGGAGATGAATAAATTATTTCAGCCGATGGTTCGCTTCTTGCATCGTTAAATATGGTAAGTAAAGAGAAACCAATTTACATGCACTGCTGACATTCCAAGGCAGCCAGTAGCTTAACATTTTATTTATTTATTTCTCGCATTTTCATTAGTGCCCCTTCAAACTTCTGCTCAGAGGTGCTCCTGTCTAAATGTTAACGTATGTATCAAGTGCCGGTATAGTTAATCATGAAGGCATTAATACAACACCTTTACAAAATGAGCACCACATATTCTGCCGTGCTTCTTCGGTCGATGCATCCCATCGTTTCTTCGGTAATGGCAGACGTTCAATTTTTTACAATCCAGCGGTTTAAACGCGTGCCATTAGTTAAGGGAAGGCAAAAATTATGTGCTTCCTCTAGAACATCGATTCGTGTAATTCGGCACACGACGCTGGAATCTAAACAAATATTTATAGAAATTTATATGCAATTTGTCATGATGCACACAACGACCTTTGAGGTTTCAGAAATAAGCCCAGACACTGCATTGGATTTTCATGCTGAAACCCATAAGCAATTGCGAAGGACTTGCTCAAGGTACCTACGGTGGTGGCCAGTGGCGTAGCAATAAGGCGTGCAGCACGTGCAGTGCACAAGGGCCCAGGCTGAACCGGGCCTCCCAGCGGTGTCACCTTTTTTACATTCTGAATATTCAGAATGTAATCAGGAATGCAATACAGGTTAGATAGAAGTGCTTGTCATTGAGGCCTCAGCTCTTAAACTAGACAAAGCCTTAATCAAGCTTGAGTACAATTTTGATGTATGTACTTGTAATTGAGACCAGAGTACTTGCAACAGTTCTTTAGATTGCAAACATGCAGCCACTGATAGGCTTTACATGCACTCTGACCAACATTTATATTAGCATGATCATAATCATGAATTTATATAGCACCTGCCTTAAGGAAACCTCCCAACCTGACAGCACCAAACCATGTGCAGTCAAAGAGAAGGTTTTTAAATGCTTGTGGAAAAGGGGTAAAGAAAGACCAAGAAGTTTATTATGGAGACTGCAAACTTATTCCAGAGAAATGCACCGACCATAGCAAAATTTGTATGCAGTACTGTTATATATACTGTATATATCGCAATGTATGTGACCTCGACCAAGAAATTGTTGGGAATGGTCTTACTAACTGTTTCCATAAACTGATATCATGATAACATTTCAGGAAGTTTGGACTTGAGGTGACTTTTTGGCTCACCCTGTAATTTGTGCAATGGTGAGCCATGGGCACAGTTGAATTAATTTAGAGTAGAAATCAATAATCAAAGTTTTAGGTGAAAATCCGTTTTGCTAGAAAGTGACAAGTGGTTCTTTTTCTTGACTGAGGTCATATATGTATGACTAAACCTTAGACCAATGATACTGTTTTCCTGCCAACTATTTTCTAATTGTTAATTTCAGCACTGGAAATCTCTGCGTAAAGCTGCTGCGTGGGATTAAATTCTCCAGACACTGTTAGTTGTATAATTTTTTCTGTTAACCTGCATGTGAAACATGTATGAGTTTTCACAGTCTTGCATTACTTTGATTGCCTTTGAGGTACCGGTATGAGGTACTAAATAGAAAAATGGTAATTTTTCAGTTCTCATCAAAAACATTCTGTTCAAGCGACACTTTGCTACTTTGTTAAATTGAAAACATGTTTCCACTCTTATAGGCACCTGGGACTGATCACGTGCTGACCATTATCAACTCCACAGTGAATGCTTCAAGTGATAAAGGAAAAGGGAGTTCTGGAGTCACAAAGCCAGGGTACAATAAAAGTCTAAATAATTTCTTTACCCCTAGCAAACTGATTGTTACAAAATGCTGGTAAAGGTTATTTGATTATGCTTAACATTGCGTGAAAGTTTAGCACACTGACATTTATTGCTTCTCACATCTTTTCCTATTACTCTGTGAAACATGTATGAGTTTTCAGAGTTTTGCATTACTTTGGTTGCCTTTGAGGTACTATAGAAAAATCGTAATTTTTCAGTTGTTAAATTGAAAACATGTTTCCACTCTTATAGGCACCCGCGTCTGATCACGTGCTGGCTATCATCAACACTGCGCCAAGTAATACTGGCAGTGGAAAAGGGTCTTCAGGAATCTCGAAACCAGGGTACAATAAAAGTCTAAATAATTTCTTTACCCCTAGCAAACTGATTGTTACAAAATGCTGGTAAAGGTTATTTGATTATGCTTAACATTGCGTGAAAGTTTAGCACACTGACACTTATTGCTTCTCACATCTTTTCCTATTACTCTGTGAAACATGTATGAGTTTTCAGAGTTTTGCATTACTTTGGTTGCCTTTGAGGTACTATAGAAAAATCGTAATTTTTTAGTTCTCATCAAAAACATTCTGCTCAAGCAACACTTTGCTACTTTGTTAAATTGAAAACATGTTTCTACTCTTACAGGCACCTGCGTCTGATCACGTGTTGGCCATCATCAACTCCGCAGGACCAGTTGATGCACCTGATACTGCCAATCGAAGTGGAGCAGGGAGTGCAGAAGTCACGAAATCAGGGTACAATAAAAGTCTAAATAATTTCTTTACCCCTAGCAAACTGATTGTTACAAAATGCTGGTAAAGGTTATTTGATTATGCTTAAAATTGCGTGAAAGTTTAGCACACTGACATTTATTGCTTTCCCCATCTTTTCCTATTGCTTTGTCTGTTGTATGTCATTGTGATCTAGACCTACCTTTTCTATAGAACCATTGTCTTTGCCAAGAATCCGATTTATGATATAACATATCCAAATAGCACTGTTACCAGATTTCATCAGCAAACATTTGTCTCGCAGAACCATAGAGCTCCATGAAATACACTTTTGGACAGTGGACACTTATCAAAAGTGACTTATCCGCTTAACTCTGATATATTGAAATAAAAGTCATAGCTTTGACAGTTTGAAATGATCTGTGGCTGCTGAGTGTCTTAATATTACTTGCAAATGTTGATTTCAGCATCTGAGCTCCTGACACCACTTTTGGCTGGCACCATGAGCTGCTGCTCGTGGACGCCACTAAGCAGTCGTCGGTGAGAGAACATTTTGGCGGCGCAGGAGGCATCTTTGACCATTACCAACTTGTTAAGGTTTGTGCCTGTTTCTACATAGTCTAGTCCAGTCTAATTACTCTGTAGTGCAGTTATCTGTTATCTTCATGTATGCATGACGGATTGCTCTTAGGTTAAACCACAATTTGTTAAAAATAATCATAAAATCAAGTTGATCCAGTTTTGGATTCCGGTAAGTTTAGTTCTTATGTAGGCATGTATTGGTTGTGGTCTAGGCTTACCATATTAATTTTTGGACAATAATCAAAGGACTTCTTCACTTAACTCTGATATATTGGAATAAGAGCCATAGCTTAACATTTTGAAATGGTCTATGGCTGCTATGTCTATGTCTTAAGATTGCTTGCAAATGTTGATTTCTGTTGACAGATTAACGAGAGACATCAAAACCCTCAAATCTGCTAATGCCTCTGGAGGTTGGCAGCGATGAGCTGCTGCTAGTGGAAGCGGCAATGCAGTTGTCCGTTCGCGAGCATGAGGGCAATGCCGGAGGAAAATTCGACCACTATACATTAGTAAAGGTTTGTGCCTGTTTCTGCATAATGTAGTCCAGTCTAATTACTCTGTAGTGCAGTTATCTGTTATCTTCATGTACGCATAACTAATTGCTCTTAGGTTAAACCACAATGTTAAAAATATTCATAAAATCAAGTTGATCCAGTTTTGGATACTGGAAGTTTAGCCCTTATGTAGGCATAATATATTCATTGTGGTTTAGGCTTAACAAATTAATTTTTGGACAATAATTAATCAAGAGTCATCTTCACTTAACTCTGATATATTGGAATAGAAGCCATAGCTTTTGCATTTGAAATGGTCTGTGGCTGCTGGGTGTCTTAAGATTACATGCAAATGTTAATTTCTGTTGACAGAGAAACAAGAATCAGTAAAACCTCCGAGATGCTGACGCCACTGTTGGCAGGAAGTGACGAGTTGCTGCTAGGGGACGCTGCGATGCAATGCTCTGTGCGTGAGCATGTTGGGAGCATGTTGGGGATGCAGGGGGCACTTTTGACCATTACGAACTAGTCAGGTTTGTGCCTGTTTCTACATAATCTAGTCCAGTCTAATTACCGTATTCTGTAGTGCTGTTATCTGTTATCTTCTTGTACACTCATGGCTGATTGCTCTTAGGTTAAACTACAATGCGTTTGCAAAATATCTACTCTTAGCAATGAATGCAACTTAGGGTTAATGGTGAAACAGGACAAAGACAAATTGAATCAGTGAAAAAACTGCTCTCAGTTAAAATCACTCGGTGCATAGTTGACCCTAGCCTTTGGTCTCTTAATATGAATTTGCTCTTCTGCCCATTAGAATATAAGATATTTCAACGTTCTGATATTATCTTGACTCTGTTTTGGACCAAACAGTGAGCACTTTTTTATCGAATTGGGCTCTACTCCGCAGAGTTCAGCTCCAAAGGCAACCAATATGTCCTTGGAAAGCTTGGAAGCCTTGCCCAGCACACCAAAGTATGGACTGTTATCGGTTTGCTTCATTTTTGTGTATTTAGAAAGATGATCTAGTTAAGAGCCTGACTTCCCTCTTTTGTATCTTAATGGTTCACTATCTCTCACAGCAATACATGGATTGCCACTCGCCTTTTTTGCACATTAGAATATAAGAGTTTTGCAAGTTCTGATGTTATCTTGACTATGTTTTGGAAAAAATCTTTTTGATCGATTCGGTCTCAACTTCACAGAGCTCAGCTCCAAAAGCAATCAGTACTCCTCCGGCAATATTGGGGGCTACTCGCACAGTGCACAACAACTGAAGCGAATTGGGCTCTACTTCGCAGAGTTCAGCTCCAAAGGCAACCAATATGTCCTTGGAAAGCTTGGAAGCCTTGCCCAGCACACCAAAGTAAGGACTTTTATCGGTATGCTTCATTTTTGTGTATTAATGGTTCACTCTCTCTCACACAGCAATACATGGATTGCCACTCACCTTTTTTGCACATTGGAATATAAGAGTTTTGCAAGTTCTGATGTAATCATGACTATGTTTTGGAAAAAATCTTTTGATCGATTCGGTCTCAACTTCACAGAGCTCAGCTCCAAAAGCAACCAGTACTCCTTCGGCAATATTGGGGGCTCCTCGCACAGCGACTGAAGCGACATGAGTGTGACTAGTATAGTACACTTCTGTGTACCCGGTAGTTAGAAAGGTGATCTTGCTGAGATCCGAACGTCCCTCTTTTGCTACTTTGTGGTCTACAAACTCTCACAGCCATACATACAATGACAATTGCCACACAAAAGTCATGTTAAAAAAGTTACATTTTTTTGTTGTGCACTCCTTCTGCATTCACCTTTTTGAAGACATAAATTTTAACTACTAACAGGACAGCCTGAAATACACAGCACTAATAGCAGCCTACAAAGCACATCCATCTTAAGGGTATCAAACTTGGGTCCGTTGATCTCCATGCCAGTGTGTTATCCAATGCGCTACCGGACCCCCCAATATATACGTTATTATAGTTGAAATTTTGCTTGTGTACTGTTACAGCAGCCTCCTGGAAATATCACGGAGGATGAGAAAGAAGCAGAGGAGCTGCTTGAAAGAGAAATTGTGAATCATCTCACAGAAGCACTGATGCCAGGTACATTGGTTGCGTTGTTTTACTCTTAGAAATGGTGCAATGATCAAAATGTAGTTGTAGGCTACACACGGCTGACGAGAGAAATTTTGAGCCACTAGGCAGAGCAGTCACGGAACCCCTAAACTATCTCAAGGCTTAATGCGAAACAAAATTTTTAAACAAATTGAAGTGATAAATGTGCAGGTACAACCATCGATTTAATATTTATATATAAATTATTACAGCTGTTGATTAATCGCCGTTAACTTGAGCGACTAAAGCATTAAAAAAAATTGTGATTAATTTCTTTAACGCGTTAATCGTGTGGGTTAATGTAATACCGATTATAATGACCATTGCATGCCACAGTATCTCTAATATCGGAGTTATGTGGTACAATACAGCGCCAAATGAACAGGTTAATTAATACTTTAATAGCAGTCGATGTTTTGTTGTTTGGTCATTCTTTCTTGCAGCGAAAATCGATACAGCGAAAAGTGGCTTCTAAATTTCATTTTAAATCAATAATTGAAATTGAAAAAGGCGTAAAAAATTGTTCTGAATGGAAAGTTCATATTTAAAACGACTGACACTGTGGTCTGCAAATATTTTAAGAAAGACTTTAAATACCACCGCAGCAATTTTTCACTCAATTACCACCTTCGAACGAAGCACGTGTTCATCGCTCACGATAAGCCATCGACATCGGCTGCAACGGCCACTGTGTTTGCGCCTCGCCCAGACTCCGTTGGTTGAGCTTTCGGAGATGGCGAGACCAGTCGATTCAGTAAAGTATAACAACATTACTAACGCCTTGGCAAGATGGGTTGCAGAAAATAATCAACACATAAACATTGTCACTGATGATGGTCTCGAGGACGTCATTCGAATCGCTAGTGGAAATCAATCCTACACGTTGCCTTCCAGGTCCGTAATAAGGAGTCATAAATATTGATGATTTATATGAACAGCGAAATAAGATCAGTGTGGTTATGGCTGCAATAGAATATGTTGCTTTGACAGGCGACTATTGGTCATATGTGGCCAATGACAGGTACCTCGGCATTACTTGTCATTTTATTGACAAAGATTGGGTATTTTGTTCTTTTGCACTCTGCGCTCAGCACGTTGAAGAAAGACATTACTCGGAAAACTGTGCTGAACACTTCACCACAGTGGCAGGTCATGGAACGTTTACAAGGTTACAACTTTTGGGACGGATAATGCACGTAACATGCAAAGCAGCTCTAGGAATGCTGCCGTTTTAAAGCATGCCCTGTGCAGCACACAGCCTTCAGTTGTCTGTTAACAAGGCAGTTGCTGAGTTAGGTGCTGATGGCCTATTAACAAAATGCTGCAAAATTGTTGGGCATATCAAACATAGTCCAGCAAACTATGCTGAGCTGAAAACACAGCACATCATATAACCTGTTCCAATGGTTGTAAAATATGACTTAAGTATTCTTATGGAATACTGAGTTGGCTCATAACTCTGAGTTGGCTCATAACTCTGAGGCACTTTTCTTGTCAAGTCAACTGATTGAAGAGACAATCGACGACATCACGAAATCATGTTCGGAATTTAAAAACTAAATTTCAAAGCATTTATCACCGCATCAACTACCCGATCCACATACAAGCAATGACCCAAATCAAGGGAGTGGTCTGCATATACTGTACAATCTTTGTAGGTGCTTTTCTTGTGGTCCATTTTGCAACTCCTACTTAACCAATTTGATCATATCTATTACCCAATGTTCAATGAAGCAAAGAATTGCTTGGATGCTTACTTACTCAGGTTCGAGAGAACCTGTACTGCATGTGAGATACCAAAGGAGGTATGGTCGTTGATGTTGGCACGACACCTAGAATCCAAAGCTCTAGAAGTTTACCAGCATTTGTCATCGGATGAAGCGCAGGACTACGACTGCTTGAAGAAGCATCTGTTGAAAAGATTCCAGTTGACATTGACGGAAGGCAGTTATCAGAGTAGATTTAAGACAAGTAAAATGGAGCAGGGTGAGACCCCTGTAAATTTTGTCTACCGGTTGCAAAGATATATGCAACAATGGCTACTACAAGCAGGGTTTGAGAAGACGTATGAAGGGATGGAAGAATTACTTCTGAAAGATCAATTCTTCCTGACCTGCAGTAATGAGTTGCGAATGTTCATTAAAGAGAAAGAAAAATTAGTCTGAAGGATACACTAGCCTGTGCAGAATCGTATATCGAGGCTCATGGATATAAATATGTTGAGAATTCTGCAAAAACCTCCAGTGAAATTCAGCAGTGACAGAGGGAACGGAAAGTCATTTGAAGATAAATCGAAACCCAATCTTTGTCACCATACTCTGCAAAGTTGTTGGAAGGAATTCACTTTAAGAGTGGGTTGCTCAAGGAAATATTTGAGCTATATTAATTGAAAGTTGCAATTCTGAAATTCTTGATAAACTTAATTTGAGATGAACTGAACATGACACCTTCTGTCGAATATGACACATGAACCGGCTGACTGATAAAAGAAGTCACATTCTGCAATCTTGTCAGATTGAGTCATTAAACTAAACGAAGGAGGGTTATGTCATTTATGCTGCATTGTACAATACGCCTTCTGTTTCAAAATTCTGACTGAGCTTGCAAAACTCAGCCAGTGACCTCTTCATAGAATTATGATGTCATATTTTAGAATAAAAGCCAGAGCCTTTGCATTTTCACCTGTCATAATACTTTCTACGAAATGGTCACGCTGCTTCTTCAGTGTCCTATATACACAAACAAGACTGGTTGAAAACAGTCTTGTTTTTCCGTATTTCAGAGAAAGGTGTTGATGTGGGTACCACCAAGAAATCGTTTGAGCTTCTGGAGGGTCATGATGAATACAATTTAGTTCAGTTATAACTCAATTGGTATCATAATAACGTAATATTTGCATAGACACTTAAAGAATTTCCTATTAAATCTTGAGATTAACACTTTAATCAACCAGAGTGCACTGTGCAAGTGACTGGGAAAAAGTGCAGCTCATTGATCATTAAATATACAGGATGACAACGTCTTTGCTTTGCCATGACTAAGATCTTCTGTTTACTTTTCATTTTCAGATCGCTCTACAGTATAATTATATGGTCACTTATGTCATCTAGAAGTCCAGCTGAGGAAGATGATGACTTTCAGTCTAAGAGATTTTGCTGCTGCCAGACTGTTGACACATAGGTCTTGTGGTTATTGTCCGGTTTCCGGCTTGGTTTGATTGCCATCATTGGATTAAACTGTTTACAAGTGCTTATGACAAGAAACTAAGACGGTAAATATTCGCGAGATTACATAATTTAGGTATTCATAAAAAACAGACAAAAGCACGAAAGAATGAAGGACTTGCCAGGAAGCTGTGTTGGTTTGTCCATTGTGAGCTTTGTATTAAAAAGCTAAAGGCTTGCAACAGTGCAATGTGGAAACATTATCTGACACGTTTATTATGTGTTTATTTGTCTGAAGGCTAGAAAAAATGTTATGATTTAGATTTACATTAAACTAGACTCAATTCTGATGTTCATGAGTACATTAGGGAGCTCCTTGCGCTCTTCTATACAGAACGATGATGACTAAAATGAAGATAATTTCTTGGCATAATACTGCAGAGAAATTTTGGCCCAGACACTTGACAATACTTTCATAGCATTATATATGTGCGACCTGGTGGCGGACCGGTAACGCGTCCGCTCACGAAGCGGGAGGTTGCGGGTTCGACTCCCGGTAACGACCTTGGGCCTCTGTCGCCAAGCAGTATAATTTGGTACCGGTGTAAGCTGGGAAGTAAGCAGCAAGTCCTGCGATACACTGGCCCCGTGTCCAGGACCTTGGGATTCGTACATTGCTGGCTCAGGGCCATGGAAAAGGAGATGAGCGCCTCCCTATGTTCCTCATGGAACGGGATAGGACCTTACCTTACTTATATACCAGCATACCAGATACAACCTGTTCTTTGGTCTCTTCGCATATCTGCTCGCATATTATCAAGTATCTGACCCGAAAAGCATTGTTGGCCCTTGGCCACTTTAATATGTGGGACGTCCTGCATTGGCTCCCTTTCTCACAAAGGGTCACTTGCCGGATATCTTCCTTGGTTTGGCGCTGTCTCGCGGGTGTGGCCCATGTCTATTTGCAGGTTTCGCTAAACATGGTTCCCGTTTACATACGAAAAGCAAAACACAATTAATATACACTTAATTTAAGCATGATACAATTATTAATTCAGTATAGATATGAGATACGCTTTAAACCTGTTCAAAAACTGATGGTGGGTGGGGAGACAAGTGAGTTCGCTGGGCAGTGTATTCTAGAGCATTGGCTCATGGTATTGGATACTATGGTTCCTAATATTGGTGTGCATGCTGTGTGATGATATTTTTTAGGAGCATGTGTGATGATCATGTAATTTGGAATTTATGTAGAACCAACTGTCAAAGCTTTTGAGTACTAAACACATATGAAATTTGTGCATGTGCCCTTCTGACCTGGTTTATTTATGCTTTCAAATGGTAGTATTCCCAAGTTGACACATAATTTTTTTAGAGTGTGCTCTCAGAGGCACATTGCATATTATTTTAGTAGCACGTTTCTCATTCATTCATTCATTCATTTCAGACATATATCGCAGTACTTCAAGAGTATCTACTCAGAAGCGCTCCCGACCCAACCACGGCTAAAAAGAATTTGGGTTCACCTATTGACAACCCGCATCAAAATTTTTTTTAGCTTCACGCTAGTATTAATATTGTGGTGGTCAGTAAAGATTTATTGATTAAGTTGCACAATGAGCTAGATGCGATTGACAAATCTGGCAATTCTATCCACTTAAAGAAGGGATAGCTGGATAGATACTTTCAACCAAGTGCTGAATTCAAGTATCTGGATATGACATACAGTCCATATGTTACGGGAACCAATAAACATACCATAAACCGACCCTCATCTTTAATGATTGCTTGATTGCTTTGATTTGGTTTAGATTTGAAAATTAAATAGTTTGATTGTTGAGGAAATTAGCACGGAACTCAACAGATCTATGTTTATTTGAACATTGTAAGGTCTCAAAATTTATATATGTAAGTTAATTGAATAATTTAAAAAAAATCATTTTTCAGATATTAGTGTGTGTAATAATTGGCCAAGGGAAATAGTGCCGAAAACTAGATATTCGGTCGAGGCAAATGTCCGAGGCGATTTCCGGCGGTTCCATCATTGAAAGATAGACAATGGAAATGATAAAATCGTCATGTCGATGATTTTGCAGCTTTTAACCCCTTCCTTGGGGAAGCCGTATATATACGTCCAAAACAGGCTTAAAGCATATAACCCCCCCAGGGAAGGGATTAAAGCTTACAAAATAATGTTAATAGCATAATAAAATGGACATTATAACATGTGACATGAATGTATGTACCGGTATGAATGTACTACAGCGTACTGAACTGTGTACCTGTCATAGCGAGTTGGCAACAGCTGCAACTAATAATATATTTTCAGTAGTTTAAAATACGTAGTTAAAACATAATTACAATACGCAGTGAAAAGTGATAAACTCACAGAGGCTGTAGACTGCTCAAAATAAAATTGAACGTATATACGATCTATGATCGTAAGGCAAAAAGTAAATTAGAGAAATGGGATACCCCAAATAAAGTGGCTAAGGGTGAAATTTTTGGTCCGCGCCCCGGGTGGTTTCTCAGCTCCGTACACAACTGAATCTGTCAAAAGCTTAAAAGATCATTCGCAGACGATCAAAAGGAAAATTAAGCTTTCAGAAAATTGGTTGCTTCATTTTAACTTATGTTCTTAAATTTCACTTGAAATTTTTTCCTGCATCAAGATAAATCGAAATGCATGGCAACGCAAACTTATCTAAAGATTTATAGGGCACCTCTCGTAGCATACCTATTCAGAGGCGCTTTCAGCACAGAAGCCCAGGGAAAAGAAACGTCTTGAGAGAGTGAGGTGATGTGAAGAAGAGCCCAGACATGAGCTTTCAAACACAGAAACTTGTCATATCATTACCTTTTTAAAGTTTTCAATTTTCTTGCTGGTGTTCTTTGCCTGAGCAGTGAATCTCCCCTTTGCAGACTCTGTAACCGTTGTAGAACACGGAAGCTGAAACTTTGAATCGAATGCTTGCTGCATCATCTTGAGAGATTGTTGACTTTCTATGATGAAGTCGGTTAGACTCCAGTCGCCTTGTATGTTCTGTAAAATCAGTCTATTATGAAGAACTCTTTCTTGAGATGCAGGCATCCGGAGTCTGTAAATATTGTCCATGTCTTCCACTTCATGCTTGTACCATGTTTTTAGAGTTTTTCCTTAGAATTGAACATTGTGTTCAGGCATGGTTTAGGCATGGTTGCAACATATGTGTGCTCAAAATCTGTTGGATATTTTACCTGCAATAAGAAAATATAATTTATTACTAGATTTTAACATACCACAGTAAGGCATAGTCACCTTGTCACCTTGTGCCGTCAGTTCGTTGAACTCTAGCGATCGACAAGGCCAGCCTTCTCCATTGCTTTCTTTCTGATGTCGCTTCTCTTAGTTGTTCCAGATTCATTCCTGTTGTTTCTTGAACATCGTCCAACCACCTTTTCCTTGGTCGCCCTTGTTTTCTCCTTCCCTCACCGCATGCCAGCATCATATCTTTCTCCAAACCATTTGAATGCATAACATGACCAAAGAAAACCAACTTTCTTCTTAGCACTGTTTGTTGTAACGACTCATCCATATCGATACCAATTTCTGTGCGCACCCACTCATTTGTTCTTTTTTCTTTCCAAGATATTCTCTGCATCTTCCTCCAAATCCACATCTCACATGCGTTAACCTTTTTTTTCATTATCTTGGTCATTGTCCATGTCTCACAACCATATAGTACTGTCGGTATTATCAAAGCCCTCACCAGTCTTTTTTCGTATCTGTACACACATGCCTATCCTTCCATATTTTTTCCAATCCATTCATTGCAGTTTTTCTTATCGCCACCATAGTAACAGACAAAAACTATCCTAACCCTTCACCAATTGCAAAAATTTCACCTCCCTCTCGCGACCACACATTCTTGGCAAAAATAGCCGAAAAAGAAAAAAAATTCAAGCATCATATCTTAGTCAGTAGTTGATATCAAGCCCTTTTTCTAGATTTTGTTTAAAAAATTCCAAGGTACCCAGGGTTGCCCCCAAACTGTATCCCCAGAAATGTGATATATTTTCATGTTCAAGACAATCTAAAATAAATTTTAATGACAACATAAGATGTTTCAGCACAAAAAAAATGTGCGAAAATGTGCAAAATGTTTTACTAGACAGTGCTCATGAAAAAATCAAATATTTTGAAAAACTAAAGATATGTGTCCCGCCATATGGAAAGGTACCATAAGTCGGCGTACGGTTTCACGAGAAATCGCGCATAATGACGTGGGGGAAAAAAATTTATTATCAAATTTGAGTTCTTGGTATTTTTAGCAGCAGGTGAAAAGGACTTTTAAGTTAATAACACTGATAATATTACATAATAGACAACACTGAGAATTGGTTGTGAACCTCTTGTAGGATAAATCGCTCAGAAGCGCTCCCAGTGTGCAAGACCCCACGATACTCATCGATGGAAATAAAGTGGCAATTTCTCATGTTCATCATTATAAGTCGGTCATTTATCATCCAATTTTTATCTGGTTTTCAGCAAAATGTTCAGCTCACTTAGCTGGTTTGTGAAGGCATAATAACTCCAAACCCGACTTATGGTACCTTTTCATGTGGCGGGACACATATAATTTTTTTATTTATATCCAGGTATAGAAATTGACAAAAATTAAACAAAAACAGTGCAAAAGTAAACACATGTGAACCTATGATATCTTTTAAGTTTTCGACATATAAACATTATAAGGTAAAACACCAGTCTTTAGCACTTTACCTCCTCTAATCTTTGAGGTGTACTCAATATACCTCAAACTGTACCCCTCAAAATCTTGAATAATTTTTTACAATCCAATTTAAAAAACAATTTCAATGACAACACATGTTGTACGAGGAAATTTTTTTAAAGAAATTGTTTCCAAACAGAACCAAAAAATTAATTTTTCAAAAGTATGTAAATAATCGAAGAATGTTTCGTGTCTGATTCAGACCCATATCATGCATGCAGCATGGCTACGGGATGAGATTGTCATAATAACTCAGTATCAATGTCTGATTGATAATTATTGTTCAACTAATAAAAACCCCAACAGACTTCTATATATAGTCTAATACAATTTACATTACATTGCATCTTTATCAAAGGATGAACATTTCAATTTGCAGAAGATCAATCTGCCACAAATCAGCAAATGCAATCTGCTAGTAAACACCGCCTTGCCATTTTAGCCCACACAAATGACCATTCATAGCCAAGCATTGCGTGATTTCAATGACCATTTTTATTGGGTGTTTTTAATTTCTTTGAGTATTTTCGTGTGGATCCTAATATTTCATTTGGCTTGAAATTATATGGAAGACCCCTCAAATAAATAGCACTCATAAGTTGTGGGGCGTGGTGGTTTAGGCCCTGAAGGCTAAAGGTTGCGGATTCGAAGCCTTGAGACAGTTTTTATATCCAATGCTACTGATTGGTTTGTGAATTTCCTCATTGGATAATTAGATTTTAAAGTTGTACAGTCATTACAAGTCTTGTACAGATTGACTGCACATATGAATCTGCATGCACACATTAACATAATTTCCTTTTAAGTGGACACTCCAACTTTAGGTCTAACGGCATTGTATGGATTCAAAGGTTGTTGACATCAGTTGAGAAGCAACAGGCAAGCAGTGCATGCAATACTAAACAATTAACTTTATTGCCCAACAAGCAACATATGAGAATTACATAGATCTGTCACGTATTAAAATCTATAGCATACCTGTACATTAGCAAACCTGAAAAATTACATACATGTTTTTCAACTGATTTACTATGGAACTGGTCTCCAGAAAGAGGACAGAGAAAATGAAACATACAAACAAACCTCAGAATTGACAAAGAGGCGGGCAACTACGGCTTCAAGTGACAGTCATCATCGTTCCATTGACCTAGAAATTTGAAACCAGTAAGTTATTTGTCTAGTTTATGATTTAAAAAATAACCATTTTCCATTCATTCCATGCAGTAGGTACACTGACGTAAATCCCCCATTGATAAAGAAATGCACGACAGTAGCATAGCAAAACACACAGAATGCTGCAGCAAAACACTGACATCTGGTGAACAAATTGTTATCAGTATCAAGCAAAACAAAAGTACTAAACGTTAATGTAATACATGATGCAAAAATAAAATCAACCATTTATATAAGCGACAAATGAAGAAACTTCCAAAGCTTGAACATTAGAACTGTGAAAGCAAATATTTCCCAACAGTAAATGCAGGGCATCCTCAGAAACATGATTTCAAAATTACCCAAGTTTCCAGATTTTCCAAAGGCATTTTTAATTTTCCAGAGCACATTTCAATCACTATATAAACATGATTTCAAAATTACCCAAGTTTCCAGATTTTCCAAAGGCATTTTTAATTTTCCAGAGTACATTTCAATCACTATAACGACTATATATTATTATATACAAGTTTAAAATAAGTTAATTAGCCAAAATCATTTATAATTTATTTATTTTGCTTCTCTACCTCTCCGATACAAAAGTTAAATAGCCAAAATCATTTATAATTCATTTATTTTCACACAGGCTACCATTTATTTTTGTAAGTTTACATCATATAAATTTGTTAGTTATAATTTGTAAAACTTTAAGGTTTACTGCTTATATCTGAACATAATTTAATTACAACATTTGTAATCAAATGCCATCGGACGACTATATGGAAAAATACAGTTAAAAGTAGAGTATTGTGGATGTCATAGTCAGCAATTTATTTTGCATACGTACATTTTGTCGAGACCCCTTCCCCGCTGTATGCACCCATATGCAAAGTGAACCATTCTCTGTGCACATAATATATGGACAGCCCCAAAGTATAAAAACACAAAGACTGAAATGCTACTTTCATCATCTTACCAAACTAGACTAACTTCTCCTTCCGTGTGGAACTGAACCATCCCTAAGAAAAGGTCAGCCACTTGGATCCTTTAGATCTTGCTCTATCTCCAGCATAGTCTAGTTTCAGCTTGAGAAGTTTGAGGATCCTGCAGGATCATATCCCAGACTAAACAAAATCAAACCAAATGTCTACTTAATTTAAAGCACACCTTTTCAGATGCACGCAGAATGCAATCACCAGACTTCAAGTTAGATTCTTAGAACCTTAATACACGTATTATGTGACGTATATGCTTTTTTAGTGTTTCCAAATGGGTGCTAAATAGACAGGAACAAATTGCCAGAGTGCTGGAGGAATTCCCTGAGTTTCCAGGGCTGCCTTTTCCAGATTTAAGAAAGGGACCAGCAAATGTGAAAGAACACCAGTAAAAAAACAAGATGTGTACCAGGAACTACATACTTTCCAGCAGATACTGTTTCGAAGAGAAGAGCGATCTTTAACAGAGTTACAAGATGTGATCATAGAAGATAAGTAGGATGGCAGGTGATCAGTGCATGCTTTGTACATGAGGAGTGCCAGCTTGAAGTGAATGCGCTCACATACAGGAAGACAGTGTAAAAAGCGGAGAGCTGGTGTGATGTGGTCTCGGTAAGAGAGTCCAAGACACAGTCTTGCAGCTTGATGAAGTATTCTAGTTAGAGGAAGAAGTGTACATTTAGGGAGACAACTTCTTGTGAGAACTTTGACAACATTTAAAGCAGCTCCAGATCACTGCGTCCAACGTCATATGACTCAGTATGAGTTGTGTTAAAATTTATTTTTCTCAATATTTAGTTACTCTCTGAATAAGTTGGTGCTTAGGTAATTGATCATTCATAATATATTCAACACTCTCTCTAAAAATGCATTTGAAACTGGAACTGATTTCAAAGGACACAGTGCTAAACGTAACTGAGCATCAGTGGCTTGTAAGTTTTGAAGACATCAACCCAGCATTGTTCTACATCAAACGTTCAGTAAAAAGTTTGAGTCTGATCTCTCTCATACCTGACTTTTTCACCTCAACGGCCCTCTAAGTCTTCAAAGTCCAGAACGCACATTCATCATAAAACTTGTCGATTTTAGTCTGCGAAAACAAAACAGCATTTGATTAAGTGCATATCTACACAAAATTGTGGGACAATTTGGCATCAACCTGGGACACGGAACACTGTGGGGCGCGGTGGTGTAGTGGTGGCGTCGTTGCCATTGAGCCGGAAGGTTCGAATCTACCTGGCCGCGTAAGGACCTTGGGCAAGTCCTTCACTCACAATTGCTCAGCGCTTCGGCGTGAAACTCCGATGCAGTGTCCGCTCTGCATCGGGAGCGCATCTGAGTAGAGAGCTTGAAGGGGTGCTATAACAAGTGCACATACATACTTTAAGCTAATTCTGGGACTGTCCTGGCAAATCTGGGACCTTTTCACCTTTAGCAGCATTACCATCACTGAACTTTTCAATTTATAGTTGCACTTTTTGTGTATCATTGCCCATAGCCTAACGAAGCACATTAAAACAACACAAGCCCCGTCTGAAGCAACATTTTGAAGCCATGTTTGGAGTAAATCTAAAGCAAACGCTTTAATGCTTTACCATGTTTCAATTAGTAAATGTTCACGTTGTTTACCTATCATGGTACTTACTCACATGCAAGCATT
Source organism: Lumbricus rubellus (assembly GCA_945859605.1). Lineage (NCBI taxonomy): Eukaryota > Metazoa > Annelida > Clitellata > Crassiclitellata > Lumbricidae > Lumbricus > Lumbricus rubellus. The sequence continues at coordinate 28,789,660 of OX243818.1, forward strand.
TACAGTTTTTCCTAATTTTATAACATTTTATTTCCTAATTTTTCGAGACAAGAAATTCGCGCTCTTTTCGCGGAAACGGTCGAAATGCAAACCGACCACGCAGCCGACAAAGTGGACGAACGCTGGCACCCTGCTTTGTCATCCCGCCAAAGTCTGATAATTAATTATCTACTGATAATCATGGTCAAATAGACTAATAATTATTATTAAATTAAATGTCCAGATTAATCAAAAGTTTCAAATGACTATCTTTTTACGTTTAGCCCTAACTCTACCTCCAACGTATTCAATTCGAGTCTTCTCAATCATCTATAGGCCTGCTTAGTAATGCATTTCTCTGCCGTTGCATCTTCTTGCATAACTTAGGCCTATAGGCTACCCTATCTGTAGCCTATAGGCCTAGACGTGCGTCATGCCTTCCAAAGTTATAGCCTACGTCTAGGCTTACTCAGCGCGAGACAGAGGTAGGTTATTCAAGGTATTTTTTTAACCTTCTTCTGTTGATTGTGTGATTTGCCACTTTGAAATTGTTAAATAGGCCTAAATATGCTACGATTTATTTATTTATTTATTTATGTCCTATTTATTTAGGCCTATACATTTATTCGAAGGATTTAGGCTATTTATTGACTTTGGATTGGTTTCATGATTTACTGACTGACTGGTTTGTTGGTTTATTGGTTGGTTGGTTGGTTGGTTGGGTGGCTGACTGATTGATTGGTTTACTGATTTATCGATCGGATTGGCCGGATTGATTAGTTTGATCTAGATTCTAGACCATCATCAAAATCATAGTGCATAAGCTTACATTTCCTATAGGCTATAGGCCTACGCTTCATAAGCATTTTTGTAGCATACGCTGCTGGAGACAGGCTGATAATTTTGTGTGTAGACCTAGGCCTGTGTACTACGTAGCCTACACACGCGCACACGCTCGTTCTGCATGTGCAGCTAGGTCTGGCTAGGTCAGCCTTCTTTCAAACCCTTTTGACCGTGCTAATTAATTCAGTGTTGCCTGTTATTTAGGGCTTTTTAGGCTATAATCAGTCAAAATCTCAGAATCAGATCTACTTCACCGTGAATTTTCACCAATGACTTTCAGGATGGATAGTTCTCGCAATAAGCTTACACCTAGGCCCCATCCAGCTGCGACATACGTTTTCCCAATGTAGGCCTACGAGGGAAATGCATGCATGAGCGCTGGGGTAATTTAGTCGGCCGTGGGTAAACACACACACACACACACACACACACACACACACACACACACACACACACACACACACACACACACACACACACACACAATACAGAATGAGAAAGGCAATCAATTAAGCTTAGAGGTGAATGAAGGGATAGAAGCCGTCCGGGAAAATCTCCTCTCCAAATGAAGGGTGTCATCAAAGAGAATTGAATGTCGATATAGTTTTATTGGGTCCTGAGCACCATCTATTCTGCGCGCCTTGTTGACAATAGGCCTATAATAATTATTTCCCTATCGAAACGCGTCGCTCTAACTGCTTATCAAACAGCTTCACAAAGGAGTAGGCCTAGCTAGGCCTAGTCCTTTCTAATGTCATTTCCAGGCCGAGTTCGCTATCATAGACCCCTTAGGCCTATAAATGTTTATGGTTTTGCAATAGCCTTAGGTTTAGGCCTATTGGTGTTTAGTGATCGTAATCGTAATTTCGAGATTTAGGCAGCGTTCAGCTTATTCACAGGCTCTAGCCTAGACCTAGCCTATTTATCGTTTGCACTAGAAAGCTTTCTAGGTAAAAATGCACTGCGCCGTTCTATAAAATAGTGTGAAATTTGAAGCATACCTAGGCTTCTCGTCTTCATTCAAGGATGTAGGCTATACGGTATAGACCTAGGCCTACGTGTTTACATCAATCATCAATGTATAGGCCTATGAGAAACGTGTCTGATACGCTTCTGGCTTGACATTAGCCTGCACCTAAATTGACCTAAGGTTAGTAGGAAAGTAGTTTAACGACCGTGTATGACCAAAGGGTCTTTACAGTCGGAGGCAGAGTACAACCTCACACTACGTTTATATTGCGACCGAGCCACCCGCAGTAAAGATCCGAGAAATTAATCTCTGACCGGGAATCGAACCCTGGCCGCCGGCGTGGCGAGCGGGCTACAACCCACTCGACCACGCAGGATCTCTAGACTTAACGTTAAGTGGTGCATGAAACATTTATCCAGGACCGCTCCAGGTATATGCTTCTGCCTCCCAGGTGGTGCCATAGGCAGTCTTTTGATCACTTCTGATCTAACAGAAAACGGACAGGTGGTGTCAAATAAAGTGTCCTATAATTAGGCCGATGCCAAAGCATTTCCCTCAGTTGGAATTGCAGATTCCTCTTTGAACAGTGTTCCTCGGGGTAGGGTGGGGGGGGGGGGTCATAGTTGAGTGCGGCAATGAGCCAATTGATCATCATGGAGCCTCCTGCCTTAATTAGCATCGGAAACCGGTTGAACTTGAAGATAGAAAATGAGTGTGCTGCTGTTATATGTTTCAGGTCTCATGGCCTTATATATAGGCCTAGGCCTAAAAAATAATAACAATAATAATAATAATAATAATAATAATAATAATAATAATAATAATAATAATAATAATAATAATAATAATAATAATAATAATAATAATAATAATAATAATAATAATAATAATAATAATAATAATAATAATAATAATAATAATAATAATAATAATAATAATAATAATAATAATAATAGCTTCAGACTTCATAAATGAAATTGGCAGCCGCATCTCTTCTATCACTGGTGACAGACGTGAAGCTTTCTTTCTTTTTCAACGTCTGTCCACTTGCATTCAACGCTACAACTTGGTCGCTTTCAAAGGCACTTTTGCCTCACACCCTGAAGACGAGGCCTGACCCACCAGACATACACTCTTCATATAATAATAGTCCATAAGTCCCTGGGGGAATGAAGTACCTCAGGGCAAAAAATAAAAAATAAAAATAATAATAATAATAATAATAATAATAATAATAATAATAATAATAATAATAATAATAATAATAATAATAATAATAATAATAATAATAATAATAATATTGCTGAAGGCCGCGCTGGAAACTATACCAGAAATTTACCGTTTTGTCCATCAAGCTTATGGGACAGCCTCTCTGCTTAGGTTTGGCCAATTCTCAATATCTTCACAAATGGGGCCCCAACAAGGTGACCCTCTCGGTCCTCTACTGTTTTGCCTGCCTCTGCAACCCATCCTTCGCTCTTTGCAGTCGACATTCCGACTAGGATACTTGGACGACCTGTCTTTGGGAGGCCCTGAGGAGACAGTAGCTCGGGATGTCGAACTGATCCACGATCGCGGTGGTGCAATGGGTCTTCATCTAAACGCCGGCAAATGTGAGTGGTACTCACACAGTGGGGGCTTCGGGGACAATCACGGCTGGTCGGATTTCCAGCGTCTGGACAGAGACTCGATGATTCTACTTGGGGCACCCCTCTTCAAGGGACAGGCATTAGACGCTGCGCTTGAGCAACAATGTGGGCTCTTAAGCGATGCCATCAAAAACCTGCAGCACTTGTCTTCTCAAAGCGCCCTCATACTTTTAAGATCTTCATTTGGTGCGCCTAGAATCAGTCATCTGCTCCGTTGCTCCCCTTGTTCTGACCACTTAACCTTGGAAAGGCTTGATAACATCATGAGAGATGGCCTTGAATCCATCGTAAACATCAAGCTGGACAACACCCAATGGCTGCAGGCCACGTTGCCCATCAGACATGGCGGCCTGGGCGTGAGGAGGGTTGGATCGCTGGCTTCTTCTGCCTACATGGCATCAGCTGCGACAACCCTTGCACTCCAGTCAGCCATTCTTGGTCTCAGCTCAGCGGCGTCTGATCCGCAATTGGGTGATATCTTGATGGCCCGTAGGGATACACTTCCATCGTGTGTCGATCCGTTGCCGGCTAAACAGGCAACTTGGGACAAGCCAGTGATCGAAGCAGACAAATCGGCAGTTTGGAGCAACAGCAATAATCCAACTGACCGAGCACGCTTGCTGGCTGTGAGTTCCCCTCACTCCGGCGACTGGTTGACAGCCCTTCCAATCCCATCGTGCGGCCTCTGTCTCAGCAATGAGGCAGTGCGCGTGGCAGTTGGCCTTCGGTTGGGTCTGAGCCTCTGCAGCCCACATCAATGTGGCTGCGGTGCTCTGGTGGGCCCCGATGGCCAACACGGTCTCGCATGTAGATTGGCTTTTGGGCGTTCCCTTCGTCATCACGCCATCAATGACATAGTCTGGCGGGCTTTGCAGAGAGCCGATGTCCCAAGCACCAAAGAGCCGTCTGGTCTGTCTCGCATAGACGGCAAGAGACCTGATGGGGCCACATTGATTTCCTGGGCGGCAGGCAAACATCTGGCCTGGGATGCTACGGTAGTCCACACCTGCGCGGCATCCTACATCGCTCACACAGCGAATGCGGCGGGTGCTGCTGCGGAACAAGCCGCCGTACGTAAAACCGAAAAGTACGCGGGGCTACCATCATCACACATCTTTGTTCCCATTGCCCTGGAAACACTGGGTCCCATCAACTCTGCCGGGCTCAGTTTCATCCGCGAGGTTGGTCAGCGTCTCTCGGTCATTTCTGGTGAGCCGCGAGAAGCAACTTTTCTCTTCCAGCGCATTTCCATTTGTCTGCAGCGCTACAATGCCATCGCTTTTCGTGGTCCCTTTAATATTGTCACGGAGGACGAGGCCTGATTTTCTTTACATTGAATAACAGCTCCTATCATAATTTTTTGAAATCCCGAGGGATCCTAGGTACCTCGGGTAAAAAAAAAATAAATAAAAAAAAAAAATAATAATAATAATAATAATTTAGGTCCAGGTCGTTCATCCAGACATGCGACCTTGAACGATATTGTCTTCCGAGGTTTGACTCGGGCTGGCTTCCCTTCCACTAAGGAACCCGTTGGCCTGTCAAGGGCTGACGGCAAGAGACCTGCTGGTCTCACTCTGATTCCGTGGCGTGCTGGTCGCTGCCTCATTTGGGATGCGACCGTGACCGACACCTCAGCCGTTTCTTATCTACCCTACACTTCTCGGACGGCGGGTGCGGCGGCCGAGAGAGCAGCGGCCCTCAAACACACAAAGTACAGCATTGTCTGAAACTCACCTTTTTATTCCACTGGCATTTGAAACCCTAGGCCCAATCAACAACGAGGGCTTGACTTTCCTCTCTGCTTTGGGACAAAGCATAAGCACCGCAACGGGGGACGTCCGCGAAACGTCTTACTTGTTTCAACGCCTTTCGCTAACGATTCAGCGCTTCAACTATGTTGCTTTTAGGGGTACTTTCTCCAACTGGGACCTTGACGATTAGGGTCCATTCCAGACAATTTGTTTTTATCGAGAGTGTTGAAGTCTCCGAGGGATCATGTTTACCTCGGGGCATTTAAAAAAAAATATAAAAAAAAATATATATATAAAATAATAATAATAGCACACTTCCGGTGTCAACACTCCTTCGATCTGACCAGATCGTATCGGATCTGTTAGAGGCCCGTCATGACACCTTGCCGGCGACTATGCACCCCTTACCCGGAAAACAGAGTCTCTGGGACAGGCCCCTGGTTGACAAGGATAAAGCGGAAATCCGCCAGAGCGCCGTCGGTTTAGTCGACCGAGCCAGGCTGGACGCGTCGGGCAGTCCCCATTCAGCTGACTGGCTGTCCGCGCTTCCAATCGCCGCTTGTGGCCTTGTCCTGGATAATGAGGCGGTCCGGGTGGCGGTGGGCCTGAGGTTGGGCTTGGACTTGTGTGGTCCTCACACATGCCATTGTGGCGAAGGAGTTGGCCCCGAGGGGCATCATGGTTTCGTCTGCAGGAGAGCCATGGGTCGCTCCCTTCGTCACCACGCCATAAATGACATCATTTGGCGTGCCCTCCTCAGAGCTGACATTCCAAGCATCAAGGAACCGGCGGGTCTCTTCAGATCTGATGGAAAAAGGCCGGACGGGGCAACCCTCATTCCTTGGGCAGGTGGGAAGTACTTGGCGTGGGATGCCACCATTGTCCACACTTGTGCAGCATCATACATAACCCACCCGAACGGTTTGGTCGGGCCAGCATCAGTGCAGGCGGCCATCCGCAAAGAGCAGAAATACGGAGGGCTGCCCGCTTCCTACATCTTTCAGCCGGTGGCCATAGAGACATTGGGCCCGTTCAATCCTTCAGCCTCAGACTTTATAACTGAAATTGGCAGCCGCATCTCTTCTATCACTGGTGACAGACGTGAAGCTTTCTTTCTTTTTCAACGTCTGTCCATTTGTATCCAACGTACGCTTCAACCTGGTCGCTTTCAAAGGTACTTTTGCCTCACACCCTGAAGACGAGGCCTGACCCACCAGACGATCATTCTTCAGTTAATAATAGTCCATAAGTCCCTGGGAGAATGAAGTACCTCAGGGCATTAAAAAATAAAAAAATAAAAAAATAAAAATAATAATAATAATAATAACAATGATAGTACCGTTAGGCCTAATAGGCCTAGTTTGCCATCAGACGATCCGTTGCCCCCACCGTCTTGACCACAGTTGTGCATGTAGCATGCATTTATCTGTTCTCGTAGGCCTAGGCCTATGCTCCCCTAGGTTTATTTCATTTCATTTTTCATTTTGTTCATTTATTGACTTGCAATGTCACATCAACATTCACATAATAGTAACAAACATTAACAACAACAAAACTTCAACAAGGAATTGTTAAATTGTTTATAGGTTAGGCTACTGTAACTCGCTCTTCGTCATGCAGTCTCCCCAGAGGCGACCTCTTCAGTCAGTCTTAAAGATGCTGCTAGGCTCATAGCACGCCTTCGTCGATTTTTTTTCACAGAGGCTGACTTAGGCCATAGGCCTATATTTATGGATAATTATATGGCTAATATGGTTGAAGTCTTAGGCTACCACCTATCAACGCTATGCACCTCTAAGCTTTCACACCTCTGTTACAGTACACGGCTACCACCCCTATCACATAGGCCTATGGGTAGGCCTATATTCATGTCACAATCATGTGTGTGCGGCTAACTCTGCCACTGTTTGTATTCTGACAGTGCCAGTCCCATGCCCCTGGATAAATGAGGAGGGCGACACTAATCATCTTTGATATGACAGTGTAGTTAGGCTAGGCCTAAACAGCAACAAGCGTGTGTGCGGTGTGTAACTGTGTATACGTCTGGATATTACGTCTGGAGCGTGGAGCGAGTGCATATGATTGTACGCCTGGGGTACCTGTAGGTCTCGATAACATTTGGTTAAAGTACAGTCTAGTCTGCTTTGTATTGGTGGGGCCAGATCTCTGCCACCCCCCGCTGTTTTGGCGACACATTGCCTGCCAGTCGGTCGCCGTCTACCCTAAGGGTGATGCTGTTGCTCTATGCAAATTAGTCTCAGTTGGAGCCAGGCGGACTACGTTGTTAGTGACGGAGTAGTTTGGAGGGGGGCATGGCGAGGCAGCAGAGCCAGTGAATGTACATCGAGGAGGGGGGACAAGTCGAGATGGGTCAGCCACGCTGCACGCAGCTTATGCTGGATCGGTTTAGCCAAGTCGGTCGTAGTCTTAGACCAGAGTGGCGCTTTTAAGTTAGTTTGGAAAGTTTTATCGGATTTGTTTGGGCGTGTATCCGAATGCATGATCCAGTTTTTCCGGCGGTTGGAGTTCGCTGATATTATGACGATATCCCCCGTTGTAGGATTCATACGGATTTTTTGGGGTGAGTGCTAACGGTTGGGATTGCGTAGTTATGGAATGACGAACAGGTTTGTGATTGATTGCCGCTTGGCCTCTGTGCGAGTCTCTTTCCCTCTACCTCTACCCTGTGCCTTTGTGTTACCCTTGCCTTTGTGTTAAGTCGAGTAATTGGGTCGACTGTTGTGTGGCGTACCAGTTCAACCGGCGGCCGAGATTTTCCCACTGTTTTCATCCGCGGATTTCAAGAATCGTTCAGTTGTGCTACGCTGATATGATTTATCTCGTGATTTATTAAACATAAACAGGTTTCTTGATAATTTCTTGACAGGTTTCTCGTGATTTATTAAATATAAACAGGTTTCTTTGGTTAAGTACTACAGCGTTTGTGTACGCCGCACGGCTTACATTTTTCTACGTGAATTTGGATATTTATGTAGCGCATGTCGGCTTCTCTCGTTTTATCCGATAATTATAAGCTTTTTAAGATATCTGGCGGATAAAGAAAGATTTTCAGAATGAGGAATTGATTCGAATCTGAACTAGTGATGATGGTGCTGTCGTAATAATGACGACGACGATTTTGAGTATGATCACAGTATAAATAATTAATTATTTATACTGTGGTATGATGTTGATAAACGTAGTAAGTCTTATAAGACAGAGACCAAGTGATGTCTTTTGTTATTATTATAATTGAAACCGCATTATAGTGTCGCTCAGTGTGTCAAAAGGACCAAGCATCAGGCTATATGATGTACCTTATTGAGTAGGGCCTGTGAAAGTCTCTAACATCTACTGATTTTTGTCCTGGTCTTTTATGATCTGAAAATGTGATGAAAGTGTGAAAAATAAGTGCCTGGAAGCCCTGCCCCTTACCTTTCCAAAAGAAGTGCCTGGACACCCCTTACCTTTCCAGGATGTGCTGGCCAATAAGTGGCAGGACGGGGTTCAGATTTTAAAATAAGTGCGTGGATGCCGTCCATGACCTTTTTTAAGCCACACTTTAAGCCCTGCACAATGTGAAATATTTTGGGCCTTTAAAATGTTGTTAGCTGTGCAGTGTGCACCTTGGTTGTAGGACAAAAACCCCCCCTGGACAAAACCCCCCCCGGACAAAAACCCCCCCGGACATTAACCCCCCCGGACAATTCCCCCCCTAGGGTAGGACATAACCCCCCCCTGGTAGAATATATTGCACATAAGTTGTCGTACTTTAAAACGGTGGTCCGAAGTACGCAAGTTGGATTGATGAAAAGAATTCTCGCTAAATAGAAGCCGGAGTGATACAAATAAATTTTACTTAAATGGGAGCTGGATTGATGAAAATGTTCTTGCATAAATGGAAGCTGGATTGATGAAAATGTTTTTGCTTAAATTGGAGCTGGATGGACAAATATAATTGTCACTTAAATAAAAGTTGGATGAAACGAATGTTTGCCTCATTGGAAGCTGGATTGCTGACAACGATTCATGCTGTACTAGATTACACCAACAGGTACTAGCTTCATATCGAAGTGACTGAATGACACTAACAAGTTATAAGTTCAGGCTTGAATGACAGAGACAGGTGTTTACCCGTGTGACACTAATTAGTTGACACAGCACGGGGAAACTGTATAATTAGCCTAAGTTTAAGCAAATTATAGGTCTACCTGCACTTGTGCAGCAAGGGGGGGGGAAATTGTCCGGGGGGGGGGTTAATGTCCTAGGCTAAATCAGGGGGGGAGGTGTCCGGGGGGGGGTTTGTCCAGGGGGGGTTTGTCCAGGGGGGGGTTTGTCCAGGGGGGGTTTGTCCGGTCACCGTGCACCTTTCATGCATTTGTGAATGAGCTTGTGAAATATTTATGGTGCACTGCACACAGGTTTTATGTGGCACTTTATAAATTTTGATATTAACGTGTTTTTAGTGTCATGAATTATTCACCATTGCATGGGTTTCAGCATTGGTAGAATGCAAGTTGTAATGAAATTTATGCGTTTACCTGAATTTAGAGTTCACGATTACAAGTTGAAATGTACTTTTACAGTATTTTCTATTAAAAATGCTGTTTGTGAGGACGTTGTATGGCTTTTCATTGAGCTTCACTTGAGGACTGTGTGACTCAAAACTCACTTCCTGTGAAATCATAAATAACTAACAAGCTTTGAGGAAGCTCTGTGGTCTCAAGAGGTGAAGAGGATGCTGTTTTCTGTGTGACACGCGCTATGAATTGTGCAAGGACCTGCCTGCAAGACCAGAGCTTTAATATGCAAATGATGCAAACATGTGCTGCATTTATTGTGATTTACGAGCAGACTGTGTTTTAATTAGCGTATCTGGGTCATTTATTTTGGACTGCCCTGAGCACATGATCGTTTGCAGGAGGGTTGAGCAAACTTGGATATATATATCCTGTGGAATCGTATGAAATATTTAAGCAGTTTGTGAGAACTGCTTAACTCAACACTGCACACTCTTTCAGTTCAACATTTACCATTTGCACGCATCTTCTGTCTAGTCTGTGTTATTATGTTGAAATTCAGATATGTGTAAAAATCTTTCTTTTTCAACATATCTGAGTTATCTGCCACACGCATCAGATCGTTGAACATTCTGATCAGTTAATTAGTGAGATGAATGCTGCCATTGACTGACCTCATTCATTAATTAGTTCGTTCAGGAACTAGATCCGATGTGATCAGTGCTGATTTTATCGTCTGATGTCAGGTAGAAAAAGAAGTTTTGCAGTTAGAAGTGTCCGAGAATCTGGGTGTCGGTGTTCCTGGTGTGCGATATAAAATTGTTGAGGGCCCATCCATATGTTACGTATGTAAAAAATCATATTTGTGACCTTCCCCCAGTTGCAACGTTTGCATTTTGTGGACCCTTTGCGAGTATGCGTACATACAAATAAGCTATTCCCCCTTCCACTCGTTTACAAAAGTTGAATAACTACCGTCATAGATCTGTAAAACATTTATTTTACCGCTTATTTTTTGTTAAGCTTCATATTTGCTAGCTAAAATTTGTTTACGATTATTGGTTTACTGTTTAGATCTGAACAGAATTTAATTATAATACAATTAAAAGTCACCGGATGACTTTAGGATAATACAGAGTTATAAAAATTTATGGCTAATTAATGGGTTGTCATAATTAGACATTTATTTTGCATGCTGTACATTTTGCTGTGACCCATCCGCCGTATGCAAATCGTCTATATCCGGTTACCCCCCTGCATGCGTAATATATTGACAGCCCCTTGTCTTGTCTTCTGGAGTGGTTTTTGCAAGCGGTGCAGATTGGCTTTGTCATGACATTGAGTTGACGTTTAGACTGATTTTGGATTGGGGTGATTGGAGTCTTTGGAAAGGTGCTTTCGCCTCCAACATTTACGTGACCAAGGCCTGTGTGAGCGGAGGTTCTTTGATGGCACTGGTTCATAAGCTTTTCGTTAGCTGTGGAGTGAGAGTTTCATGAACAATCTGTGATAAATGGATGACTTTGTCCAGATAACAGAGCAGGGAAGCTACTGCTGCTGCTGCTGCTGATGATGGTTATGGTGATGGTGGTGGTGATGATGATGATGATGTAGATGGTGGTGGTGATTCTGTCTGATTTGGGTGCTGTTGAACTTAAGAGTGAGCAGGTGCTGTACAGAGGTCTGTGTCATCTCAGAGGACTGCAGGGGGCAATGGATTTGGGATCCACTTAACCACAACCGCCCTCATCGACCCTCATCGACCAGGGGCAATTCCACTTCTGCTTGCTCTTTGCCCTTGGCTTTTTTGAGGCTTTCCGATATCTTATCTCTTACTCTGTTTCGCTTCCTGTCTGTCTTTCTGTTTGTGCCTCTGCATGTGTGTGTGTGTGTGTGTGTGCCATTTCAGGGTGGGGGTTATGTTTTGAGTGCAGTTTGTGTATACATCTATGTTCATGTGACTGACTGTTGGCCTGCATTGTGAGGCCTAAAAAAAAATGTTGTGTTTCCGGTAACAGAGCTAAAAAAAATTGGGTAGGTAGGTCGGAAAATATTTTTATTTTGTAAAATATTTTTATGCAGTGACTATCCGAAAAAGTATACCCCACTAGTCTTTTTTGCACGCTGAAACAAAGTACGTGTTCTAAGCAAGTATAAACTGCCTATTTCCCGACTGTCTGCACCTAAAACTGCTCTAGAAACAGTCCTATTAATTTCATTTTGTTGACATCTCTTGTGTTATGTCAATACAAATGTTAAAAAAATATTTTTTGAAAAAAAATTAATTTTTTTTAATGAAAAATTTTTTTTTTTTGAAAAAAATATTTTTTTAATAAAATTTTTTTACAAAAATATTTTGGTCGCGGCCGTAAAAATGGGTCGGTCGGGTTACCGGAAACACAACAATTTTTTTTACGCCTGACGAGTCTGTTCGTAAGGACAGCCTGAAAAGGACGACATTTCTCCACTGGCAGCAGAGCGCGACAATCACTTAAAACCAGAAAGAAAATCTTCAGTTACCCGGATGTATGTTGTCATGCGATATGCAAGATGCATCAATTGCAGGTTGAGAATTGTTTAATGTTTACGTAATTGGACTATCGAGTATTGGAAGTTGGTTACTTTACAGCTGACATGTTGTAAATACGCCTGTTGGCCCAGCTTCAGGACTTTCTTTACGGCTGATACGTTGTATTTACGTCTGTTGGCCCAACTACTGTCCATTGATCTTTCATCGTTGGTGAACTTTATGAGCTGCCTGTTGACTGAAGCTTTTTCAGATTCTGTTCTGTAATCATGCTTGTTTATGAAGACTTTATGGAGACTGGACTGGTTGAACCCATCTTGACTACAATTTAGTTAATGGAGCTGATGAAGACTTTCAGAGGTAAAATGCTGTTGGTCTGGGAGCTGCCTATGATTTGATGAGACTAAGGCAGACATAGAGGAACGAAGCCGAACAGAATACCAGTTATGTGCATATAGATGATGAAGACAATGATGATGATGATGATGATGATGATGATGATGATGATGATGATGATGATGATGATGATGATGATGATGATGATGATGATGATGATGATGATGATGATGATGATGATGATGATGATGATGATGATGATGATGATGATGATGATGATGATGATGATGATGATGATGATGATATGAAGAAGAGAGTGCTCAGTCCTTAAGCTAATCTTCCAAGAAGAGGAAAATACAAAAGAAAATGATTATGATGTTGGCATTGACGACGAAGAAAAGAAGCTCCATAAGCTAATCTGAAGAAATTGCCATGTAGGTACAACTGGTACATTGGTACAATGGGTTAGTAATTTATGCGTTTTTCTTTAATTTTTCAACATCAGAGGCCAGTTGGCATGACTTCTCCAATGTTGCTGTAGAAGTTTGTTCTTGACAGCATTTGGTTAAGCGTATCGTACTCTTGGAACCACGTTTTCTAAGGTGCACAATTGAAAGAGAAACATGAAATATCTTTCCGCCATTTATTACAGTGATATTTCAGTTATAAAAATAATTCCGGATTTTAATTTTGACAGTCTAACCTGCTGACATTCTACTAGATGATCTTGCACCCAGTGCTTGAGCACTGTCTGTCTGTTATGTTTTAAGTGATCCTGAAATATCACACGGTGGTTTTGGAACAATTTGAAGTGTCACTTGTTTCTCTTGTCTTATATGCAGCTGCTCAAGTGCGTTTGCAGCACTTGCATCTATGGTTGCATTATTTTTTGCTTTCCAAATCGGCTTTATAAATTATTATAATAATGATGATAATAATAATAATTATAATTTTTAAATGCTGAATAGCTAAAGCAGCCAATTCATGAGGTTTTTATTTATTACAGCTGAGTTTGGAACACCAGATATTAAATGTGGGATCTTGCCACATTGGAACCAGTATATCTAATTGAGGCTACTGTGCTCCAGAGCCTTGGCTCCAATGCAGTGTTGTTTAAGTGTTCCTGGAAACTATACCAGCCTCATAACAATTGAGGGTTACTCACGTTTAATAACAGTTGCCCAGCGCAATCGAGTATCTCGACATTAAAGTGGCCCGGACTCCGGGTGTCTGATTCTCCAACTTGCCACCAACTCACCGACCAATGTCTAGGGAAACCAGACACAGGACATTGTGAGTTTCTTTCAAGTATCTTTAAAATGTTGGAGCCAATATAATTATGTGTATGCACATTGCACATGCATGTGTACATACATACGTATATGCATACATACATACATACATACATACATACATACATACATACAATGTCATACATACATGCATGCATGCATATATGCAAATTATACATGCGTACTATATAAGTAACACATGCATGCACACTGACTATACAGATTTAGATGTGTGTGGAGTCTGTGGACGGTGGAGCTGTACACGTAGTCGTTGGTGACTGCAAGATGAAACTGCAAAACTAGTTTCATCACCAACTGCAGACATGCGTGTGAGTGCGTACACACAGGCAGTGCAGGCACGCATCCAGATGCGAGCAGGCTAACCCAAATGGATACTTGATGGCAGGTGCATAGATAGACGGAATATATACCATGCTTATAATATACCTAAAGACTTGGATAATGGTTATGACAGGTATGGGCATTACTATTGTCTATGACTTTTTTCTTTCCATTCAGAATTATTCCCTCTGGCGATGGGTCAGCCACTCGGATCCTTCTCCTCCACTTGTTTCTGTCTCCAGTGTCTTCTTTCTTCATTTTGAGCAGCTTCAGGTCCTGCTGTATCACGTCCTCCCATCTTTTCTTCTATGGTCCCTGGCTGTGTCGACCATATTGTCTATGACTCTATGTACTTAATACCTGTATTGACCCTGATTGATAGCTAGGTAACATTATAATGTGGCTTCATACGTTGAATGGAACAGAAATTGTACGGCAACACTTGCAGTGAATATTGTTTGGTATCAGACAATGTATGTCGTGAAATGTTTTGCTACAGAGGCAGGTTGTGTACTGGTACGCGTTAATTATTATACCGTAAATCTACTTCTACCCAGTTGATGATTATAAATAATAGTTATATTTTTCTAATATTTAAAAAAAAAAAATATTGATTCAAACTTACAGGTGTACTGTAAGATTACATGACATAGTCGTAACAGACGATAACAAGTTTAACAGGAGTGGAATTGAGCTGTATGGCAACCTGCAAGGCATCCGTCCTTCTGCCAATTTTACAGTCACCCTAGAAAGTGGAAGACTGTCAACTGGGATACCTAAATGTATCTTGAAGTCTGTGGTCAACCATACGTGGCTAGTGGGTATCCGACCCTTGCCAGTATGTTGCCAATCAACCATATCCCTGTGCTATGTTGTCTTTCTCTATTGATTTAGACATTTGCTGTTGGTCTCTGTCATTGTGAAAGCACAACAGCGTAAATTATGTATGTGCCAGGAGTGTTCAAGGTGCCACAGTAGTATCTGGTGTTGGCAGACATAATTTAGAAAATCGGAGTCATAACTGTCTGCCCATAATAGCAAGTAGGTGACTATGATGCTATTATCATAGATGGTGTACAATTTCAAATATAATTACTCAGCACGTTGTATAGGCTTGATGTCTGCCTATGTATTTTGATGTGTGTGTGTGTGTGTGTGTGTGTGTGTGTGTGTGTGTGGATGGGTATGCGACTATGCGTGTGTGTGTGCTTCTGTGTGTTGGACCTGACTTCTATGAAGTCCAGGACAAAAGAATAATTTTGGGTTTTTGTTTCTGGACTCTGATAAATGTCAACGGTCTGTGTCCTGCACGAGTTTTTGAATGTATGAATGTATATTTATGCCCTAATCAGTCAATCTGTAATTTGCACCACCTTGTTTTATGCTTTATTTAGGTTTCACTTTTTATTAGTAGTTCCGTATATAAGCAATAATTTCCATAATTAAGATTGAATTTTACTGCATGCATTACATCGTTTAGCCAATGTAACTGGTCTGCAGTTTAGTTTGATCTCCTAGTTCCGAATGCTGCACCTTTGCCATTGTGCACCACCCTTCCATGTGGAAATGACCTCCCTCTATCCAGGGCAAGCGGCTGTCCTTATATTGAGACACAGTTTTGTGAAGCATCCATTTTGTTTTGCTTCTAAGATCTGGTATAGACTGTGGGAATGGTAGAAGGCTGGTTAGAAGCTCGCCATGTATAAAATGCAGAGAGCGTGTCTCATTCATTTTAATTCATTCATTTTAACGTGCAATTAAACTGACTCTGCAATGATAAATTTATGTCGTGTGCAGCGGAACAAATTGCATTTTCATGTGTGTGAAAAGTAATACCCAAAAGTATACCCAAGTGTTTTAGCTCAGCCAACAGTTGAATCATTGATGTTGTCTTTGTTGCTGTGAATTTGCTTTGGAATGCCGTACATTCGTCATCGACAGTTCCACCTGGTGATGGGTATAAATAACTTATCTTCATTGTCCTCGGTCATTCGTCAAGTCCATTGTTCCCGTTATTGTTTGTCCAAGTGCTCAAATCTTAATTTACTTTCTATCCAGTTTCCAGTATCCAACATTAGCTTCCTGCACCCATGCAACCAAGACGTTTCTTTCCTTCTCACATATAGTGCGTTGTGCAGTATTTGGCTGACTGGTATTCTCTGCACATATCACTTAAAGATGTTGTCTGGCAGAGTTGTTTGGACATCTAATAATCCTACGTTGCCAGTCAGCATAATTATGTCTGTGTTGTTTTTTCTCAAGTCACAGCTGTTAGCTATCAATGTTGACAGAGCTTCTTATAGATCTGCTCTGTATGAAAGATATTTTTATTTGTGGATGCGTTATACGTGGATGCGTTGTACATAGATGCGTACACATCTACGTGCCTTTTCGGACCCAACACTCTGGGCCATATTATTATTATTCGATTTTTATTGATAATGAGTCATGATTGCTGGTTGGCGGGCGATTCTTGGACTCAAATTATTGTTCTCAGGAGGCATGAGACGCCCAGATGAATGACAGACTTTGGAGTGTGCCTGTAAGGTCTTGGTGGCTCTTACAGGGCCAGGAGGGTCTCTGCTTCTGGCTCCTAGTCAGACCAGACGACTGTGGTGGCAGTGGTGGCCGTCGTCCTGCTATTGGCAGCTGATCTGTTTTCATTATGTTCTGACTCACCTGCACTACTTGTATAATTATGTACCTAGTCACCAGTCAGTGCTGATATTTCGGAACAAAAAAATTCGTTTAAAGTGAACGGAAATTGTACTTCACGAGTGCAAGCGAAAAATGACATTTACGAAGATTGGTAATGTTATCATTTAGTCCAAAGGGTAACACACGAGAAAGGTGTGAACAAATGATGCACTGTGATTGAAGATAGATAGCAAAAAAGTCTTCGTTTTTACCTGTGGATAAGTCACCGTTTATTCATCAACGTGACTTGCAGGAATTATTGCTGCTGTGGTTTGGATTTGAATCGATCGTGGGCCACTGAGACCATGGGCCACTGACGAGTGAATGTCAATCACCCGTTAATGTGAGATGCCTAGGTTTAGACAGACAGACACTTTTGTGTTTTGATAAAGGCAGGTTTATAATACACATAGATAAGTTCGCTTAGATCAGTGACCTCTGATCAGTGACTCCTATGGAACGGCTGAAGGGATATAATGTGTAGGTACCATTGTTCAGTGCTCAGCGATATTGTGCAATGTGCAGTGGTACCATTGTGCAATGTGCATTGGCAATAGTGTATTGCAGAATTTTTCTTTCACTGGATCAGATTCATGTCAGGCTCCGTGTAATTAACGAGTTCGAATGAGTGTTTTGCGCACATGGAAAGTTCTGCATTCCAAACTTGTGCTGTTTATCTGGTTTACAAGTTTTAGATGCCCAACCGTCTTGTTTGCATTCGTTAAGCGACATTGCCAGCAGTACTCGCGTTCTGTTGAAAATATTTACGTCCGCTGACAAATGGTATTTATGATATCGCTATTCCTTATCTTGTGTTTTAGCCTTGTGTTTTATCTGGAACTTTTTTCTTTCAGAGTTCCGCCTTTGCTGTTCCTGTCAACAGCTTTGCAACGGTTGAAGTGATATAAAAAGAGGAGGCTCTTGATTCTGTTTATCGAGTGGAATGGTTTAACTGTACATCAACACTGACTACTGGCTGTAACTCTTGTTGGTCGAAAGCAGCCGAATCTGAGGCATTTGTTGACACGTTTATAAGAACTTTCTTTCCTGGAATATAACTGGATTATAACTGCTCTGATACCTAGTCTTGACAACCAAGCGTTGTACTTATTGTTGTTCGATAGAAAGATATCTGGACTGACTTGATGGGACTGTTTTATTTACTCAGAGGATATTATCAACCACAAGATCATTGTTCGTGGTGAGGTCTGTACACGTTTGTAATCGTTTGGGACTAAGATTGACAGTGTGTAAGAGCTTGTGAATATAGATATCTTCATGTCAAAGATGGATGAGCATTTGGACAATGATGTCGTGTTGGCTAAGAATTGCATGACCGAAAGCAAAGTGGACACGGAGAAGAAGTCGGTGGATGACGAAGGAAACGACCTTCTCATCAAGGTCATCAAAGGTCACGAAGACGTTTCGGAAGACACGGAAAGCATCGACAATCTCAAGATGACGGATTCCGAGAACACGGACAATTTCTACGATGCTGAGGAGACGCCGGTGTCGCAGGAGAACGCTGGAAACGAAGAGACGAGCACGGACGACGAGTTCAGTGATATCGAGCCGATCGATGTGGCTAAGTTCGAGGACAGCCATTGCGACGATTCTTCCGTCGACCTGGCGGAAAAGCCGGAGAACTGGAGCGGAGGCGATGTGCAGGCGATGGAGGTGTGCGAGGCCGTCAACAGCATTTACGGGATTGCCGACTACAGTTGCGTGTCCGAGGACTTGGTTGACGGTTGCGCAGTGGCCACTCTCTGCCAGATTCAGGGTCTTTCGGACGCGGTCGTGTGCTCGAGTCTGAGCGAGGATCTTGTGGAACATGATAATTCTGACGAGGAGGATGAAGAATATGAGGGAGATTTTCATGGGGAGCATGTTGCGGCAGTTGTGGTCGCGAGTGATGACAGTGGTGAGGATGATGAGGAGGAGTTTGATGGAAGATGTCTGCGCAGTCCTCCGCTGAGGGAAATCTCGGAGGAGGAAGACGATTCGTGCATCGCTGCGGACGGTCTGATGGAGAGCGAATCTCCAGTGTTGTCACGTAGCGTCTGCCTGACCCTTGTGGACTCCGACGCAGTTGAAGGTCAATCGGACGCGGAAGAGTTCCATCATCAAAGCGATGAAGCGGCGGCTGCTGATGAGGCAGACGTTCACGCAGAAGGTGCATCGGTCGATGTGCATGACGATATGGAAGCAATCGACGATCAATCAAACGTCGATGCAATCAATTCCAATCAAGTTACGATCGATCACTCTGCCGATTCCAACGTGGAAACTGTCGGCGTTCATCCCACCGCCGACACCAGCGGCTCAGACTCGCATTTCGATCCCGCGACGGAGACTGCAAGCTTCCACGACTTGGATATGGCAGTAGCATTGGAAGTCGCTTCAGCCAAGGATATATGTCCAGATACCTCGGGTGTGGAGTTGCGCCACTCCAGCGATTCTACCCAGACGTCGGGTAGACTTGCGGTGGATAGCTCGCAAGATTTGCATCCAACTCGTAAAGTGAGCGAGCACACGGCAGCGAAGCCGCCGGCTGTCGTGAAGGACGCTCCCCGTGCGACGAGCGACTCTTTTAAGGAACCAAAGGAGCAAGTCGTGCTACGATCGAAGAAGTCGAAGCGGGTTGACAGCATCCGAAAGTCTTTCATCAAGTAAGTTTCTTCTGCAGGTCATCGTCTTTTGATATTTAGTCTGAAATGTAACGTTGAAAAGTCTGATTGTTTGTTTGTATGTATTTGCACTTCTTATAGCGCCCCTTTCACTCTCTCTTCACTCAGAGGCGCTCCTGAATGCAGAGCTGACACTGCATCGGAGTTTCACGCGAAGCGCTGAGCAATTGTGAGTGAAGGACCTGCCCAAGGTCCTTACGCGGCAAGGTGGATTCGAACCTCGAACCTTCCGGCTCCAAGGCACCGACGCCACCACTACACCACCGCGACCCACAATTGTAGCGAACTTTAGGTTTAGCACACTAAATGTAAACACTGTTTCTATGAAATGTTGTCATAGTTGTCAAAGATGTTTGTAGAATAGCCATCTGGTATTCAGTCCATTGTCAGTGGGTACTTGATTATTATGGGTCAGTCTCTCACTGAATAATAAACTGAATAGTAAACAACACCAGAAGCCATTGATGAATCATTGATTATGTGCACTTGGCCTTTATTCAGCATTAATTAGTTAAACAGTCACCCTACTTGATAGATCCTCTGTTCCAAATGTGTAATGATTCCTACACAGTGCACACTAAAGAGGTTTACTAAATATTCTTTCATCATCATCATCTTCCTCCTCCTCCTCCTCATCATCACAATCATCATAATCATCATCATCATCATCATCAGTTTCTGACTCAATTTGTCGTCGGTGATGGTTGTGAATGCATGATCATAATTATATAGATATTTACAAGGCGCCCTTGTAGCGGTATGACTATGACCACGTTACGGCGCCATATAAATTGTCGTTATTATTATTATTATTTATTTGTTTATTATACGCTGTCAGCATTACTTCCTACGCTGTGGCCTCACTTGGAATGTACAGAGACCTGAGTAAATTATTATTAAGTCCGGAGTCTGACTGACTGATTGATTGATTGATACAGCAATGGACTTGAATGCTTTTGTTGCACTGCGTTTGGTATGTTTACATTCCTGTCCTGATTGCCATTCTTTGTGCAGATGCTTCAGTCTCTGGATATGCTGACAGGCCTAGTTAGTAGTGTAGTATTCCATGAGAAGTACAACAAAAATTGGCAATGGCCATTGGCCATACATACAATGCACCTGGCTTGTTGATCTGACACAATGGTCTTTGTGGTAGTGTGCATTTAACATTTTAGTTGCTTTGAAATGTTTATATTTCATCCAACGAGCTTTCATTCTTTCTTCCAAGGGGCTTTCATGCCATGAGCATCCCTGAGTATAGTCTTTTTTCTGTAAGTGGTACTGTATAATTGACCAACGCATAATATACAATAAACACAACTATTTAAACAGACTGGCCACAGTGAATGGCTAGGCTGTTCAGGCCTGTGTTCAGTTCTATTTTAAAATTTTTAAAGGACAGACTAGAATACGTTGTGGAATTAGAAATATTCGATGCACAGCTGGAAGTTATAAAGCATTCAACGTTGAACTGTGATCTTGAAACTGGAGACAGAAGAAGCGTACGAATGTAAATCCCATTACCGGGTGTAAAAGTGAGGGTGTAACGCCACTCTGCAAAAAGTAGGCCTGCAAAAAAGTTTTAGGAGTTTCCTAAGTTACGTGCCTTGTTGTTCATGTTGAGAAATGCTTAGAATATCTCACTGCGGGTGCTCCCTACGTCCATATATATCCATTAGTCACACTGCGTTAAAGTTGCACAGCAGAACTACAGAGATCAGACTGATTAAAATTTCAAATGATTGGCAGTGCTCAGGCAGTTCAGTCAGTATCCAGGTTTTTAGGCATTCCCGGCATGCAAAGGCCTCTATTTGAACCGTGCTAGCAACCTCCCATCCCAGCACAGCCCTCAATTTTCTTAGCAGAAACCCCATGTGTTGTAATTATTGTGCTAGTGATTGGATACATGGTTTCATATATACTTATCTTATTGCAATTGATTTATTATTATGCTATTGATCTAGTCCAACGGGAAAACTTGTGTGTGACCCGGTTTACATTTCACTTATCTATAGTGCCTTTACGTCTTGGGCGTGGATGTATAAGTGTTCATAAATGCGTGTGAAATGTGTGTATGTATTTGTGTGTACACTGTGTATAAATAGGCATGTATGCATGAATGAATGCATGTCTTCATGCGTTTGCTGGTATGTTTTGGCTTTCGTAAGTTTTTTTATCTAGATACTTGTGTTTTTGTATTGCAAATATATGTATAAATGTATATGCCTGAAATGTAATATATAGCAACTTTTAAGTACCTCTTTAAAGAAGGGTGCTCCATTGCCAAAGTGGAGTAGATATGTAGACCAATAGATGAGCACATCAATATACAGAGTGTCACCACTGGCAATTAATATTAATTGTGTCTCAGACACTGTTGAAGAATTGTGTTCTCTACTGGTCACATTAATATGAGCATTGTGGCTTGGCATGTTCAGTGTTCAGTGTTCTGTTCGCTTGGTCTGGCAGATCTTAATTGTGAATACGCCCTGGCATATGTTAATGGTGATGCAAATGCACGCATGCTCGATTACAACAAGTGTGCAGGTGTGATAAGCAGAATTTTATTGCTGCAATGGCATTTCTCTCAGCATTGGAGAACATTACGTCACATTATTAAACCTTTGAGTCATAGAACTTCTGATTGCAGTACTATGCACTTAACATTGAGCCGCTTTGTAGGTCACAGTCTTACTGCAAGAGAAGTTCTAAGGCTGATGGCAAACACGATGATGTAATGATGTAACAATGGACTGGCTTGTCATTTTTTAGCACCCAGCTGTGTACTTAGAAATGTTTTTGTGGCTGACGTGATTTGATTGAAAACCGATGTTGTGGCATTCACTCTGAGTCTGCGCAAGAGTGTAGTGGTTAGCTTGCTGACTTGCCAATGTTGAGTGTGGGGTTCATCCTTACCAGGATTGATGGTTATTTATGGCCGCATTACGACGGCACTATATAAATTGTCATTTAGGTAGTTTGGTCTGAACAGGAAACTAACTTGACAGTCCAGCATGCTATTGCTAACCACCAGATTATTCTGAATCTCATGTCAATAATTTTAAATAATGTTCCAATTTTGTATTTACATGTAGGCCTCATTCAGTCATTCATTCCTTTATTCATGGTGTTTAAGAACATGCATTCTTCTGAATACCTAGAGTTTCAAAAGTGTTCTCAGCCCACTCAAGTCATATCAAGACTTTCCAACTACATTCATTGCATGCAATTATATTGGTATCATTAAGGATCGGTTTTCAATTGCTTTTATGTAATTATGAGCAAATAAAGTTCTAAGCAAATATACTTATGATTATACTGCTCTGATGATAGCACATTATTAATCAATTAGGAACAGTTTCAGTGGTTTGTGATGTACCAGCTTTCTAGGCTTGTTACGTGGTTCATTATAGCACTGTTTCTGATATAAACTTTTCAGCCATTATTCAGGCCATTGATATACCATAGTTTCAGCCCAGCATTCAGGGCACTGATATACCATATGTAGCTAGTGCAGATGTAGGAAATAAAGGCTTTGTTACACGACATTGTTGCTCAAGAATCTGGTGCTATGGCTCACCAAAATGGCATTGTTATGAGTATCTCCTGCTTAGGTGTACTTTTGATTAAGAGTTTAGTGCCAGTATTTATATGTAGCTCATATAAACTTGTATGTGTCCTGTGTGCGCATGCGTTTGTATGTGTGTGTGACTGTGTGTGTGTACGCATGTGTGTGTGTTCATTCATTACAATTTATATAGCACTCCTTCAGAGCGACTACTTATTTTTATATATGCGTGTGTCTGAGGTTGTGTGCGTATGTGTGTATTCATTCGTGTGTGTGGGTGTGGTGTGTGGGTGTGTGAGAAGCAGGCGGGTACTTAATACAGCACCTTTTAAGTGGCTCCGAAGAGTGCAGATGTAGAACTTGAGATTGGCAAGATAGACTGTTAAGTGGCTTCTAGTTGCCTCCTTGCCTTGTAGATCAGTCTCTGGCCTCTGGGTGATGTCAAGTATGGAGAGGAGACTACCAGAGTGCATTCAGCATTGCTTAAGCAAAAAGCGGAAGAAAATCTGATCATTGGACTGCTGATGACAGTGTAGGTGGGTGGCGGGGGGGGGGGGGTGGTTGGCTACCTGGACTGTCCGCCTGGAGGTCGGAAGTTCAAGACCTCTTCTGTTTTTGTGCCCCTAGGAAAATCCGGCTGTCTGGGACAGATACCGTTGGTGTGGGAGCTGTGACAGTGAGGGGGGGGGGTTGGCCGCATGCTCAGTTAGACTGAGGCTGAGAGAATTCAGCTATAATTAGTACTGGTGGGAACCGGTAGCTGTTGGTTATGGTGCCTATTGTCTAACACACAGTGGGGGTTTGATCCTCACCCTAGAACCTAGGTAGTCACAGTGGATGGATCCTGGGCAAGTCCTTCACTGACAGTTGCTCTCAGAGTCATCTATTCTCTATGCTTTTGCCATATGGCCGTTTGTTCAATTCTGACCTTTGGAAGGAGAGCAATATTTATCAAGTACAGTTGTTGTATAGACTCGTACACCCAGGTTTTGGTTTGGTGTGGTGAATCTGGTCTTATCCTTCACAATCTGTTTGTAATATACGGTGAACTTTGTTAATCTGCTTATGGTGCCTAAAATAACTTGTTTTCAAGATGGAAGGAAGATGGAGTGAATTTAAGGTTGATTCATTGTTTTGCTTCCACTGGAGTTCTTCTGCAGAATCAATCATCATCCATACAACGGGAGAATTGCATGGCTACGAAATCACAAGCACAGCCAACAACAATGCAACGATTGTGTGACAATCAGACACCAATCCAGCTATGCAACAAGAATGAAACTTCAATCCAACAACAAGCACAACGAACAACAATGCAACAATTGTGTATGTTCAATCAGACAACAATAGTCCAGAGCTCTATGCAACATGAATGAAACTTCAATCCAACAACAATGCAACTATCTGGCAACAGTGCAGCAATTTTTGAAACAACCCAACACCAATCCAGCAATTAGAAATTTCGACAATGCCACAATTCTCTGATAACAGTGTGTAACTATCTAGCATATACCAATGTTGCAACATCAGCAGCAATGCAACAATCTGACACCAAAAGTGCAACAGTTCAAAAGCGGTGATGCAGGAATCCTTTGTTTGAAGATTTGCCAACAAATTTTCAGTTACTGAGGGGGTTGATTTTGAACACAAAACACAGACGATAGACAGCACTTTTCTAAGATAGGTAAGCTTATGTCTGATGAAGGCGCTATATAAATATTGGCCAACGCCTCAGTACATGTAAAGCAGCCTGGACATGTGCCAGCTGGCAGGCACTGATCAGCTGACGTTTGGTTTCATAACAGAATAACTGGGGTAATGAGCAGAGTGTCTGTTCTGGTCGATGATATCCATAGCCTTGGTTGTGTTGGTAATGTAAACATCTTTGTATGACAGAAGACAAGTTGCGCCAAAGCATTCATCCATCTATCCATTCATCCACCCGTCCATACATCCATCCATCCATCTATCCATCTTTTCTCTAACTTGCTCCACCGCCACATCTCATGGACCAGATTCCCACGGTTTGAGGCACTGAATCGTATATGTACCTCTGCTGAACCCACTCCTCCCACCGTTGAGGCCACAGCCTTAAGTACTATGAGGCCAAGACTGCTTGATTGAATATTATCCCTAGGGCGAACAACCTAACAAGGAAATCATTTTTAACAAGGATGCTTTTTATATTTCAATGTGAATGTAAACCAAAGTGCAGTATAAACTTAGTTGGTCATCATAAGAACATACTTGTATTGGATTTTTGGTTATGCATATGCAGCATAATTATACATGTATGTTATTTTAAAGTATTTGACTGTTTGACTTAAAGATGACATATGTTTATTATACCATGCCTGTACACCAAAATGCCGTTAGAAATTGGTCAATTAAAGAATATTCTTATCAAATCTGATTATGTTTGACTCTGTATCTTTGTGCCTGTGTGTGTGTGTGTTTGTGTGTGTGTGTGTGTGTGTGTGTGTGTGTGTGTGTGTGTGTGTGTGTGTGTGTGTGTGTGTGTGTGTGTGTGTGTGTTCGAATGCCTTTTGTGTATAAATGCATGAGCTCGCGTCAGAGGTGATGATGAATTGACTTAATTAACAATTTTGCGTAATTTTAAACAGTATGCTGACATGTATGTCTGATCTTGTACGCAAGCAGAAAACCCATATCAAATGCTCATTGCACTGATATGTGTCTCATTCGTTCATTCAAAGCAATTATGTAGCACCTTTTTCCCAGGTGACCTCCATGGTCGGACAAGGGCCACCAGAGTTAGCCAGGGTTTCAAGTTAATGTTTTGTTTATTCTTTAATACACACTGACCAACCTACTGTGCACTAAAGTAGATATAATCAACGGAAGTTGGGTAGGATTGGATCTTGCTGCTCCCTCTGTTCTGCTGTGTTTTATATGTCTGTACTCTGTAGTCCTGCAGATCTTCATAGGTTAGTCTTCTGGTCTTTAATCAATGAAGCTGATGAGCCATTCTCAGATTCGATTTTATGAGGATTGTCTTCCTGGTTTATTGCCTTCCCTGTTTTATGGCCTTCATGGTTAGCCAGGAGGTATGGATTCCTTATTCTGTAATACAAGAACCATCAGAGTTAGAGAATGTAACCTCCCTTGAGCTGTAGCATGAGGCTGATTGAGGCAGGTCCTCTCTATGCTATGTAGGAGCCTATGCTTGGTATGCATCAGGGATGATTGATGTAGCTGTGGTTTATTTTTCAGATGTTTTTGTATGATGGCATGGCATGTATGTCGCATCACAGTGTCGGATTGCAGTAGTAATGTACGTGTATGTTTTATTTATTATTTTATTTCTCGCATTTGCTATAGTGCTCCCTCAAGATTCTACTCAGAGGCACTCCCGACTGCAGCACGAACACTGCAACGGAGTTTCACGCTGAAGCGCACGAACATTTGCGAGTGAAAGACTTGCTCAAGGCCCCTATGCTTGAGGTGGATTTGAACCTGGAACCCTCCCTCTGGCTTCAAGGCACCTAACCACCGCTACATCACCCCACCCTGCATCTAGTCATTCATATGACATCAGGGAAGAGGTGTATCGGTTCACTGTACAGTTTGTAGTAGTAACCAATGAAACCTGGATTTCTTTTTTACAAAACTTTGCGTACACCCCCCCTCTTTTCCTCGGCTATGTCTGTAGTTGACGGATTGTCCTCGGCTGCATGCTTATATGTGGGATCAGGTGTCTCTTTCTGCCTCCATATGAAATCTGAGAGATCATCCTTGACCAAGGATGGACTCCAGTCAATTGCTTTTGTTTCTCCAGGAATCACTTAAAAGAAAATTAGAATCATCTGTGACAAAGAATGACCTGTTTACCTGTTACATGCTTGCTCTCGTTTCTACAGGCTATGCTTAGCTTAATATGACAGCATATGCAATTTTATGCATACGGCCTTTGTGATGGCCTGCTCTGCTGCTTGCTCACACAGAATGCTGGCAGTCAGTCTTTCATTTACAATAAGATTGATTAATGATTACTGCCAGTAGCTGTCTGTCAGGGGCCTGGCTCAGGAGTGGGGAAGGCGACTGAGGAGTGGTTGGGGGTGGGGGGGGGGGGGTTGAAGGCGTATTGGGCTGTGTGGCACAAAGGTGTCCCAGATGCTAGGTTTGCTGGTGGAATGCCCCAGTTTGATCATGTCTCAGATAAGGTCCTATGTGACCTACTTCAATGGCCACCCAGATGGAATTGAGATTTTCATGTGGGCTTAATGGTGCCAACTGGTCAGTGTCATGCACCTGAGAAGTGCCACTGGCTAGAAGTGGCTTCTTGACCAGGGTGTCATGCAGGCTATTATTGGACAATTATAATTGTAGCTAGCCAAGATCAGTCCACAAAGAACCTTGGTAGCTAGCAACTTCTATTGTGATGATGTCTGATGCACATTGCAACAACCTATTTGCACATGTGAAAAACCAAGCCATAATATTTTGCAATGGTTTCAATGAGCAGTCATGTCCTAAGTTGTCTAATTCTTCACCATCTGTCAGCTCTTGGAGTCTGCTCCATTTTGCTTTATAGTCTTGTCTTGCACTGTGCATTCTCCAAGATTGCAAGATTGAACTGACTTGAACATTGCTAACTTGTCTGCAGACGCTGCAGCAATCCACCTCGCCACGTAAGGAACTTGGGCAAGTCCTTCACTCACAATTGCTCAGCGCTTCGGCATGAAACTCTGATGCAGTGTCTGCTCTGCATTCGGGAGCGCCTCTGAGGAGAGAGATTGAAGGGGCGCTATAACAAGTGTACAATGCACATACAAACAAACATACAAACAAACAGTTCCATAACCGCTACCAAACTGCATCATAAAACATGACCATGTGAATTGTCACCGTCACTGAGACACATGGCTAGAAGCACGTTCCATACATGTTGCAATCAACTACAAACGTCGTCACAACCAAGGTTGAAAACATCCAAAAACATCACTGCAAACATTGTAGTAAACATCTTCCAGCGGCATCATAGTAAACATTGTTGCAAACCTCCAAACAGTTTAAGAGATCTATGCGAGAGTAGCTAAGCTCTTAGTAGATGTTTCAGCTGATGCTGCATAAATATTCCATGAAGCTACCTTTAAAGGTTAACCCTTCTCTGCTTCTGTGTCATATATGCAAACACCTTGTTGGTGAAGCCTTGTGTGTTTTGAAGTCTCCTCTGTGCCTGCTTTGGCTTTGCAATTGCAATTGAGGTAGTATTGAAGAGAAAAGATCACCAATGGCTGGATAGATCTACATTAAGATTTGAACCAGTATTATCTAGAATTAAGGTGAAATAATATGAGACCCTGCTACCCTGTGCATTAGTCCACCATTGAGGTTCATTCCTTTCTCGTGATCGCATCTTCCAAGATCCATCACTGGCATTGGTGTCATGCCTTGCTGTGGTGGTCACACTTTGATGTTCGGGGCTGAGCCCGGCTGACCCAAGGCTCCTATATAATAGCTCTCTTTTTATCTAGGGTTCCGTGGCTTTATCGTATTTATCTCTGTTGGGTTTCTGATAGAATTCCATGTGATTTTGAAGAGGATACTGATTGAACCTCTGTTGTTGATCATGATTTTGAAGCATCCTCCCCCTCCCCCCCCCGGGTGAATTCCACTGGAGCATGTGATTGTATATTATAATGCATGTGACCGGAATATGACAGGCTGTTATGACAGGGGTTTTCTGAGATGTTCCTGTTTTTTAAACTCAGTTTTCCGATGACTCAGATATGTAACTGTTTATTATTGTATTGTAATGGCACATTAATTATCATAATTAATTTCCAAATTCATTTTCTGTTAATCAACATAACTTGCCTTGCAGTGGGTAGTCATTCATCAATTGTAGGAGGGATACTGATTAACAGACTTTTTTAATCTTCAGAATTTGATTTAATTTAATTGATTAAATTAAGATAATATGGTATTTGTTATTTGAAGTGTAAAAATGTCAAAATTGTAGTTGCTGAGTTGGTTAAGTACTACTTTATTTATACAAAAATAACTTCAGTCAAACTATTGGTTACAATGAACAGAGTTAATTTAGTTGCCTTTGTCAACTTTTTCATCAGCATTTACCGTATTTAAAATGAAAAAATTGTGAAGTAATGTTCCACCCAAAAGTTACATAAATTATCATTGTTTACCATATTGTTTGCTTTGGAAATGGGTTGTTTCAGTGTCACGAAATGGGTGGATAAATTAATAGAACAAGCAGAAAATTGATCTACTCAGTGCCAAAAGTGTAAAAAAAGAAGTGCCAAGACGACCCTTACCTTTCCAAAAGAAGTGCCAGGACGCCCTTACATTTTCAGGTGTGCTGGCCAAATAAGTGGCAGGACAGCATAGAGATTTGGAAATAAGTGCCAGGACACCCTGGATCTACGAAAAATTTCAACAGTTAATTGATTTATTAATCGTTAAAATCTACAGCTGTAGTATAAATTGTGCTCAGGAAATGTCACTGACACTATGCATAGTCTTTGTTCTGGATAACAAAGCTTTGACCTGCATCCACTGTTAAAATAAATAAAACAGAGCGACGAGAGAAAGATCAAAGCGATAATGTTCGGAGGGATGGATGGTACAAATAGGAGAGGAAGACCTCACAGACTAGACGACATCACTCCAAGAGCTGAGCCACACAGCAATGGACATAGGGCGATGGAAGAGTCTAGTGAAGATGACTTCAGACATCTACAGACGTTGAGCCCATGGTTGCTGCTGCTGCTGATGATGATGTATCCACTGTATTGCCAATTAGTTGGAGTGAATGGCCTGTATGCGATGAGTTATTGGTTCAAGTCTCCATTGAGATGATTACTGTGTGAAGACATTATGTATGTCCTATTCACGCCACCGCTACACCACTTTGGGGTGCAGTGGTGTAGTGGTGGCGTCGTTGCCTTGAAGCCGTAAGGTTCGAGGTTCGAATCCACCTCGCTGCGTAAGGACCTTGGACAAGTCCTTCACTCACAATTGCTCCGCGCTTCAGCGTGAAACTCCGATTCAGTGTCCGCTCTGCGTTCGGGAGCGCCTCTGAGTAGTAAGAGCTTGAAGGGGCGCTATAACAAGTGCATATACAAACAAACAATGATTTGCTCAGCTCCACAGGTGTTGTGTTGTATGGTCGTGTGTAAACTTATGAACTTTGGAGGGCAATGTCAGATACAGTTGTATTAAATGTAAAAAATTTTGCTCCTTGATCTTTCTCAGGTGTGTTGCCAGACATTTTTATTACCGGGGCATAGTTGGGGGGAGGGGCAGTCTGATTAAAATGATGACGGTGATGATTAGGGTGAACTCTCTGCCAGAAGGCAGGTCTGTTGGCTTTTATTCCACCTGGAGATGCTTAAGTTTTTCCCCATTGCCGCTACTCTGATGTGTCCTTAATAGAAGTTAAAGTTTCGTTATAATAATATTAATATGATTATATTCTCCAGATAATAATCCTGAAGAATCAATACCTTGGTTCAGAAACTAATAGTAAATAATAATAATTATTATTAAATATATTGCCATAATATACCCGGTATTAGCAATTTAGCTTCACAGCCTGTACAAATGTAGTGTTTTTGCAAGCTGACCCAGTGACATGGATATGCTTCAAGGTATGTTTAAGTGATGCTCTAAATTGATTGATTGACTGCTGGCTGTTTCCGATGCCAGGTGGTAGGAACTACGGCTGCTGTTCCGGGCAGATGGTCCAACCACAGCATAATGATGTTTAGCCTTATTTATCGCTGCTGGAACTTCATGGAGGATGCCGGAAGTAGCCGACCGGAAATGATGTGCTGGTTGCGGATGGAAGAAATCGGCATGCATAATTCATTGCGTTGGTCTCGAACCAAACGGTGAAGGCAGTTGGAGAGAATTAGTAAGGTTCTCCATGTTGTGCTTTAGTTGGGAGCCAAGAGAAAACCAACAGAGTTCAGCATTCATAGTTTGGCGGTGTTGTGTTCATCAAAACCTATGCTTATTTATGTATGCGCTTGTGAATAAGCCGGTGCCCTGCGCTTGGCTTTCGAGTGGCACTTTTAGAAATTAGGAGATTATGATTGCGATTATGTTTGTATTTGTGGGACACTGTGGAATGGGAACAGCAACAGCAACAAGAAGAACGATAACAACTTCTGGATCTTTATATGCACGTTTTAAGTCCAAACAAATGTGCTGCCCAAGCAGTCAATGAATCAATCAATCAATCAATCAGAATTTATATAGTGCCCCATTCAAGATACCTACTCAGAGGCGCTGTTGGCCGAGATCAAATAAAAAGTCTCCATCAGTTTGTGAAGCTGCAAACAGTTTGGAAGGTGTTGCATAGTCAAGGGAAGCCCATTCCAGGTTGTTGGACCAACTACAGAGAAGGAACGGCTCTAATGCAGGGCACGTGAAAGGAACCATTAAGTCACCATGGACAGCAGGGCACAGTGAGCGTGGGCTTTTGCTGAAGCAGTGTTGAAATTCAATTATTAGTTAACAGAAAGTTAATTAATTAAGAGTTCAGTGCTCTGGTAATGTCACCACTGGTGGGCTCCCACAGTTATCTATAGTGCTTTGGATTGATTTTTCATCTGGAGTTGCTGACAGGCGACACCCATGTTCAAAGCTACTGGCAGATGTTGTGTTGTATAGGAGAGCTGCTGGTTCTCTATATGCACACATATGTGTTTGTGTACATGTATATAATATGTAATAGCATTGTGTTTGTATGTATGTAAAATACTATGTATTCATCTATGCATTGTGTATTCATGTATAAACATTGTATATGTTTGGATACTTGCTATAGACATGAATGTTTATAGACATGGATATTTCTAAGATCCAGGGTTCATAAATGCTTATTCTGATGTGTGAGTGTGTGACTGTTTGTGTGTGTGTGTGACTGTATGTGTGTGTGTGGGGAATTTGTGTGTGTATGTGTGTTTAGAGAATATACAGCTCTAGTGCTGTATATTTCTTAGGATGCTGTAGAGTTTGTGGTTGGCTGTATTCTTGTACTCCACACTTTGTCATCCAATCGGAGTAGAGCTCTGTTTTAGGGTTGTTTCCTTGCTGACCTATTCTTCCTGTCTGTATGAATCAGTGCAACCTTGAGTGCCACCCATATGGGTGATGGGGGGGGAGGGGGGTAGATTGCTAACCACTGAAGAAAGATTGTTCTGTTTACTCTCCCTTGGGACAGCCTGCTAAGAGGGTTGAGTGTGGAAGTGGGTCTTATTGGTCCAAGGCGCCATACCTCTGCCTCAAGACCATAATAGCCTAAGGTCCTTGATAATGGGCTTTTACTAGGGAACAGGCTGTTGCTAGGCAAGGAAGCCTGGCGCCATCAGTCTAGGCACCACTGCTTTAAAGACTAACTAGTGATTGTTTTTGTTGGGTTTCTGCACTGAAAAGACGTTAGTTGACCCAGCTTTAACTGGGGTAGGAACAGTTAGTGACCCTTCTTGTGTTGATTTGTTGAAATCTGTTTGTTGCCCCAATTAATTGTTCTGTGAATTTGAATAAAGTCTGTTATACATCTATGAACAGTTCAGCTGATGGAGAACATTATTTGGCAAAACAAACCATCTCTTCTTGGCATGGGTAATGGATCAAGGAAAGCATTGGATTTGGTTTTCCAGAAAGCGTAATGGAACTGTTATGACTGAAGCCTAACTTTATGTTTCCCATGTTGTTTATTGTTCTGAAACTGCATTCTTTGCTGTAAAGCTACACTTCATCATCATCATCATCATCATCATCATCATCATCATCATCTTCATCATCATCATCATCATCAGTTCCTTATGCTAGCCATTTGGCTTCTTTGAATGTGAATAAATTATTACCATTGTCCTTGGTCATTTGTGTAAGTTAAACGTACTGATCTATTTGCATTTAAGCAGTTGCTGAGAAATGTAAATTGAGGTTCAGTTAGGTGATGGGAGGGGAGGGGGGAGGAAGAGCATCCAGATGCTTGAAAGCCATTGAGAAATGGTCAGTTCTGAGACCGTGGTTCTGGAAAGAGTTTCAGCCTCACAGGAGTTTTGTGGTGAGTTCCATTCCTTGGGCCTTCAGTCCATCCCATATTTATAGTTCTGCATTGTGTCTCAGCTAAAAGATCCATGCCATAAGCGGAAGTATGTAAGGGGTGAAGTGAGTGAAGAAAGGGCGTTGCAAGGATTTTAAAATCTAGGTTAGTTTAATTTTATTCGGAGTTCTACAGGAAGTTAATGCAGAGCTCTGACTGAGTAAATTAATACTGTTAAACAAGGAGTTTGGTTAAGCAGTTTGTAGGAAGGGAGAGATATTGGGTGTGCCAAAGACTGTTGATTTAAAGATCTATCTCAGATACCAGCAGTTGCCAAGTTGGCTTAATATAGGCAAGAGCAAACAAGAGAGTAGGTTATGGTTTGTGGCATGCATGTCTTTGCCATATAATATATCGAAAGAAATGATTTCCAGAGGTTTATTATGTTGGTTGAAAATTTTTGGATTACTTTCCAGAATTACGACAACTGTTTTGACAGTTTTTTAAAAGTGGGACACCAGTGCCAGTAAGGGGTTCCCTATCATTTGGTCGTAAATGATCTCGTCGTAATCAATTCGTTGCAATTTATATCGTCGTGAATGAAATCGTCGCAACATAATTCGTCGCATGCAAATCGTCGTATTCAGTCCGTCGTTTTTCATGTCGTCGTTAAATAATAATATTGTCACAGTTTATTTCGTATTGTATATCTTTAGTAGTAGGCCTACATCAAAAATTCTCATCGTGCAAAACTAATTTAAAAACTGACATTTTATTAAATTCATGGTCACATAATTATAGCTAATTTTAAAAACAGGTTAAAAGCACAATAAAACGTAAACACGTTAGGCACTGTTTTGATTCTATTATCAACAGCTTTATACTAACTTCTTCTTCTTTTGCTGAGTGGGATGGCCGCACGAATTCTTTCGTTCTTATTTCACATCGCCAGTATGTCTTCCCGCTCACTTCTCTCTCCTTTGTATAAATATAACCTTCATAGACTGCCTTCTGTTTTTCTTGGCTACTCGTAACAAACGTTACCTTCGACATTGTTGCGATTAGGCTACTAGGTGTACCTTGTATTATACGTCGACAAATTGTTGCGATCACTAGGTGTACCTTGTATTGTTGGGTTTATATACGTCGACACGTTATTGCGATTACTAGGTGTACCTTGTATTGTTGGGCTTATATACGTCGACTCGAAGTCTACTCTGACAGAAGCTCCTTACGACGAAATTTGCGACCAATACGACCAAATGATTGCGATTAGTTGTCTGCGACGATATAAAGGGCGACCAATTGACTAGCGACCAAATAATTTACAACTATATGACTGCGACGAAATGATCTGCGACGAAATAATCTGCGACGATATGGATGGTCACCCAGCAAGGTCAATGCTGGAATGATAGGATAGGAAGGGAAAACTTAGATGATATTGTCATGAGCTAATCATGATTGTCTCAACTTTGCAGTGGTAAAACACTCAAAATGTTGACACAGAATCATGAGGGCACTGATAGTCACTGCTAAGTTTTGGAATTCCAGTTAGTGACCGCATAGTAATGCTGTGTATATGGGGTATACTGCTGTAACTGGTCTTTAATTGAATTGGCTATGCATCTGATTGGTGACATTGTAATTAACAATGGTCCTAGACCACTGAGACCAGGTCCTTATGGGACACCAGTAAAACAGAGATAGAACTGCTCTGGAAAGATGCTTTTGCCCTCCAAGACTTTGCTGTAGCCTACTAATACCCTCTTGCTGAGACTGCTTGAAGAGATATGAAGCTAGCCAGTCTTAAGAAAGTCTCAGAGACATGGCAACTTTTACCAAGTCTAGAAGTTCGCTAAGTAACTAGTGTTCAACAGGTTTGAAAGCTCAGCACCGAGGTTTAGCCACACCTTTGCAGTGTTAACAGATAAACTATGTTGTTCAGCTTAAGGATGGTTCAGTGGAGATGGTCATGGTGAGTTGATGGGTGAGGACTGGAATTAGGAGCAAGGGAGAGACATTCAAGAACCTTTTAAATGTTTTTTCAGTTGCTGAGATGGGTTCATAGTTTGATAAGCTTTGGATATCCAGGCCAGGCTTCTTCTTAAGTAGAGGAAGCATGACTCAGACGGGTCTAAAATGTGGTGGATAACATCTTTCAGCCGAAGACAAAAGCTGGCCAGATGTTCAGTAGCCTGTGCACAAGCAATAATTGATGTTGGCACTGCACTACAATGTAGGTTACAGGTGGCAGTTGTTAAAGACAGTTTCAGGGATTCATAGTCTGGCATTAGGTCATGACATCTTGGATTAGCAGAGCATTGTGTGTTGAATTTGTGCCATTATATATGTTTATATGTAAAAATGATCTAAATTAATAAGTGAACATGCGACTGAATGAGCAAAGCAAACAAACAGACAGGGATGTGATGATAAATATGATGAAGAACAATCCTTGAAACTTTTTTGGTGGTTGGATTGAATTTTTCACTGGGGCTGATAGAATACAGAAGCTTTGCAACACTGTGCAACTTTTAGTTTCAAGTTGCAGACACATCACAACACCAAATTATCAATTGCTCAAGATTGAGACTTAATGATTCAAATGCCAGCTCTGCAGAGGTGATGGAACATCATGCATTAGTCATAGTATGAACCTTGGCGTAGGACGGTGGGATTGTGGATTTCAACAAGTTTTGTCCAGGAGGTTGTTGCTTTGGAATGCAAGTTCTATGTTTAGAAACAATTGTTGAACAGAACAATTAGAGTTTTTAGATTAAATTATTATTCATAGATTGGAGTGAGCTTACTGGGTATCAAATTAAACTTAATTTGGAATGTGAGATGAAAGCCAATTGCTTGACTAGAGTGCTTGTAACGTGTAGGATAGACTTTCAAGCCTTTTCTAAGGGGTTTTGGTGTAAGAACCTTTAGCAAGAATTTAATAGATATCAAGATGGTTGAAAGCCAGTGAGAAATACTGAGTGTGAGGCTTTTTGTGAAGGAAGATCCCTGAAACTTTATTCTAATGCAACAAGTTTTGCTAAAAAAAACTTTTAAAAACCCAATCATTTCATTGAGAAATTTTTTGCTTTGCACCATTGGTTAATGTTTGGTCTAGACATTGTGGTACTTAATAAATTCATAATAATTTTTAGTTCCTAATGACACAACTTCAAGTAGGCCTATGCAGAGAGCACCTTTGTGTAGGTTTCTTGAAGAGGTGCTATATAAATTTTTGGAATAAATCAAATATTTTATTTTGACATTTACCTTTCCTATATGCTTATCACGTTGTTATGGCTGCACTGACTTGCATTTTTCTGTTTGGTGTGCTATAGGTTGGGATCGTTTGGACATAGCAATGGAAATGGAAAGACAAAAAGCAAGAAGGAAAAGGAAAAGGCGAAAAGTGAACTTCTACTCGAGGTCCACACGAAACCAGCGACCATAGAACACGAACGTAAGCATTGTTTCTACTCTATTGTCATCTTTCTTTATATGCACCTAGAATTTTTGTAGAAGTTTTCACCATCAAATAGTTTAGAGGATTTTTCTGAATTGTTTTAAACTTTTATTTACACTACTAGATCACAAGATTGCTGAGTATTGTGATATTGTGTTGTTATAATTTTTGTATACATTGATATAATGTAATTACTGTGGAGCTATTACCGGTATCTTAATGACTAAAACATCAATTTTTTTTCATTTCAAGTGGAACCAGAATCTTACCCAGAGTCCATTAAGCCAATTTAACATCTAATAGATCAGAGAATTATTATTATTATTATTATTATTATTATGAAAATATTTAGCCTGTATAGTCAGACAGAAATCCAATTCTGGGACATTGTTAGTCAATTTCCAGGTGAAGACCAATTATATCAAGATGGTTGAAAGCCAGTGAGAAATACTGAGTGTGAGGCTTTTTGTGAAGGAAGATCCCTGAAGCTTTATTCCAATGCAACGAGTTCTGCTAAAAAAACTTTAAAAAACCCAATCAATGTCTTAGTTCTTTGGGTAGCCTATCAAAAGTTGATCGTAATTGATTTACGGCAAGCCTGTTGACTTTTGGCGGAAGTGGTTAAATGCATTTTATTATTATGAAAATATTATTATTATTAAAATATTTAGCCTGTATAGTCGGACAGAAGTACAATTCTGTTTGCATAATACATTTTCTGCATGTTCTATGTCGGTCTATGTATGCATTACGCTTTGTTGTGTGGCTTTTAAAAATGTGTAAATAGAAATGTGTGCTGTGTACCGTATGTGTGTTTTATGTGAACTATTTCAGTGCCTTTTAAGTACCTCACATAAGAGTTTCTTGCTATCCTATCTGATATTTAGGGTCGCAGAAGAATGAGTTAGTTCTGCAAACAAATGATGCTTTTGTAGTTTTTGCTAGTAGTCTCATGCTGGCACAATGGGATGATCAATCATTGACAATGGTTCATTGTTGATGTGCAAGAACACTGTGTCCATAATATAACATATGCCCCTTTTCTGTTGATGGGGTAAACTGTGCATGCTTCAAAATAGATATCTTATTATACAACAGAACAGCATGTCCTATCTGCATAATATAAGACTGTTCTCTTTAGCCGTGGTGGTTGGGTTGGGAGCACTTCTGAGTAGATACTCTTGAAGAGACACTATACAAATGTCTGAAATGAATTAATAAGGCAAACATTCCTACATACTGGTGTGTCATTCGATGCTGCTATGTAAACTGCAGCTGAAATATGGTAGAAAAACATTTCTAATCATCATACTGAGCAGCCAAAGATGAGCAGTTCATGGGACGGACCAACTTTGACGACTCGTATAATGATGAAGACACATAGTAAGGAGGCCAAGATTTATTATCTGCAGAGTGGGTTATATGTAGATTACAGAAATGTAAAACATTTGCAATTGTTTCTGTTGTTTTCACAGCTATAATGCCATGAATATTGCCGATTTAGACTCGCGACTCTGTTTTTGGCCAGTTTTGCACTCATTTTTATGCAAAACTATTTGTTTAAATCAAAAAAGATTTAGAGAATCAAAAAGTACACCACAAGTTGTACTAGATCACAAAATTTTGCAAGTCTATGTGTATCCATTCCTGAGATATTATCCTCTGAACAATGCTCCACATGTAACATGTCGCAAGTGCCTCACACCCCCCTCTACTTCCGTATGGCATAAAATGCAGATACATGATGATGGGCTTCTAAAAATTTCAATATGGTGTACAAACATATCAAACTGCAAAATAGCAAAATTTCAGCCAATTCTGAGATAGGTCAGTTACAGGCCCTTGGTGATTTCACGTGAACTGACCCTGCTTACAAACAACCAATAATTAATTGTCAGAATGCTTCATTGCAAGTGTCACAACAAACATTGTTATAGATAACATTATAAATGCGATCTATGGTTCACTGTTAACGTGAATTCGATATATTCGATGATATTTAGACATTGCATTTTTAATTGATAGGAGATACGCTAAGTAAAGGTAGATCTAAATTGCTGTTAATCCAGCTTATTGTTTGAGCAATACTTACTTACCGGGGGGAGGCAGTTGCAATATCTATGGCAGGTTATAGGTTTTTAAAGGCTTTCGTCTGGCTCTGTAGAAGAACATTCATAGCTGGTGAAGAATTCTTTTGTTATTTCGATACATGGTTTATTTATAGGCATGGCAGATCAATATGTGTGGGCATGACTTGCCTTGACTCCTTTGCTGCTACTTGTCAGACTGGGCTACAGTGCATGAGATCCTGCAATAATAATATTAAGTGTTCATTGAGTTTTCTTGTTAGGCTGAGTGTTTTGGGTCGTAGCAAAGAAACATTATAGGTATGTTTTGAAAAATATGCATGTAAGTTGGACCCTGCTGTGAAGTTGGAGCAAAAACATTAGAACTTGAAGAGTAAGTTATACACCCTGAATAGCGTGTGCTGCGTATGTGAACATGGATGTGTGTGACTGTGTGTGTGTGACTGTGTGTGTGTGTGTGTGTTTGTTATGAACACATTTATTCATTTATTTATTTATTTATAGATGAGCCTAACAGTTGCAGGTTGTCGTTAAAATGGACTGCTAACTTT
Organism: Lumbricus rubellus; assembly: GCA_945859605.1. NCBI lineage: Eukaryota > Metazoa > Annelida > Clitellata > Crassiclitellata > Lumbricidae > Lumbricus > Lumbricus rubellus. Next base: position 28,828,973 of record OX243818.1, read on the forward strand.
GTTTGTGTGGGGGTGTTTGTATGTAAAACCCTGGTTTTATTAATAGGTGCTGTTATGTAAGGTGCATCATTTGGTTGGTGTATGGTGTGTAGGCCTATATAACATTAGTTAACTGGTTAGTTAACTTTTGTTTTGTAGAAACTTTCATTTGTGTATTCAAACCTAAAATACCCAAATTGAAGGTAATTGGGGTATAACCGAAAGTCTAGGTTTCAATACACATACGATTTATCATGCCTGCACTAGACAGTTTTTGTTTATGTAAATGTTTATCCTTGGATGACCCTTGTTTGTGGAACTTGGGCCCTTTTAATACTCTCCCTTTAAGCCAACATTGTATTTTCAACCTATTACATCTGTAAAACTGTATTACTTTTTGATTTCAATAAAGTGTGGTTATGCTTATGGTCATATACCAGCAGAGATAAATTTCATGTTGTACCCTGTCCTAAAATGTAAATGTTTTCTTAATTCTGACATGGGATACTTTGCCTACAGTGGCCTACTATGTGGCGACCCACATTTGCTGGTTGTTCACATGATCTAAGAATGGTTCATCTGGCCTATCTTCGAGACACTTATTGATCCTATTTCTGCCAATTGTGTTTGATCTTGCTGCTTGATCCTCATAGTTTTGGTTGATCATGTGCCATGATCAACCATTTGAACACTGTAGTTGATACTAAGTAAAGTAAGTAATTTCCTTTATTTAGTAACTAGCTGAACCCGGCCACGCGTTGCTGTGGCTGAAAAGAGGCTCCCCTCCCCTTCCCCTCCCCCTCCCCTCCCCCTCCTCCTCCCCTCCCCCTCCCCCTCCCCTCCCCCTGCCCTCCCCTCCTTCTCCCCTCCCCGTCCCCTCTCCCTTTCCCTCCCCTCCCCCTCCCCTCCCCCTCCCCCTCCCCCTCCCCCTCCCCCTCCCCCTCCCCTCCCCCTCCCTCTCCCCCTCCCCCTCCCCCTCCCCCTTTCCCTCCCCCTCCTTCTCCCCCTCCCCCTCCCCTCCCTCTCCCCTCCCCCTTCCCTCCCCCTTCCCCCTTCCCCCTCCCTCTCCCCCTCCCTCTCGCGCTCCACCTCCCTTCCCTTTCTCCCTCCCCTCCTCCCTCTCCCTCCCACTCCCCTTCCCCTCTCCCTTCCCCTCCGTCCCCCTCCCCTTCCCCCTCCCCTTGACCTCCACCTCCCCTCCCCCTCCCCCTCCGCTCCCTCTCCACCGTCTTTGTCCCGGTCCCTCCGCTCCTTTCTTCCGTCGCAGCGTCCATTCCAAGCCCAAAGGCCGCTTTGTGAAAAGGCCTAAAAGCGGCCTCTTTGGAAAATTAATCGCGACTCGCTTATGACGTCATAGCACCGCACCTCATTGATGTTTTGTTGCTGTGTTTGGAGACGGCGTTTATGAAATCTCTGCAGCCGTGTGGGACGTGTTTAGTTTGCAAATGGCGGACGAAGGGATTGCAAAGTTCACTTTTTGTGGAAACGGTTGGGTTTTTTCGGGTGAAAACATCTTAACACGCGGTTGAATGGGAATGGAAGGTGTTGTAAAATTTTCAAAACAATCGGTGGGTCACTTTCAGCGTGAAAATGCGACGAACATTTGGAAAGTTCATTTTTATATATATAGATAGACCGCAAGCGGTTGCAGTACTTCTGCAGTTGTGCAATGTACGCAAGCTGAAAAGAATGCAAGTTTGTTTGACATAAAACGGGCTTTGTTACAAATGTTCCAATAAAGTATAGGGAACTGGTACATGTGCTAAATATAAAACCCTTGGGATGAAATTCTGATACTGTGACTTTCGATCAATCCTTTAACTGATCATCAATTCCGTGTTGATCCTATGCCTTCTAAGGATCATTCTGGTCAGTTTTTTTCAAACTGATAGTCGATCCTTCTATTCAATCCTATCCTGTTACTGTTTATCAATCAATCAATCAAAATTTGTATAGTGCCCCTTTAAGGTATCTACTCAGAGGCGCTCCCGGCTGAGATCAGTCATTCAGTTCAGTCTATGTGCTGCTGGTTGATTGTTTTTTTCTCGATCCATGGTCCACAGCTGGTCTATGTATGCCTGCACGAAGCTGTTGACCAGATGGAACTGCGGTAATGGATAAGTAAAGGAGCATGCAGAGAAAGGACTTTTTAACTGCCTTTCACTTCTTATAAATCTCTGCTGATAGTAGACACTGATTGTAGTCTATATATTTGTCGGATGTCAAGCACAATTGGCAGTGTCTTCCTTGCCTATGCCTTCCAGTCACATGGTTAGATTCATATAAATGTGTCTGCATGTATCGTTATTTTGTTTACAGTTGGCAGGGAAAAGGAGTGGGTGGGAGTTTGGGAGAGCGAGGGGAAAGTGGATTAGTCTGTGAAGGGAGACAGCTGGAGGGTTCTGAAGTGTTTGGGAATTCGCTTTTTATGCATGTCTTTAACAGAGAAAGTGGAAAGCTTTTTCCTCATTTGAGCTGTAGCATTACCGAGTAGTTACCTGAATAATAGTTCAGTTGCCTGTATGCTGGACTGTCAAGGCAAAGGCCAGGGTGCAGAGAGTAAGAGAGGCAGATAGTAAGAATGAAAGATCATTACATAGAGAGAGACAGACGGAGATAGAACAGAAGGAGGAAAGGTCAGAATCTTGCCAGCTGTTCTGTGATGAATTCATGAGAACAAAGGGTGCGTCTTGCCTCATGCCCCTCCTTGCTGTCTCATTTCCTGTCTGTCTGTTTCATTTTGTCCCTCTATTTGTATCTCTCTCTCTTGCTAGTTTGTGTGTGTGTGTCTGTGTGAGTGTATTTTATAAGCATGCATTTAGATGTGTATACTCTATATGTTGTATGCATTCATGTACATGTAGAGTTATTAGACTGAAATAGAAATGTTATCATGCTGGGTAAATTTCTAATTTTGGAAAAGGGTCATTCCAGGTCAAATCATCACAGTGTTTCTGCATGACCATCTCCGATTTTGATGAAATTTGGCAAGATGGTAGAACCCAATGAGAAACGCTCAAAACCAAAATTTTAGATTTTTGGGTCAACCGGTTTCCGAGATATGGGTCATTGAAGGTCGACCCAAATGACCCGATTTCCACGAACCGGACGAGGTTTAAACTGCTGTATCTCAGCTCATATTGCACCTAGAAACAAAAATGAGGTACCAAATTAAAGCTGAGTGAATGCTCTATTTGGGCAAGGTAGATAGAAATAGTTATTTTGAGTCTTTAAAAAACTGTGAGCATCTGTAACCTATTAAACCTGACCCAGGTCACTTAGTACTCTGATAATTTTATGAACTTTTTACCATTCAAAGATCTCACTGTTCTAAAGAGTTGTTGGAAATTTCTAAGTGGGAACTCAAGTAGTTGTTTTGTTATGATTTATTAATGGTCACCCAAGGGCACGAATCGCGTGATGAATGAAAGTACACATGACAAATTAAGTCGTTGACAGTTATAAAATATGAGTTTTAATGAAAAAGACAATTCAGAGCTCTGTCAGATCACAATTCAGTTTTCTCAGTTTCAGGCCAAGCTATATATTCTGTTTTTCCAGGGCTATTGTGGCAGTTTGCATCTCATGGGCACTCAGCTTATATGACCTCTCAGTGCTCGTCGTTGGCTGAAGTCCTGCTGTCAGCAAATCCACACAAGATATAATCAGTAAATCACTTGTATTAGGATAATAAAAAGATGGAGAAGGCCCATGCGGATGCAGAAGGTTTATTTCCACTTCAGTGCGTCCATCATATGTCTGCATAACACGGCCAAGCCACCAGTGGCCATCATACTTTGCAGTGACGTAACCCATAATGTCTGCAAATTTCACTACTTTATGGTTGTTTATCGAAAGACTGTTGAACAGCAACAGACTCTGATTGTAGCACATGTACAATTCTGGACTCGTGACTGTTTGAAAATATGAAGAAAGCAAATTGAAAAAATTTGTTAGTACGGCAATTTTCACTGTTTCCTTAGTACTGAAAAAACCTTGATACAAAGATAACATATAGTCTGGATTTATGGCACTACAATTCAGATCGGCAGACCACAGAAGACGCCTGTGCTGCTCAGCATGAGAATCAAATTTTTTTGCCAATTGGTGACTTGGCTGTGTTATGCAGACATATGCTGGACGCACTGAAGTGGAAATAAACCTTCTGCATCCGCATGGGCCTTCTCGGCTTCTCCATCTTTTCATTATCCTCATACAAGTGATTTACTGATTATATCTTGTGTGGATTTGCTGACAGCAGGACTTCAGCCAACGACGAGCACTGAGAGGTCATATAAGCTGAGTGCCCATGAGATGCAAACTGCCACAATAGCCCTGGAAAAACAGAATATATAGCTTGGCCTGAAACTGAGGAAGACTGAATTGTGATCTGACAGAGCTCTGAATTGTCTTTTTCATTAAAACTCATATTTTATAACTGTCAACGACTTAATTTGTCATGTGTACTTTCATTCATCACGCGATTCACGCCCTTGGGTGACCATTAAAAAAATCATAACAAAAAAACTACTTGAGTTCCCACTTAGAAATTTTCAACAACTCTTTAGAACAGTGAGATCTTTGAATCGTAAAAAGTTCATAAAATTATCAGAGTACTAAGTGACCTGGGTCAGGGTTAATAGGTTACAGATGCTCACATTTTTTAAAGACTTAAAATAACTATTTCTATCTACCTTGCCCAAATAGAGCATTCACTCAGCTTTAATTTGGTACCTCATTTTTGTTTCTAGGTGCAATATGAGCTGAGATACATCAGTTTAAACCTAGTCCGGTTCGTGGAAATCGGGTTATTTGGGTCGACCTTCAATGACCCATATCTCGGAAACCGGTTGACCCAAAAATCTAAAATTTTGGTTTTGAGCGTTTCTCATTGGGTTCTACCATCTTGCCAAATTTCATCAAAATCGGAGATGGTGATGCAGATTTTAATTTAAAATTGTGTTGATTTGACCTGGAATGCCCCAAAAGCCCATGTGGGTACGAGACTGGTTGTCGATGGTTGAAAATGGGTTCATTTACTCTTAGCTCGAAATTAACCATGGATTGTAGTGGTTACAGCGGTTTGCTCCCATTTGAGCCATGAGATCCAGTTGTGAATCACCCTCCTCCTCTGCCACCTCCCCCATCACTATAGGCAACACAATGAGCAGCGGCCATCTTGTGCTCACTCGTAATCATGGTTGAACAATCTATCGAGGACACACCCCTTCCGTTCTAATTTCCTGCCAGGCATCAAATGAATGGGTCTTTTTACTAATACCAGACTCCCCTATGGCTCTAGTTCCAATTAGCTACCAGTCAACGGGCCTACCTTATCCCACTCAATCTCTCTCCCTTCCGGTCTGTACCCGCAGAACACCCTGTAGTTTACTGGCCACTCCATTGTATGCCTAACACCCTGTGCAGTTTGAAGCCCCTGCAACTGTTGCTTGGGTTGGTGCTGTATTGTTGTTTACGTGGGTGTCTTTTGGAGATGCTCTGTAAACTAAGTGGTAGTGGTCATTAAAGTGGTGTTAGTGTTTGGCTGTCTTTTGTAAACTGTGTTTTACATTATGTGCAATGAGTGGGCGGTGGTAAACGTTGTTGTTCGAGGAATACACAGCACTCTTTGTCAAACGACTGCATGGTGATGACGATTTTATGTTCACGAAGTTCCCCAGATGGCGCTAGCTGGAGGGATTACTAGCCGATAGAAGGTGGCTTTGCCTGAGGTGAATTTCTGCTGATCCGTTTGCATTATTAATGCTTGTATTTTTCGACCATATCTTCACGTTTGGAGGGGATGATGGCAAATAGGTAGATTATGGTCTGTGAATGTCTCCCATTGCTTCTACTTGTTTTCTTACCTTTTTGGAAGCATCAGTCACAGCACCTGCAACTGAGCTGTTGCATTCAGCAGCAGTACAGTAGTACCATTATACAGGAGGGAGTTGGTTTAGCAAATGACTGCAGAAAGCATTTGTTCAGTTCTATCAACACTATCGACCCCAGGAGGCTGGCATCAGGAGATGATGATGATGGTCTTGATGATGATAGCAATGATGATAATATCATTTCCAGATGAGATTAGATCAAACAGTCTGATGTGTATCATTTACATCCATCTGTGGCCTGCGTTCCCTTCTGTGGTACTTGTCTTAGAACTCTTTCTACAGGCTGCTCAAGAATTTCCTCTTTGGGACTGTGCCTGGGTAGTGATGTGAGCGTGAAATATTTCATTTGAAATATTTCATTTCTGACAGTTTTTTTTTAAATATTTCAACGCCAAAAAAACGTTTTTTTTTACATGTACATGTTTTTTTACATCTCTAGTTGACGATGACAACAAAGATGATGACATGGACGATGATGAATAACAATGAGGAAATCTTGTAACTGACAGATTTTAGCAGTAAAATTACTATTAATGATGGCTTACTCTGTCTGACTGATAGTACTATAATACTATTTATGTTTGTGTTCTAAGTTCTATTCTTAGAACTTTTTGTAAAATTTTGTTTGCCGGCTTATTATTGAGTCTAGTTGACATAGTATTTGTGATTTATAATTTGTCTTGTAAAGTCACTAAAGTGTTTCGAATTCTACACGATTGACGGTGTCCTAGGCTAGCAGAATTTAGCTAAAATCACATTTATTTCATTTATGACAAAACAAGTGACAGATCAAACTGTAATTTGTGACATTTGGTGAATAAAATATGTTTTTCAACATATAATGTAACTCTCATAAAAGTCATTCTTAAAAACAGGTAATTAGAAATAAATTGAGTATCTCAAGGATGGTCATCACTAACACAATAATGCATATAATATGTAATATGAGAAATAAATAAACTGTTATTATGGTTGTAATTAGTTGTAAAATGTAAAGAAAAAAATAATTTCAAATGTTTCAAAGAAAACTGAAATATTTCAAATAAAACTGAAATATTTCATTGAAATATTTCAACGCCAAAAAACCATGTTTTTTACATCTCTATGCCTGGGTCGGGAGCGCCTCTGAATAGTCATCTTGAAGGACGCTATATAAATTCCTTAGATTGATTGATAGATAGATCTTATCTGATTGATTACAGCTACAGATTGGGACAATACTTTACATTTGCAGTTTAAATGTAAAGTATTGTTCACTATATAGACCTGTATATAACAACATAATGATTATAATATATTATGAGTCAACCTATACCAGGTATACCTGTATTGTTTTTCGTGTTGTATTTTAAACTTGCTAAGCACCTCTTACAGTGCACGCTGTTCAGAAGAGCTGGCCAAGTTCTCAACTTGGAACCACAAGGGAGTCAATCAATCAATCTTTTTAATTGTTCCCAACAAATTACCGGTATATTATCGGTTTAAATATTGTCATTTAAAACTACAAGAGTACATAATTTAAATTATATGAAAGTGCTCTTAAAAGCAGTCGGTAGGAATTGAGTGACCAATGCTTGGTTTACATTACATGGGAAAAGATTAAATGCTTGTAGGTGTCTAGCATCTGTTTAGCACCTTTTAAAGAATAATAGCAAGGACTAGAGTCTGATCGCCTATTCCATTTTGGACTGTAGTCACAAGTGAAACAGTGCCTGCAGTGATGTCTAGTGTTTCGGTTGAGTTGGCCAAAGTCTGGTTTAACTGTGAACTTGCTGAACTGGTCGCATGATGTGGGTCTGCGTAAGGTCATATTACTGCAGGTCAGTGGTTTTTTAGGCAGTGATATGAATATAATTATTATAAATTTTATTATAATTGGTAGGCGATTGAAGGATAATTTCGTAGGTATTATTAATGTATTAATTAATTTATTTCTCCATTTGCTATAGCACCCCCTCAGTCTTTCTACTCACGCTCCCGACTACAGTGTGAACACCGAATCAGAGTTTCACCCCGAAGCGCACGAGTAATTGCGAGTGAAGGACTTGCTCAGGGTCCTTACGCAGCGGCTTGAGGTGGATTCGAACCTGGTGCCATCCGTCTCCAAGGCACAGAACTCATCACTAGGTGCTATTAATAAAACACAAGGTATCAACTGATGGCGCTCTAGCCTCTAGATCCAGAGATCAGTCAGTCAGTCAGATTGGCAGATATTTGTTGATTGACTGGACTGACAGTATTAAGGAAGACTTGGACTATACATAGTTAGTAGTTACATACCTGCGAAGATGAACTGTGTATCAAATGAAAGTTTATTTACTGACACCACTTCCAATTCATGAATCATACTCAGCCTTTCGTAAAGCATCACTTAAAGGGAAAAAACTCATTTTTGGTGCTTCCAACTGAACTAGCATTGAATCATTGTCACATGATGAGGACTTCGTAGTTGACGATGATGATGGTGGTGTGTTGAGGATGATGGTGGTGTTGGTGATTGTGATGAGGGTTGGACAATAATGATTACGAATTAAGTTTTAAAGCTCTATCATTGATGTTAATTGTGAATTACTGCAACAGTGCTATCTTGAAGAGTGTTGAAGTTTTTTTGGTCTAGTTTAGATAAGAGTGAAGCTGTTTCACTCGTTGCAATTCAACTAGAGAGTGTGGAATCTGGTATGCAACACATTCGTTTAATCAGTTATGTAGCACTATCCATGAGATTGAGCAGTGCTTGGAGCTTTTACATGAACTATATAAAGTATATATATATGAAAACTGGCGTAATTTTTAAGTTTTATCAAATGGTGTAGTAAAAATGGCGACTATGGTTTTGCGGAAACCCTATAATATTGATAAGCTTCAGGACAGAAATGTTGCCATAGTGGTGAAGTGTAAATAAGGTCCAAATCACATTTGGGATAATGCTGAAGGTTCAGGACTCATTTAAGAGGTGGGGTTGTTTGTTTTCGGAGCCATCCCATTGGTCGGGGGATGGGGAGGGTGTATAGGGTTAGTCTCAAGTCCTGCCAGCTGCAAGCTTAAGGAGCTATTGAGCTTCAAAGGCTGATAAGATGAAGGGTGTTTGCAGGGTGGATTGATGCAACCAACCCTCCCAAGAAAAAGCTCAGATGTAAGTACAGTACAGACAAGAGGGAATTGGGCTTCTATTTGCAGCAGCAGCAGCAGCAGCAGTGTATGATGAATCATCAGGAAAAATTTCTTAGACGTGGCTCTCTTTTCCTCTGTGTGTCTTTGTCTTTCTTTCTCTCTCTCTGTGTATAAACTGCTATTCAGTTTACCATACAGCACAGGTTTTGGATTTATAATTTTATTTTGGCGTTTGTGTTTGAAAGAAAACGGTACTGGTAATACTCTTTGGTTGTCGTTATGAAGAAATGACTTAAAATGAGATATGTTTAATATGGTGAGTTTATTTTCTCTGGCTGAAGTATGTTGGGATCCTTTAAAAAATTGTATACCGGTAATTATGTTAGATTCAGAGTGTGTTTTTGAGCTGCTGAAAAGCGACCGGCATTGCCAGACTGCCACTGTATTTCTATAACTGTCTGGTGTTGTGAATGTATCCCTAAGTGTATCTGTAAACTTGATTTTTGTTTTCGTTGTCGAGAAACAGATTGAAACTTTTAAGAAAGTGAATAAGTAAGTTTAGCCTTTATTGTTCCATTTGCAGATGCACTATGGGTTATCGACAATAATGCAATATAACACACAGAAGTAATAATAAAATATTATAATAATATACAACTACATCAAAAGTTATGCGAAACAAGTGTTAATAAGTGCAAAGAATTCTAGTAATGAAGCTCTTTCTTGTGAGAAAGCCAGAACATGGAATTGCAAAGTTGTGTGAACGCTTTATTTTCTGTTCTTTTTATGTAGCTTTGATGGTCCTTGTGCACAGAATGTTTGAAGTTACATCGAATCCTTCTTATAACGCAATTCATTAAAGCAGCAGTTTGGATAGAATATGGCCATGAATGTGGATTCAAAGTTGAATTGAGCTGAAGAGAAGGAAGAAATAAGAGCTAAGAGCGGTCCCTTGAGAGAGAGAGAGTCTGTTGTGTCATCCATCCTTGGGTCTGAAGTGTTTGCAATTTTCATTTATCTTATCGTCGGCCAATTGGGTTAAGTGGCTTATCCCTCCCCCTTGCAGCCTAGTCTTCCCACTGACAGTGTGTGCAGTTGTTATACAGTGTCTAATATGACTGCAGTACAGCATGCATCTTTTTGTGACACATGATACATTGACTGACAACTAGGGATCGTCCTGGGTATACATGTACGTATTGGTTCAATATTTTAATATTCTGCATTTGTCTGTGTGCTTTGAACATCAGTAGTTTACCTTGATATGATATTTCTCATTTGCCCAATTGGGAGAGCTCGCCTCTGTAGTCTGCTTTTGATTTTGCTCTGTCTCTGCCATAGCCGGCTTACCAGCAGCCTGAGTAAATTTGTAATTATGCAAATGGGATGTGCATATACCATCGTGGTCTGAAGGATCCTGGTTCATTGTGTGAAGGCAGAAACCATGTCTGATGACTGGGTTGTCATATACGCCTCTGTTCTGCCGGAATTCACGCGCAAGGAAGAATTACAAAAAATCGGGAAAAAGCAGATCGCCAGAAGTAAATCATCTCGTGGTTTTAGGGGTAGGAAACCTATTGCAGGTAAGAAAAACTACTTTTGGGGAAGGGGTGGAATAAAGAGAGAATTTTTAGTTATTTATGAACAGAAGCTGTTCTTTTGTGTTGTGGAGCCCTCTATAAGATCTTCTCATAGTTACAGAAGGAGGAACTTTGCTGCAGGTTAGAATGAACTCTTGATGTCGAAGGGATAAAGTTGATTGGACTTGACTAATTCTGTATTTTGGTTCTAAAATCTTTCGTCAGTTGAGTTGCAATTGTGAAGCTGCATGAGTTGTAGCTGCTGTTGCTGTTTTGTCTTATGGAGGAACCTAAGGAGAAAGCATCATGTTGCATTTATTATGTGTCTGTCAAGGTTAATGATACCCGAGGAGCTCCATATGTGACTCAAGGTTTTGGTTTTAACTTTGAAAGAAGAAGAAAGAGGAGTAATCTCTTGAGCTGGCATAGAGAGAGTGATGGCCTGTGTGTAAATTGTTAGCAATTTAATTTTCTTAGCCTCAGCATATACGAGGGTGGGTGGCCAGTCCTCTCCCCCTCCCACCATCAGCAGCAGAGACGTATGTATGAGCTATTAAAATTATTGTCATATGGAGAACTTTTTTACAACACCGCCATGCACTGTACGGATCCAGTTTTTGTAGCTTTAACAAGATGAGCATTCTCTGTAAGGAGATAACAAAGGGCAGCACTGTGATTTTTTTATGGACAAGTCTCTGGGATTTTCCAGCTTTATCATAAGAACAGAAGATCTAATACAGAGTGTAGAATTCACTTCAAAACCGTCTGTACAGCCACTGTTAGTTTATTGATTTATTTCTCACGTTTGCTACATATGGCACCCCTTCAAGCTGATTTTATTTCTGAGACCCTGACAGTGTGCCATCTTGTTCTTGTGAAACTGTGGGACTGGTCTGGTCATTCTGTGAGTTTTGTGATGACATGTGGATAAGCAATTTGGTAATGGCTTAAAGCTGGGGAAGTAGAAACAAGTTCTCTGATGCTCACGCCCTCTCTGTCCAGGATCTTTGGATTTTGTCCAATGTGGGACACTTCAAGATATGGGAGGCATTGGGAGCTATGCTAAATTTATAATTACTTTAATAGTATTAATAATGGTATTAATAATAGTATGATAATAGTAGTACTATTAATGGTTGTGTTGCATTAATATATATCTTTTCTAGTGTATTCATTACTGAGCTGGTGTTGTATGTTGCGTGTAGTGTAGCATGATCATTTCCTCTATATAGTGATGCGTGACATATTGTTGGAACCATAATAATTTCAGGGCTGAGTTGAATGATTGGCAGAGATATTATGCTGCCCTGCAGGTCTGCTGAAGAAGTCTTTTGGTTCTATAGGGTCGCTGGTGGTGGTGGCCAATGGCCCTTAGGGTAGTCTGGTTTTCAGCTTGTTTGCACTTATCTGATTGCCTTTACTGCCTCAGCAGTGGAACTAATCATGGGATGGTGAATCTTTATTTATGCAGTGTCATCATTTGATGCACGGTGCATCATAGTGGGGCTATTGAATTTTTTAATATTGGTTAGGATAAAATTTATCTCCTTACACTGAACCATGACCAAGACTTGATGTCCTAAACTATATGGCCACTCCATGCCTCTCGATTCAAATTTACCGACTTGTATCAAGTAATTTTATTCAGATTATAATTAAATAATTCTCTGAAAGATCCTTGGAAGTACAGTCCCAGCATGCTAGGCACATTAGTGCAATTGTTGTTGCTAATGCCATCCAATGGGATGTGAGTTAATGTTCTTCTAGCTTCTATTTTTGCTACTGTAAAACAAATGGGAAGGCAGATCGAAGGGTCAAGTCATCATATGCTTGGTGTGATTGATATTAGCAATTGAATATCTAGTGATTAGTGATTGATAATCTAGCAATTTGCAATTGATAATCTAGTGATTAATGATTGATATTCTATTGACTAGCAATTGATAATCTAATCATTAGTATTCGGGACTCTTTAAGTCAGAGGCCAGAGTGGAATCTTTAACAGAGCAGAAAGCCACTTCCTGATTTCTGTTTCGCTAATCCACACAGATGAAATTTACGCTAACAGAGTGAATACACCATTATAGTCAACTGAGGATAGGGAGATGTTGCGCAGGAGATAGAATTGGCCTTAATATCACCGTCCCAGCTGAGCTCCAAGGGTGAATTTGGTTGCGTCTCAGAGTTGGTCTATCATGCTTGATGCTTAGAGATGAGACTACTTAGTAAGTTGGTTTACAGCTGTGTGTGCATGAGGGCTGATGCTTGAAGTTGTTTGCACATTATGTGTGTCTGTCTGTCGCTGAGCTCTTGAATTTTGTACCCACCGTATAAAAACTAGGAGTTATTGTTGAGTCTTGTGCTGCTCCAGCCCCATATCGAGGACTTGAAGTTCACCCAATGTCAGGTCAAGGTCGAAATTTTGGTTTTTCTTTCATTCAGAACATGAGAGCTTTACCTTACTTTCCAATAAGTACTTGAGGCAGGGTGTTGGCTATGAGGGTGTTGGCCATGATGGTGTTGCACACGAGGGTGCTGGACATGAGGGTATTAGTCATGAGGGTGTTGGCCATGGGGGGGGGGCTCGAAGGCGTAAAAGGATAACCTGACACGATGTGCTTGGGGATGTGGCCCTGGGATAAAACCTGCAAAATGAAGTAGCACAAGTGTATATAACAGGATGTGAAGCTGCGAAGCTGCAACCTCTGCATTAGCAGTGAACATCATGCTTGGATAATTTATTATGCTCTATTTTATATGTCAGCTGCTCCAATACAATGATGAACATCTGTTCTATTTCTTAAGTTACTTGAAAAAATTTGAGACTATGGCTTGAAAATTGAGTAGGAGTTGTTTTTGTTTTTTTTAAGTTAGTTTAGTAGGAGCTCCATTTGTGGAGATTCAATAGTTATGTTTCAGAAGAAATTTTGAAGAAGCTCAGTGTGAATTAGCAGTTATGATACTGTTTTGAAAATTGAAGATACAACTCATATGTGAAAGTTTAGCAGAAAGTAATAACTTTGTTTTGAAAGCACAGTGACAGTTTGAAACTTAGCATTCAAATGGAGCTCAGTTTTGAAAACTCCATAGAAAAAAAAATTCAGTTTAGAAAACTCTGTAGAAAGTAGATATTCAGTTTAGAAAACTCCATAGTCCATAGATTGTTAATATTCAGTTTTTTTAAACTGTAGAGAAAAGTAGATATTCAGATTTTAAAACTCCATAGAATGTAGATATTTGGTTTAGAAAACTCTGTAGAAAGTGGATTTTAAAACTCCATAGATGGTGTATAGTGAGTTTTAAAAATTTAGTAGAAACTCACTTTCAGAAACTCGTAGAAGTTTAACTCTACATGACAAACATTCACTAAAAGTGACTGGGAAATCAATGCAGCTGGTTGTTAAAGTGTTAACAAGTTTTTCCCTGCAGCCGGATTTGCAATTTTTCAAAGAGGTTCAATATTGACAGAAAGTTTTTTCCCTTCTTAAGCCTTTCCTCTATTGTCTACAGAATATGCTATTTTTATTTGGCGTTTTTTGTAGTACTTGGTAAATTTTATGGTTGATACTAATGGTTAGCATTTCCAGTTCTTTGAACGCTTAGCTTTGAGCCTCGTATAGTCCAAATATCCTGCAGTCTTTAGTGCATTGTGTATTCTTGCTGCTCACCGCCTTTGTGGTCTTAGACTCCATGATGTGCTTTATCTTGCCCCTGACATCGTGGAGATTTGCTGGTAAGCAGGAAACTGTGTAGGCTCCAGTCTGCATAATAAATGTAGAACAACTTTATAACTTGATCCACCTGCGATACCACCCTGGGCAGTAACAACTCTGTCTCTTTTCTGTGGCCCTGAGGAATGTAGACCATGTTCTGCACAGGCTACTGTCTAGAAAAAGCCACTGGTTCATGGGTCATGACCTTGTTCCCACGGTGGGGGGGGGAGGGCCCGGTCATACCTCAGGCTGACAATTGTATATGAGAAAAGTGTTCTTGGTTAGAATACAGTATTCTTGTGACCATTACTCCTATATGATGATGCATATTCACCAGCATGCAGTCTTGCAGTTGGCGCAATACTGGCTTACATGTACTTACTTTAGGCGTAAAAAAAATTGTTGTGTTTCCGGTAACCCGACCGACCCATTTTTACGGCCGCGACCCAAATATTTTTGTAAAAAATTTTTATTAAAAAAAATTTTTTTTTCAAAAAAAAATTTTTTCAAAACAAAAATTTTAATTTAATTTTTTTTTTTTTTTTACATTTGTATTGACATAACATAAGAGACGTCAACAAAATGAAATTAATAGGACTGTTTCTAGAGCAGTTTTAGGTGCAGACAGTCGGGAAATAGGCAGTTTATACTTGCTTAGAACATGTACTTTGTTTCAGCGTGCAAAAAAGACTAGTGGGGTATACTTTTTCGGATAGTCACTGCATAAAAATATTTTACAAAATAAAAATATTTTCCGACCTACCTACCCAATTTTTTTTAGCTCTGTTACCGGAAACACAACATTTTTTCTTTTAGGCCTTAAATATCAGATCATGTATATACAAATTACGTACGTATGCATATGGCAAGTATTTTGCGATTTATTTAGCACCTTCATAAACCTGCCAAATGCATCTTACAGATGATGGTGCAAGGGGCATTATATAAATCTGTTTAAAAATTAATAAATGAAGAAGATGCTGGAACAACCTTGTTGTGCCTCACACAGCAGAAGAATCCCTCTTGTATACATTTACACAGCTTCACAACAACCTACACACATACACACACACACACACACACGCAGGGACCCCTTCTATTTATAAACTTTTCAATTCTAATGACTTTCTTAGCACCATACGATATTGTGCAACACATCTGCAGATGATCCTTGCTTCTTATGCAGCCGTCTATTTTCTTTACAGTTTGAGTTGATGAAGCTGGGCGTGATTTAAACGCAGATATCAACTGTGTGCTATCAACTGGGTGCGGCGGGTACGGCGCAGTGTATAGTTCCGTGACCTTTTAACGGTTGGTGCTTCACTGGCCCAGCGTTATTATTATTATGAGCGTCACTGAGAGACGCATCAGGCGTACATATGTGACGGATGTATCCGCAAGCAGAATAATGCGATACCCACTGTGTATCTGGTGATAGGATGTTGCAACCACCGGATGACTAACATCATAGGATAGGATATCATATCTGTGCTCCTCAGTGCCGTTCATTCATTTACTCCTTCAGTCATTTATTCAGATTGGTTTATTGGTTAGTTTGATATTAATACGAATTGGATTGTGCGTAAAACATTTATGATCAATAAGACTGGCAGTAATTACTATTTAGCAAAAGATGGTCAGCGTCACCCTCCTGTGTTATCTATGTTTGGGACTGTCACCACCCAAACATGGCTGTGTCTATTGAAGTTAGTTTGTTTAAAAGTCTTGTTATACAGTTTGCTAATTCCAGCAATGCTCTGCATGAAAGTTTCTAATTAATGATAAACAAAGGCAGACTAAGACTATGCATGCTTGGATAGATAATTAATAGAAATGAGGACATCACATAACTTTGAATCAAAGTGATAGAAGCACTGGTCATTGCAAATGACTGAGGACAATGGAACTTGTTTGGTCATATCCATCTCCACCAGATAGAGGGTGTCATGAACTGATAATGATGATGATGACGACGATGATGATTATTATTTTTATTTTTATTATGATGACGATGATGATGACGATGGTGATAAGGAGGAGGACGAGGAGGAGGAGGATGATGACAACGACGACGACGACGATGATGATGATTATTTTTATTATGATGATGATGATGACTATGATACAGAGGATCTCACAGCCAGGCCACAGGATAGAAATCAATCAATCAATATCCATTCATTCTTTCATTCAAGAGATCTAGCTGATATAAATGCAACTAGTACTTTATGGTGTGTTATGAAAGGTGGCCTAAATGGTAAATTGTATAATTAAGGATTCCTTGATCTAACCAGCCGGGCCAGTCATACTCTGAGACGCCATGTGATCAGACCATCCACTGAAATAATCTTAACTTTGCAATGCACAAGTGCTTGCATTTTATTTTAAAATAATTTAATGTCGGCAATCGATTTAGTTTCACGCGTTGTGTCATTCACTGTGAAAATCACTTTCAGACTTTGCAGTAGTTTGGTGACAGGTTTACTCTATGCACATATCACAATGTCCTGTTAGTTCTTGCATGAGTGACTGGTTGGCCAATTTTAAGGATACATGCAGGCCATGTGAATCACCTGCCCCCTAGGCAGCCTGTCTGAATATGAAGAGCATTAAGGTAATTGTTAATTAAGCTCTAGACCAATTACCTGTAGCTGAATGCACAGTTTGTTTGTTTACATTGAAATTATTGCTGTTGAGTTGTTTTGGTTAGTTATATAGGAAAGATCACAATGATGGCAATCTGATGACAATGATGTGTCATGATGGCAGATTTTTGCTGATGTGCTTGCCTTTCACTTCAGTGTTTCTGGTTCAGAAATTGATGATTATATATTGATGCGTTGAGCCATGTGTAGATCTATGTATGTAATATGTGTGTGTATGGCATTGTAAGCGTGTTTGTTACAAGACACTCTGTATATTGGTTTTTAAGTACTTTTCAAAGGCGTCATTGTGTGATCTGGTTACTCTGCCTGATCATTGGACTTCAAATCAAGATGCTGGGCTTCGTCTCATCCATCTGTTCGATGGTATCATCATAATCATCATCGTCGTCGTCATCATCATCATAATCATAATCGTCATCATCATCATCATCATCATCATCATCATCATCATCATCATCATCATTGTAATGCCTTGATATGTGGTTCTCTTCCTGGCTTCAAATCTTCCTCCACTGTATTTACACGCTTAAATTTTCAGACTTAGAAACTTGAACTGTTTATCTTTTCTGGTTGAGGTCCACTGCAAAGCTGCTGTCTATGTGTATTATTAACTTTATACCACGGCCATTTTATGGTAATGCCAGTCCCAAGTATGGATAAAGGGGAGGGCAGTGTCAGCAGCATTGGCAGTTATAAGGTGTCCTTGAACACTGGACACTGCTATTAGTATTTCATTGTCTAGCACGGAACAACATTGCTGATTTATGTATTCGTCATCAATTATGCTCCCTTCAATGCTTCATTTATGACAGTTGACCAATCAAACTTTGCTTCATAAATCTCTCAATTCTTTTTTTCTGTGGCTGGGACCGCTTTTGAGTGAATTTTTTGAAAGGATGCTATATAAGTTCCATAGATTGAATGAGTGAATGAATATGTCTTATGTGTGTAATACTGTGTATGGCAATGCAATCAGATGCAAGTGTATTAGCTATTGCGGCTATTGCCATCATTTCAAAGTTTCAAAGGGGTCATAGGACGAAAACATTGATGACACATAGCAATTGTGAGTAAAGGATTTGACTACTTGAGGTTCTTACACAGTGACTCTCTGAGTGAAGGCTCAGAAACAGTTTTACAGGCCAACCGCTCCATCCAGTCATCTAGTGTGCCCCACTTCTACATACATCTACACATCTATAGATACTAGATAGTATATAATGAGACTATGCCTTTGTTTTCCAGGGAAAGTTGGGCACTGAAAATGCAGAACTCCGATCAATTGTAAACAATTTGCTATTATAAGTAATTATATTGCAGCGTTATTCTGTTTGTCTAGGATGTTACTTTGCCTGCTAGACTGCAAGAGAAAGTGTCCTAGTTGCAGAGGTCGGCCTTATTTAACCTAGCAATATTCTATTTATTTTATCTCTGTGTATGGGCGTGTTTGTGTACATAACTGTTGTACATGATGCTGGTCCTTTAGGGCCATCATATATTTTACATCCTGGTCTGGGCGCACATGCTTTGCTTTTTGTAGACTGTTGGTTTTGTGTAACTCTTTGTTTGATGGGTTGGTTTGGCTATGAATAGGATGGTACTGATGGTAGTATTGTTGTAGTACTTGGTGTTTGTGGTATTGTTTGCATTGTTTTTTGCTGTTTGTCAGCACTTTGGTGGTGCCAGTCTCAAGCCTGGATAAAGGAGGAAGGCGACGCTAATGATCACTGTGAAAAGTACTGCTACCTTGCAGCAATGTATTAGTCTAGTTGTTCACATGTCAGTTTGTCAGCGTAGAAGATGGGGTTTGATTCGATGAATTAATTATAAATGGTTATCTTATTCCTGCAGATTATGTTTTCTGGGTCTGCAGTTTCACTTGCTGTGACAATAGATCAATGATGCATTGTGGATTTTTGATGCTAATAAATAGCGATATTAAATATCAGTTTGTTAATTAAAACTGACAACTGTGTGGCAAGATTGCATGAGTGTATCAGTTAAGCAGATGATAACAAGTTTAACAGGAGTCAAATTTAACTGTTTGGCAGCCTGCAAGGCATCAATCTCTCCTACTGCTCATGTTACAGTTGCCCAGCCCCTCTCCCCCCCCCCCCCCCGGAGTGTAAGGCTGCGTGTGCCATCTGATCTTCACAATCCATCGATTTCATCCGCCCCACGATTGATTAACTTGATGAATAGTGCTACAGAAGCCAATGGATTAAGATATAAATTTTGTCTACCTACCATTCTTGGGTAACTGAAAGATCTGCTGAAGGTTTCTTTTTGTTGTGTGCTATTGGTTGTTGGCTTGGCTGCTTTAGACGCAGGTACAATGTTTTAGACACTGGTACGATGTTTTAGACACTGGTACGATGTTTTAGACACTGGTACAATGTTTTAGACACTGGTACAATGTTTTAGACACTGGTACAATGTTTTAGACACTGGTACAATGTTTTAGACGCAGGTACAATGTTTTAGACACTGGTGCAATGCAGGTTGCTAATTAATATTAATTGGTATTCACATTACTGGAATCTAATCATTTATGAGACTTTGCTATAGACAGAACAAGATGTAAACTTTCCTCTACGTGTATATAGCGATATGTTGGATTATGCGCTTGGACTATCACTATGTACAGGAGTCAATGGACTAGACAAATGCTTGAGAGCAGTGGTGTTCATGTATTCGTACCCATCACCGCCAAGTGACTAGGGTTAGGAAGTGGTGATGATAATGATGATGATAATGATGGAGATAGTGTATGATTGGTATTGCATGAAGCTGCCGGCATTTCCCATATCCTGTTTAAGTATGAGTCACAGAAATGCTCACTTATGATCCAATGCACTGTGTTAGTCACTGTGTAATTGCGAATGTGGTGTTAGGTGAAAATCTGCCTTCACTGGTTAGTCCATGGATGTTTCCCTCATTGTTCAGTGTTTCTTCCTTTTATAGTTTCTCGTTTTCAATTCATTGTTATATATCATAAATTTTGTGTACATGTGGGTGTACTGTACGGGCGTCATGCGATTTTAATGGATTTCTGGAATTCAGTCATTGTTGTTTGATCAAGTTTGTGTGTGGGCGTTTTACATGAGTGTTTTGTGGTTGATTGTCTGAATAACTTTAGAATAGAGGAGTGGTATTGCCTTTGATTGGTCTGTATGTTTGATTTGATTAATCAGTGTTTTGATTTGATTGATCAGTGTGAGTTTTTTATACGATTAATCAGTGTGTTTGATGATTGATTTATAATCATAGTATTTTATTTGATTAATCAGTGTGTTTGATTTGATTGATTAGTTTGATTGTTTCATTTGATTTGCTGAATGAATGAGCAATTGAGCCAATCATTCGTTCAATCATTCGTTCGTTCATTCATTGTACTGGTTCCCTGTCCAGATATCTGAACTTCAGTGCTTCAGAACAAGCAATCACACAGCAGTGTGGAAGAATTGGGTTTGGTCAAATGCAAAATTAAGCTAATTATCTTCTAAAAATTGTGTTGCTCTACCATACATCTGGAGAGTATAATATATATATATATATAATTATATATAATTATATATATATATATATATGTATATATACTACTGCTTCTGGTGCTTGTCACGTTGTTGACTGAGGTGCTGCTAGATTTCTCTGTTGTCTCACTTTGCCGCTGTTATCTTTTGTAGTAAAACAGAACCTACCTTTCGTAAATGGTTGATTCAATTGCCCTTGATGCACCTCTGCAATGCCACTGGCACACATAATATGTAATGTATATGTAATGTATATTTTTACATTACAAAAGGTCTACATATGACCTTTTTGGAGGTGCTCCCAGTTCATCTGCAGCGAAAGAGAATACTTAGCAACTGTTGATGAAAGGCTTATAAATGTGTATTGTATAGCATGTTAGACCAGACAGTAACGGACCAGAGAGACTTAATCCAGGTGGCTGACCCAACCACTGCAAAGTCAATGTTGCTCTGTCAGATATGACACCTTTTTCAAAGCATGGGCGGATCCAGGGAGGGCCATTGCCCCCCCCTCCCATTCAGAGATTTGCATAGGATGTGGCCTCCGATCAGGTTTCAAGAAGCTTTAAATCCTGCATTGATTTACAACATCTTGAAAGCCACATCCTATGCAGGAAGGTGAGAGAGAGAAACTAGCGTATGACTATAAAAAGATCATCAGATTTGAAATACGCGAAGTTGCCACACGAGTTGTTCGAAGGTTTTTTGGAGAAAGATTTTTAAAAAAGATCATCAGATTTTTCAGTGGAAAAACAACGAAAAAAATTTCCGCCCAAGAGCTCAATTTTTGGCACCTTCTGTTTCAAAGTGCACAGCAAAATAGCAAGAACAGTTAGTGGGCTAATCTGAGAGGTGCATGGAAAATCATAATCCGAATTTATCCGATATTTGCATTGAAAATCATATCATGGAGATTATATAGTGACCTTGGGATCAACATCCTTCAGCCACCTTTGAACTTTGAATTGATTTACTAAGAAGGTTGGATGACTGATGGCCACTTGGTTGGCTAAACGGATGGCGAAGACCTGACCTTGATTGCCTTTTGTATGGCCGTCTGTTTTAATATCATTTGCCTTTCAGAAAAATGAAAAAGTATCGTCACTTCATTTCGTGGGATGTGAACGTTGTTTAGCAGCTCAACATTCACGATTATTTGATGTGTGCTATATAAACATGCGACAGAGAACCATCATCATAAACATGTGAATGTTTATGGCACATGTCACAATTGGTCCCAACCCTAGACCTGCAGTTTTTTAAGGCAACTGCAGCTAATGACTTCTGCTGCAGCTAATGACTTCTGCTGCTGCTCCTTTATATGGATTACCTCAGTCAGCAGTGGCAATCAACCAGAGGCCTGAATATCCAAGTGAAGGGTGGGTAACGCAAAGCTTTGAATGAATTAAGGACCTTGGTTTAACAAAGACCATTGATGAATTCAAAGGGACTTTTAACTAAAGTTAATGGATTTTAAACTGATGGAATTTCAAACACTCGCAAAGACCAATCAAGGAATTCAAAGTCATTCTACTGATGGTATGACAAAGACTAGTGAAGTAGAATCTAGGGGTTTGAATAGCAGTGGATTATTACAAACTACTAAGCAGAGAATTAATTGTTTGAATGTATGCACAATAAAATGTGTTAGTTACTAGGAGGCCAGCACTTTAAATTTTCTACTGGAACCACACAAGCATCACTGAATAGAGACAAACTTCTAGAAGACTTGAGCTCACTTGCATGTGCTACTGAAAAGTGCTTTAACAGTTTTTGTGCAGTAACTCATTACCATATAGCAGTCTGAGTTACTGTATTTTTGCTTAGCACGGCAGTATACTCGGACACGGTGCAGATTTAATACTAGATCCAAATGGAACGCTAGACTCGGATTGATTTCTTCTTCTGTTTGAAATACTAAACTCTCGTAGATGGGTTTTAGTATTCAGTATGGAAGTTTATGTGTTTTAGATCAGAAACGTCACACTTAACAGCTGTAATGGCTTTCCATAGTTACTGTATTTTTACAAAGTAAAAAGTCCTATCTCGTTCCATGAGGAACATAGGGAGGCGCTCATCTCCTTTTCAATGGCCCTGAGCCAGCAATGGACGAATCCTAAGGTCCTGGACACGAGGCCAGTGCATCGCAGGACTTGCTGTTTATGTGTATTTTTACAAGCCTGAATAGAAATCAAGTCCTCCACGTCTTCCAAGGAATTCTGCTGTTAATTCTCCGTGCTTCCACCTCGTCTGAGGCTGCTGATAACTGCTGAGTAGCTAATGTTGCCACTATGAGCTAATTGCGTTATCAACTGTTGTGGCCTGGAAGACTTACAAAGCCTGATATGAAAAGAAGCTGAATGAAGCTTAGACTATTCAATGTACATTAATTGTTTCCA
Organism: Lumbricus rubellus; assembly: GCA_945859605.1. Classification (NCBI taxonomy): domain Eukaryota; kingdom Metazoa; phylum Annelida; class Clitellata; order Crassiclitellata; family Lumbricidae; genus Lumbricus; species Lumbricus rubellus. Next base: position 28,851,848 of record OX243818.1, read on the forward strand.
ACGACTGTAGGCACTGAAGGATTTTACAGATTAAGATTTTATTTCTCTGCCTATTCTGAACCGACCTCAATTCTTTAGCCTATTTTGAATTGACCTCAAATCTTTGGCCAATCTCAACCAGCCTCATTTTTCTGGCCCATTCTGAACCGACCTCATTTTTCTGGCCCATTTTGAACCAACCTCATTTCTCTGTTCCATTCTGAACTGACCTCATTTCTCTGGCCCATTTTGAACCGACCTCATTTCTCTGGCCCATTCGGATCTGACCTCATTTCTCTGGCCCATTTTGAGCCAACCTCATTTCTCTGGCCCATTCTGAACTGATCTCAATTCTTTAGCCTATTCTGAACTGATCTCAATTCTTTTACCCATTTTGAACCGACCTCATTTCTCTGGCCCATTCGGATCTGACCTCATTTCCCTGAACCCACTCTTAATAGACCAGGATTTCTGTGTTGACAACATAGACAGACAGCCACTGACTACTGGAGCAACAGCAGTGACACCAGAGAGCAGGCTGGTGGGAACTGTGCATGTCTGGGGCAAACGTTTAGAGGTGCACTGCTACTGGATCATCAGTTTTACTGGTGATGACACTTTCAATTGGTTAGCATGAGTCACATTAATGATGTTAGAAGAAGCAGAATTCTGGCCGATGCATGGGAGAAACAGACATGGAATTAAACTGGCCTTCTAAGTGCACTGAACTCGGCAACGAAAAACATCACATCACAGTTAGAAGAAGCACGGCTGCACTAAGAAGACCTGATGCAGATTACCGCCAGGCAGATCACAGCGGTTTTGAACACAGACATGAGCAGGTTGAAGAAGAAAAATAAGAAGATTATTGGCTCCTGGCAAATTTGCGTAAGCTTTGTTGCCTTGTCTAAAGCTTGACAGGCCGCAGAAATCTTAAAGACCTGAAGGTGAACTTGTCGTTTCTTTTTCAAAAAGCACTTACAATGCACTGCAGTGCTTTTTGTGTTGGTTAGGCCGTCTCCCTGGAATTGCCTCCTCCTCCCTCAGGACCTTCGTGTCCTTCTGGTGAAAGATGTTGCGTGCACTGTTTATCTCTGCTTGAAACTGTTCTCTTTTGCTGGTGCTGGCTGCACTCGGGGCATTTCTGAATGTGAAGGTGAAATGCTTGTGAATACAGATGGAACCATTAGGAGGTGAAACATGCAGTTGCAGAATGAATGTTACAAGTGAATCTATTGTACTTCTCAAAACCAGTAATATTAAATTAATCTATCATCAATTGATAGCAGCACTGATGAGGTACTTAAAAGGAGCTATTATAAGTGTCTATGGAGGCACAAATTACACATACATGCATGTATAAGCTGGCGCTCCTCATGTACAAACCACCCACACAGATCACAGGCCATCCCATCATACTTATCTTCTATGGTCACACCTTGCAACTCTTTTAAAGGTCACTCTTCGTTTCAATCTGCAACTGCTGGAAACTATGTTCCTGGTACGCGTCTTGTCTTTGGTCAGTGTTCTTTTACATTTGCTGACCTGTCCCTTCATCTGGAACTCTCTGCCTCCTCATGTTTTTAACTCTCTTAGCGAGACGGTCTTTTGTTCTAAACCGTAAACTTACTTTTTCCAGTCTACCTATTGTTCTTAATGGTCTGCCAAACTCCAATGTGCTCTTCTGAGCTTTTTACGGAGGATATTATCAAATTTCAGTTGTAAATATTGTATTTACATGTATGTGTAATGTGTATGTGTTATATATTTACATATATTCTAATTCTATGTACAGACACTTGCACACAAATACATGTTTCGAGGTTATGTTGTGTATGGCCATGCTGTGCTTGTTTGTGCATAGATGTTTTTTGCGTCCAATGATCATCAAAATGTTTTTGTTAACAGCGGCCGCATTGCATGGTCAGCCAGGTGGTCAAGCGACTGGTCAGGGGGCAGTGTGTGGACCACCGCCACAGCAGCAGCAGCAGCACTGTGATCAGGTCCAGAAGCAGACCAGCGTAGAGGGAGGTCAGCCACCACAGAGCCCTGCTGTCACTTCGCCAACTGGTCAGCAGAAGAGGATTTCAAATCCATCTGCTGTCGATGTGAGTATAAATAGCATTTCTTATTGTCTTGTATTTAGTCATTTAGAAGTACATAACTATCTATAGTAGGGTGAATCGTTCACAGGCGCTGCCAGTGCGCAAGACCCCCGCGAGAAGAAGCAGTTTGATGCATAAACTCGGGTGACTTCAGATCACAGTGTGCTACAGAATACGTGAAAACTACATGAAATTTCCGTTGAGAAAATTAAATTGATTTTCTTCTCAAATTAAAATCATTTCTTACTTCGAACGGTAAAGGGGCACTCTTCCAAAGTGTTGCTCACTAAGTCATCCATGATTCATGCATCCAATTATTCCATCCATCTATCCAAATTCTTTAGTTCAGATGAAGCTTTTTTACTGAATGTGCTGAGTATTGTGCTGTGATGTTGTTTTAGGCAGAGAAGCTGCAGGAGTTCTCCACTCAGAAGCAGAATACTATGCAAATGATGTACCAGCAGGCATTACACGAATACGAGGTACTCCTCCATTTGCTGCGTTGCAAACAATTTGTGCGTCGATTTACTGCCGGGTGCTATATAAATGCCCAGATCTGAGCATATGTGCATCAATTTAGGGTGCGTGAGAGTTTTCATGAATGACGTGATGCTGTATGTATATATATATATATATATATGTTATGCTATGCAATGCAACTAAAAAGTTGATTATGACTTCTTGCAGAGTTTGGATATGCACATTGAAGCCAGGCAACTATTAGGAGCTATTATGTAGTTAGACTGGAAATGGTAAGTTTAAAAAAGTTTAGAACAAAATACAGTCTCACTTGAAGAGTTGCAAACATGAGGAAGTAGAAAGTTCCAGATGGAGGGACCGACAAAGCTATCAATGCAATTACAGTAATATGGCTATTACTGTGAACTAGAGTTGCCCTTTCTGAACATTGAGTTCAGATGTGTTCGCTGAAATCCGGCAAAGCTAACTGTAACTGACTGTATAAAGAGCTAAACAGTCTGCATGCTTTCAGTTTAGAGGGAAAGATATTTTTTATTTAGAGTATTTATATAGCGCCTATTCAAGAAAAAATCTACTCAGAGGCGCTCTATATCTGAATAGACGACGTCTTGCAAACATGAGGAGATTGAGTATTGCTGAAGTGTAGTGTTGGCGTCGTTGCCTTGGAGTCGAAAGGTTCGAGGTTCGAATCCACCTCGCCCCCTAAGGACCTTGGGCAAGTCCTCACAATTGCTCAGCGCTTCGGCGTGAAACTCTGACGCAGTGCCCGCTCTGCATTCGGGAGCGCCTCTGAGTAGAGAGAGCTTGAGGTGGGCTATAACAAGTGCACATACAAACAAACGACTGCGAATGAAAGCTGATCAAATATCCACATTATATATGTTGGAGAAGCAAGACACTTTCCATCAGACACTGATGAAAGAGAATCAGCCATTACGAGAATGACAGGGTGTAACCATGGATGATAAATAGGATGACAGATGATCTAATACTGATAAGCAAGCGCCTTCATGCACACACATGCGAACATGCATGCATGCACGTGCAACGCAAGCTGCACTGGTTCACTTTCTTGGGTTGTGGTTATTTGTTCATTGAGTCATTCACTGAACATCTACGCAGCAGCTGTTCAAGATGGCAACTCAGAAATGCTCCCATCTCTGTCCATTGGTTAGCGCAACAGTTTGACCTTTTGAGAGATCAGTGCTATCATTTTCAGTTTAATATTGATAGGACAATGCATTATATTGTCACATGCAGAAGAAAGGGATCTCACTGTGTGGGAAGAAGGTCAGGGCTCACCAGCCATCCAATACCAATTCACCAGGCAGTCTGTCAGTCAACATATAGTAAGCGTAGTTTCACAAAGGATTGCCTTCTGCTGTTTTGAACTTGGCAACTTGTTGAGCACGCAGCCTGTACTGTAGAGAGGACGAATTCATTCGAGATGCTTTCATGCGATGTTTCAACTAAAACCTTTGAGATTCTTCCATAACCATTGTTCTCTGAGAATCTTCGAGAGGCTTTCATGGCATTGTTTGAGATGCTTTCATACTGTTCTCTCAGCTGGAATCTTTGAAAGGCTTCCATGCTGTTCTCTAACAACCTTCGAGAGGCTTTCGTGGTGTTCACTGTGTTGGAACCTATAGCAGGTTTTTCACGCCCATATACCTATTGCACTGTCTCTTGATGCTTTGTCAATGATGCTGTACAAGGTGCAGCTTGAGTTCAAGGTACACCGTGCAATTGGTATAATGCTGTATCTTGGAGAAGTTCTTAAAAGATGCAATATGAATTTTCAGCTCTATTTCTCAGTTCAGTCTATAGATTTCAGTAGTGGAACTTTATACGGTGCTCAAAAGTGTAAGGTTAGCACGCTGGACTAATTTATGCTTTGCCTTCATCCCATAGCCAAGTAAACTATTTGAGTACACTGATCATACACTGTCGGTGTTAAGATGAGATGGTGAGAGAGAGGACTGGCCACTTGCCGTAGTATGCCAAAACTTATAAAATGAGGTTGATAATATAATGGTTCATACCCTTTGCTTGCTCTAGAGCCAGCTCTTCTGCTTATTGATTTAAGACTGAGACTAATCTTTGTACACAACTTCATTCTGTTGTAACTGTGTTCTGTAGCAATTACAGTATGTATTCATATGTGCCCGTGTATGTGCGGATATGTGTGCACTTATTTATTTGTGCATGTGTGTTCGGGAGGTTTGTTTCCGGGTTGTGGACTTTAATGTTGTTTTGTGTCTGTTGAATGTCAGATTGTGCAGCTTAGGCATGTGTGGTGATGTTCTATGGGGTAGTGGGTGTAGCAGCAGGCGGGGGATGGGTGGGTGATAGAGGCGTCAACAGCAGATGCTGCAAGCTGCCTTGCTACGATAGCGTTAAACAATAACCGCATCATATGCTGTTATCTTCATGACACTGCCCTATTGTCATGAAATGACTTTAATAGCTTTAGCATCACAGAGCCTGACTTATTTGTCAACTTGATCATTGCATTGTATAATAATATAATTCATTCCTTGTGTAACTGTCTCTTTGCTGCTTGAAGACCTTTCTATTTTCATGGGCTTGGCTTTGCTGTTCAATTGTTCATGTTAGATTAGATTATCAGAATCACGTTTTACTTAGTTATGGGGTGCATGAGATTCTTGTGCTTAGTGAACAGAACTCTTAAACCATCAGTCAGGTATTAAAATCCGTATTAAACAGAAAAAAATATTCCAAGATTTTGTTTGACTGGTTCCCTACTACTACTACTTCTTGTATGTTTGAATAGAAGAAGAAGGGCGAATATTCAAAGTCTCCAACAGAATCGAACCGAAGTCAAATGGAAAGTCAGGCGAAGATTGTTCGACGTCTCGAAGGACAGGTCAACTCGAAATCGTCGCGCTGCCAACCTACAAGTAGTGAATTCGAAGTACGTCTTTCTGTATTTCTATATTTGGTATTTATACGCATCCTAAAGCCTGAGCTTCTTGGTCTTCTTTATCTCTATTCTGTGAACAGCTGAAACCATTTTGTTCGATCATGGTTTGCCATCGTTATGTCGAGAACACATAATATTCTGTTATTTTCCCAATGATATGGAATGGGCTCTCACTGTCTGTGCACCTTATGCCTAGGGTTTGCTCAGATGCGCGTTATCACAGTCTTAAAATCGTCATTTTCAGCCGAGGTTGAGTCGGGAGTGCTCCTGAGTAGTAACTTTGAAGGGGTGCTATGCAAATCTGCATAATGAATTAATCTGATGAGATTCACTTGAAGGGGCGCTATAGAAATATCCGATTACACTTCTTTATCTTAATTATCTTCTTTACCTTATTTAAGTTACATGTGTACTTGGATGGCATCTGTTTCAAGCATGTCTATTGTTCAGTCTATTGTTCAGTCTATTGTTCAGTCTATTGTTGGACTACTTTGAGAAATAGTATCCGATTGGGGAGCCTCGCTTGCCTTCCACGTATCGTAGCTTGGCCAAGAATTCAGAAGAGAATTTGATGAATTTATTTTACTTTTTAGGCGGAGAAAATTCGGTATTACTCAGCTGCAGAACAGCAAGAGATGTACAAACTTGCAGTGCGTGAATATGAGGTAATGTTGATGAATATTAATGTTGCTTTGTGTTTGAGAAGTGGTTTTAAGGCACTCTCTCTATCAGTTTCTGTGTTGGATCCAGATATACATGTGTATTATTTAATAATTTGTTATTATTATTATTTTTAGTATTATTTTTGCCACTACAACTACTATTATTAATATGGCTAGTAGTGCAGGTTGCCTATCATATATCAATGGTTACAGTGGGAGACAATGAGAGATATGTGCAGAATCAGGCTACATTGTCAGACAATTTGCAGAATGACTTCATGATCATTCGTATTGTTGTAGCGACAGGCAATTGAAAAAGAATCTTGACTGTAGACCAGAACAGGATACATATCGTTTTCAGTGCATGGCTACTACTGGCCGATTTGAGTCATGTGACTTGAAATGTAGAAACATAATGGCGACTGACCTTAATGATATTCATGAGGCTATTGATTTCAGATATTATGGCTGGCCTTAATGATGTTCATGAAGTTATTGATTAATGAAATTCGTTCTAGCCTTAGTTTAATAATATTTCTGAGGTTACTGATTTAAGAAATTCCCACCCGTCAGGACTTTGCAAAATGGGCTCGAAGCATGTATTGCCAGTCAATGATCAATGGAGCAAATTTGTTTCATGAGTATATTTGATTAATTTATTTGACTGTGGGTAATTTTGTAATTATGCCTATTTAACAGAAACGAAAGTATTATTTGAATTCAACCATATTTGGGTGGGGGGGAAGGATCAATGTATTAGTTAAGGAGTTTCAGAGTAAGATTAGTGTGCATTTCATAAATTTATCTTGACAGTACTTAATTAAATTTTATCAACCATTGCATATATTTGAACAGAAGAGAAAGCGTGAATTTGCGAAATCTCCAAACGATCACAACCGAGCTCAAGTGGAAAGTCAGAGCAAGATCGTTCAATTTCTTATCTCCCAGATCGGCTCAAAAGTTTCGGTCTGCCGACCCGCAGGCAGTCAGTCAAGCGAATCCGATGTAAGCGTAACTGTATTCTACTTTAGCAGTAGTAAATTGTTGACTAACACAAGGCTCCTTGTTTGTAATCAATCAATCAATCAATCAATCTTTATTGACCACCACAATCGTAATACAAGCATGCGGTTTACGAAATCCGTATGCGGGTTTTCAATAGGCAAACCCAAAGGAACATGTGTATACACGTTTTATGTATCTTATTTATATACATCTATGTGAGATATATGTGTAAATTTATATATGCATAATTGAAAATAATTAATTCTGCATGTCTTCGCAAAGTTAACTTACTAATCAATCAATCAGAATTTTTATAGCTCCCCTTCTAGATCACTGCTTAGAGGCACTTCCAACAGGTCTAGGCAAAGCAAAAAAAGCAGTCTTCAGTCAAGCTTTCATAATAAGATGGTTCGAGATGGATAATGCTGTATTTTGTCAAATGTTGGGAGGCTGACATTGTGGCCATCGGAAGTTGCATTTTAACTGAGTGCTGAGAAGAGCTAATCTTTTGGAACCAGTCTATTTACAGGCACTTGATCAGAAGAAAATTTACAATGCCGAATTAAGCCCTTCCCATGGTCATGCGCTTCATTGGTATTTTGTGCGCTGAGCTCAGCAACTAGGAAGATGAGATGAGACCTAGACTAATATTGCTAAGTAAACGTCCTCAAGTCTAAGTGCAAACATGTGAATTATGTACTTAATGTTATACATGTGATCTTCCGTTCTGTTACGTGATGGTCATAGAAATTGATCATTCTAATAACGTCACTTATAATCTGCCCACGCTTTCGATGTGAATTCGCAAATTAGTGCGAAATACGTAATAGGATTAATAAAAATATTACTTAGGAATAATACTCTATATGTTTTCTGTATTAATCAATAATTAAACATATATAATAGATTATATATGCGTTTTATGCATTTTTTTATATACATATAAAAATACAATTTTTCATGTATACATGAGATACATTACAATACATGTGCATAAATGCATAGTTGCATGGACATTGGACATGCATAAAAATGGGACAGAGTATGTATGATAAATAGGGAGCATTGTTATCTTCTTGATGTTTTGTGATTAGTGATGATAATAATGGCTGTAGGAAACTCTTAGGCACCATAGAGTGTTTGTTTTGTTTTGGCCAGTGAATGTCATCTGGTGGTGGGTGATGTCTGCTTGGGGCATGTCAGGCATGACTGATACCAGAGTGTTACATGACAAAGTATTGTACCTGTACAGTGTGTACACAGTTACAGACTAAACAATGCAGAAGCTGGAGCACCTCTGATTGATGTATAACAAACCACCGAAAGCATACAAAGTAGCATCTCGTTATACTGATAACAAGTAATCTATTGGTCACAAAAGAGAACCCAGAAGGGACACCAGAGTCCCAATGGTTAGGGCCACCTATATACATTGTCTGGTGCTAGATGTTAATAGCGGAGGTTATTTAGATTTGATCTTTTTCTGTTCATCTTAATACGTGAGAAATTATATGCATTATAGTGTAAACATCTAACCTTAACTAAGAAAATGTTCGTTCATATTCTGAGTATCTGATTACATATGCAATTGTAAACATTCTAATGTAAAACATCAAACCTTAACTAAGGAAACATTCGTTCATATGCATTTACTAACGCCTTAATATGAAATGGTATCAAACCTTAATTAAACAATCCAAACAATTAAGAAGGTGCTATCAAGTCAGCATATGCAATGAAACGATAATTAAGTCATTGGTTTGCATTGCAAACACGTTCAATATCATCCCACAGTTAACGATACGACCGTCGCATTGTAGGTTTCTCTGCGGAGGTTCAGTATTCTGAAGACAATTAACATTATGACTTCTGTTTTACTGTTTTTAATCTGCTTGTACTCAGTAGTTGATGGATGCATCTTGAAAGTGAAACTATTGTATTTGCTCTAAGAGCTGTGGGTCTACCAATTTGGAAATCACTTTCTCTTAACATTAGAGCGACACCTACCGTAATTTCCAAATGTTAAAATATTACTGCAAACATATTTGATAAATGAGAAGTAAGCTCTAGTTTTCTTGGCTGAATAGTTGCAATTTGCTAAATTTAGTAGTTAAGAGTTAAAGTGACCCAACGAGTCTTGATTTTCGTTTTTTTGTTGATATTTGGCAGTAGGAACAGTGCAAAGATTAAATGTAAGAGAGTAAAATATGCAACTGAAACAAACTAAACATGTTTGACTGCAATGAATTAGCAATTTGAAACGGATGAAACTTGAACGCAGACCTGAGTAGCATTAAAGAAATGATGGGTTTGAGCAGTGAATGCAAAGGAGCCCAATAATTTGAATGGAGCTATATAAATTGAGAAAGTTACATTGAATTACATTACATTGTCTTGTTTTCGTGTTAGATTTCGTTGGTGTCGTCGTGTGACAGTCGGACATCCGGTCTCGACAACAGCCTGGACAGCGCTTGTTTCATGGAGGAGAAGCGAGACAGCCTGGCCGGTCTTCCACCTCCAGCGCACGCGTCAGCCTCTGCCTTTGTTAGTACTGATGTCGGTCTTAATCCATGCTTATCTTAAATCGCCTTTAGATGGTTTACGTTGTTGTCATTTATGTTGAAGAAAAAAAGCAACTACCAAAATCAGCTGCTTTTGAACTGCCTGTGAATTAACTGTGAAATGAAATGAGAAAATGCACTGAAATGCACAAACTATGAAGCTAGTAAGAAATGAAGACCATTTTTTTGTTCATCCAGTCGGCATTGGTGCACACATACTAAACCAACAGGAATGGCAGGCTGAGCTGGCCGAAAATGGATACTTATCCACTGCCAGTCTCAAAGGATTGGGTGTTTCTGAACTTCCATGCTTGCTTAGCCTTGCTAGTATCTTATCTGTCGTGCCAAACTGTAATCATTAGGCTTGATCAGCTAACATTTGTTGTCTGATGTATTGCACTGTCAATTTATATAGCACCTCGCGCAGAACAAGACACTGTGAGGTACTACTGGCATGAGAACCTAAGGTAAATATGAATCAACACCAGTGTTAGCACATCATGTGTGGGACCCGCATTTTCATTGTTTATGCGGGGAATAGTTTATTTTTGTGCATGAGACACATCTGACGATCATTTCCGTGTGTGTGTAGAATCCACGACACAAGAAAAACGAATCGCTCGGTGGATCGAGTCGTCTGGAAGCGACGAAGAAAGAGTCGTCGATATTACGATCGCATTCCGACAGCTTCAAGCGAAGTCGCAACGAACCGCAGGACAACCTAAGACAAGGAAATTCATCAGATGACCTGTCCAACTATAAGGTATACATCGTCACTTGTCCAATGTCCATTATGTCCGGGCACAAAGGTATGTTGCCTGATATAAGGCATGTCACTTAAAAAAACTTAACTGCAACATATATGTCACCTGACCAGTCACCAGCGATAAGGTGGTTGTTGGTTGCTGATGGTTGCTTGGTTGCTGCTTGTTGTTTGTTGTGATGGCTGCTGTTTGTTGCTGGTTTTTGATTGACTGACGATTGTTAATTATTGACGGTTATTGATTGTTGTTGATTGTGAAATTCTGGTCTAGATGTAAGGTATTTCACTTGCCAAGGCCAACTATAGGTCCACTCAACCTTCCAATTTTTGTCCTCATCGTCAATCTTGAGAATGCAGAAGCGAGATATGTTTTTGAATTGTTCTAAGAACATCCCTGTGTCAGGAGACAGCTTTTTGGCAAAACTCCGCACACCTTTTTAAGATATAGAGATCGATATTATGCAGACACATAGCAGTTCATGAACACATTGTTTGTATCCTGTTTCCAGTTTAACTAACATATATCATTGTGGTTGATTAGTAAATATACAAGCTCTGCCCTAGATAACGAAAGCCTGCAATTTATGTAATATTGTAAATGGTGGGTATTGCCTACCAGCAACAGGAAATGAGATATTGCTTATGAACTTCCTCTTTGTTGTATGTATGAATATAATTATATTTGTGTATGTTGTGCTATATATGAAATTGTATGTATTTATGTATCATGCTGTACAAGCGTGTGTCTGTATGTTTTTGCTTATTTGTTTGTATTTACGTCGATTGTAATAATAATAATAATATTCATTTAGTAAATAACATTGACAAGTACGCAGTTAGATTGCATGTGATAGTAGTGTCAGATGCTAAAATTAATAGGAGTTGAATTTAACTACATGGCAGCTTGCAAGGCCAGACTGTGTACAGTGTGTAGTTATTATTCGAACCCAATTTCCTTCAGGGGGAGCAGGATTTAAATTTGTATATATGCCCATTGCCAACCATTGACAATTGGTATGAATTTGCATACAGTGTAATAGATCTATACTAGTGGTTTTCAACCTTTTTTTTACTTCAAGGCTACTTTTTTTTAGTTGAAGGACATCACAAGGCTAAAATTTTATTAACTAAAAGCATATAAAATTGTTATAAATGATTCAAAATAGAGTGTTTTATGTTAATTATAAACCTCAAAATAAAATAATTTGTAATTAGAAAATAGTTATGTGTTCTGTCCAAATTGTCAATTTTGTCATATATTTATATTTGTTAGTTCCTTGAGAGATGAGAGCCATTTTTTAAGTCTGGGGGGGCCTCTTTTGGCCCGCGGGCCATGGTTTGGGAACCACTGACCTATACAATTGCTTAGTTTCTTAGTTTTATTGGTTGTCAATGGTGGGCAGAACTGCTAGTGTGGGCTGGTTATTGTTGATTATATGTTGCTGTTGTTTGATAACGGTTGTTTGATGGTTGTTCGTTGCTAACGGTTGTTGGCTGCCAGTGAATGTCTGGTCTAATTCATTTCTTTGTTGCTGTCATGATAACAGATGCTGGCTGCCAGACAAAACGTGCGGAAGCGATTAGACGATAACGGAAAGTCGCCGGGAGAACACTCGGAAAACTCTTCGGACTCTGCGATCGATCAGATCTCTCCGACTTCAGATCGACCTTGCGTATGTCTTTTGGATTAAAAGTCAGATTTAACGTACCGTCAGATCTATGTAAATTAAGTCAGAAGGTTGATTGCAAGAGCTGTTCTCAGTTTTTTTTCTAAATTTGCATTTATTCTCTTGTACTTCCTTAAGTCACAAGGGTTTTGACAAGTATGATTTATTGGAGAGAAGTGCTCTTAGGAGGTCCTTAAAGCATGTTTTATTGCATTCCATGATACCTACTTTCGTACATACAAGCATGCATGCATGCATGCATGCTTACATACATACATGTACATGCATGCATGAACAGATTACAAATTCAGCTTACTCTTAGATGCTATTGTGTAGGGACCTTGAGCTATTCTTTCAATTACTATTGCTCAGCGCATAAGAGTGGAAATTTGATGATGATCATTGAACATGTAATTCTGAATATTTTTATTTTTAAATGATGCAGCTGACGCGAGGTTCGTCAAGCAATTCATCGCTGCACAAAACTCGCGAGATCATGGCCATCGACGACCAAGAATTTTCGACCGATGAAGAAAATGTAATCCTTCTTTGAATGCAAACTTTTCTAGTTTATTATATTTGTTTTAATTTCATTGACGATGTCATTTCCAGTTGCTACTAGTATTTATTGATCATTCATTCATTCATTCATTCAATGATTTCTATAGTGCCTCTTAAAGAGTTAAAAAGGTACTTCTCAGAAGTGCGCCCGACTCTAGCACGGCAAAAAAATACTGTTTTGAGTGATGGTGGAATTTCAAACTGATTTTTGCCATCTCATGATGAGCGAATGTCTAGTTTTTCTTGTGATTGTTATTATGTTTGTTATTAGGATACAATTGATACATGCATCAGTTAATTATCCCTTTCAGCCTGGTCTGTGGCAGGTTTCCTCAGACAAGTGCATGTATATGAAGGAGCAGTGCAGTAGTTTTATGTGCTATGTTGATAGGTTGAGAACCAGTAGCTATGAGCTGTAATGATGAATTTCTATGTAGCACTTCTTGATAAGGAACACCTCCAAAGCACTTCGAATCTGACATCCAAAGTCATCTGACCAAATGGCAGTGGGTAGATGTCTTTTGGTGATGTAAAGAAGTTTAAGAGGATGCAAATGTTGTTGTTGTTGTTGTTGCAGTTTGATACGAAGGGCGGACCATTCAGCGATTTCAACCAACTCATTACTCGACCAGCTCACCTCGCTGTATTTCTCCATTACCTGATATCGAACAGCGATCCCGCACCACTGGTACGATACATACGCTCTCTTCACATAAACAATCTGAATGAGATAACTGTATTTTTCATGCGTACGTGTAAGCCTTGTATGAGCATAGGTATGCATTTATGGTTATCTGTACGGAAGTAAGTATGCCTGTGATGTATTTGAGATTGTTACCGACTTAAATCAGCTATTGAGAATAACATGTATCTTCTGCATAGATCTGTTTTCTTCTTCAGTTGTTCTACATGATAACCGAGACATATCCACAGGGTTCAGGCAAGGAAATGCGAAAGTGGGCGTACGAGATCCTATCGACATTCCTCGTGGACAAGGCGGTGAGTTCAAGACATCGAACACGAATATCTAGTTTAAATCGCAAATATATCTACCATTTCTTCAGGGAGACGACTCTCAGAGGAAGGAGAAGAGAAGAGTTCTTTCAGCTAGCCTGAGTAGCAGCCATGGGTATAAAGTGTTAGCGACTTCATTATCTTATTGTCAGCATCTGAGGGCACGTGGTCAGTCCTCTCCCTCACAGTCTCCTCTTTCCACCAACAGTTTGTGGTGTTATATTTGTTATCGCTGAGCTAGTCAGGGCGCAGGAGAAAACTTGAGGCAGATTTTTGGCTGGATGTGAACCCCAGGGAATTGACATTTTCCTTTGCCTTTCCATATGAGCACAAGTGGCTAGTCCTCTACTTTGGCACCTAATCTTCCCACGGACATTTCACCATCAGTGTACTTGTTTAACAGATGCATGTACTTGGGACATTGCGCCATCAGTGTACTCATTTGACAGACGAGTATGCTATTGAGCACAAGTGGATTTAAACCTCTGACGTATTGGTTGAAAGTCCAGCACAGTAACCACTAAGCTATCACATACCCCAAATGATGACGATGATGATAATGATGATGACGATGATGAGTTCACTGCCCAAAGGCAGGTTCATTGGCATGCCATTAAATACAAGAAAACTGCTAAAAGTTATCAAAAGAGGGTGACTTTCTGTTGTGTTCTGTGCAGCCTTTGAAGATAAGCATCGATGAAACCCAGTTGGAAAGCATGAACTACATTCTTCTCAACAAACACGACAAAGAGGATCTAATGAAGAATGTTTTTGCTCAGGCGAGACAGACCACTCCAAGCATGATTAATTACCTCATGTCCGACTTCCGTAGTAAACAGGCTCTCGGTAAGCACCAAGTTTCTATGCTTGTCTATGTGCATGATTTATATGTTACTGAGTAGTTGCCTTGAAGTGGGGGTATACAAATCTCCATAAACAATTCAGACCAATATTTATTTGTGTTTCATAGGAACTGAACTTACACATAAAACCTTTGTAAAATTAATTATATGTAACAGGCTGTGTTCTGCCAGCCTGAAGTATTGATTAAACGAAAATTGAATTGAATATTGAATATGTTCAAATATATGATTTGTATGCAAGGGAGGTGTAACTTGGTATTTTGCAGACATCACATTTCTGTGAAGATACAAATTCCAGCTTGGTGAATCTACATTCTGTCGTAGAATGTCTCTCATTGCATAAAAAAGAATATTCATTTGCGTAGTTCCTTTTTCTGTGTGCACAAACAATGTATATTGGTTCATTACATCGAGAAACTTAGCGGGCTGTAATTATCTTTTATTTTTCATATAAGTTTGCAAGTATGTAGCCTTTATCTGCATCTGAGGCACTTGCATTACATTACGTTAATCTATAGAAGGATTGCCAGTACGTACGTATTTACAACAGTTTACAGTACAAAAAAGTAAGTTCTTTACCTAACAGACCGCAGTATCGTTCTGGTAATTGTCGCATCAATTTTATAGAAGTTATAGCAATGGAGTTTACGTTGTCTGTGTTTCTGCTTGCAGGTCTCGGAAGTATTTATGGCGACCATGAGCTGAAGGACAATCTTGACCATGCAGAAGAATCTAAAGTCATTGAGAGCGCTCTGTGGGGACATTTTGTGCGATTTCTGTAAGCTAAGTCAATCTTGTAGACATTTGTATGTGATGTTAGATTACTGTAGTGTAATTATTTCCCGTCTTGAGTCTCTGGGTCAGCGATTGTTGCGCTCTACGGTCTGTGGAGATATGCAGGTCTCTTATGTTCTTCAACTTGAGCCAATGCATATACTTTTTGCGATCCTCGAGAAGTTTCCTGTTGCACTTACTTTAACTCTGTGCAGTATAAATATTCAAGCGGTCATAGAATGGACTTGTTTAACACATTGGCCGTGAGGGACATGTTAACACACGTTCCAAATTTAGTCATTTAACACATCAAATCAGCGGCCAACGTTTTAAGTCAGTTATATAATCAGATGTCCTCTGTTTTTGTCAGATGCTTTATTCTTTAGCAATGAGCATGTGCTGAGGGTGGCTGGGAAAGCAATGCAGCTCATCATCAAGGTGTTTAGAGGCACATTATGTGTCATGATGCTTACATGAATAGCTTGAATACTGTGTGACGCACCGATTTTGAATGCCTTAACAGCTGTTGCGAAGTCATTGCTCAATGCCTTAAACACCATCGTGTAGTAATTGCTTTAATGCCTTAAATGCCATCGTGAAGTCATTGCTTTAATGCCTTAAATGCCATCGTGAAGTCATTGCTTTAATGCCTTAAATGCCATTGTGAAGTCATTGCTTTAATGCCTTAAATGCCATCGGGAAAGTCATTGCTTTAATGCCTTAAATGCCATCGTGAAGTCATTGCTTTAATGCCTTAAATGCCATCGTGAAGTCATTGCTTTAATGCCTTAAATGCCATCGTGAAGTCATTGCTTTAATGCCTTAAATGCCATCGTGAAGTCATTGCTTTAATGCCTTAAATGCCATCGTGAAGTCATTGCTTTAATGCCTTAAATGCCATTGTGAAGTCATTGCTTTAATGCCTTAAATGCCATCGGGAAAGTCATTGCTTTAATGCCTTAAATGCCATCGTGAAGTCATTGCTTTAATGCCTTAAATGCCATCGTGAAGTCATTGCTTTAATGCCTTAAATGCCATCGTGAAGTCATTGCTTTAATGCCTTAAATGCCATCGTGAAGTCATTGCTTTAATGCCTTAAATGCCATCGTGAAGTCATTGCTTTAATGCCTTAAATGCCATCATGAAATGCATATTGTGTCGACAATGCATATGCATTATGCATACTTTTGAACTTTGTCAGAAGGGTGATATCAAAATGTAGTTGTATTGTATTTTATTGTATTGTACTGTATTCTATGGAGGAGTGCATGAAAAAAATTAGATTTATAGCTTCTATTAAAAATGATTAAAATTCACAAAATTAAAATGGCCTTGACACTTCTTGCACTACTGTGAGTAATCTATTTGAAATTGTCGTCTTCTGCTGCAGTGACGAAGCCGCTAAAGAAGGGGAAGACAGCGATCGAAGTGCCGCAATGGCTGCAGCTCTGGCGTTCTTCTTCAAGCAGCACGGATACACGCATGCCAAGAACAACCTGTTGCTGGAGCGTTGTGCGACGTTCAATGTCAAGGACAAGACCAAGTTTCCGATGTTCAGCAAGCCATCGAGAAAGGTAAATCACACCCAGTATTTGCGCATCTCTGTATGTAGATCTGTGGTTTTGTGCTTGGGTGTTTTATGTGTTTGTAAATGCTGTATACATTTGGCTCTGATAAATTTATGATGTTGTTAAGTCGTCAATTAAGAAATTTCTGCATACGTCCACAGCACAATACTTGTATGATTTCTTCCCTTTGGCATATGTTTATTATTTTTATTTTGGGGTGCGTGGTGTAGTGGTGGGTTCAGTACCTTGGAGCCAGGTTCGAATCGACCTCAAGCTGCCACGAAGGGACATTGAGCAAGTCCTTCAGTCGCAATTGCTCGTGCGCTTTGGTGTGAAACTCTGATGCAGTGTCTGTGCTGTAGTCGGGAGCACCTCTGAAGAGAGAGCTTGAAGAGGCACTATATCAAATTGCAAGAAATAAGAAGAAGAAAATTATTATAATTATTAATTAATTAATGATTTAAATTTGTAATGCACGCATGGTCTCACCGAAATGTAAGTCTGAGTAATGGATAGTCAGCCGATAGGAGAAGATGCAGTTTGATATCCAGGTGCTTGTAGACCAAGAAGAACTAGTGAGTTTTGAGCCATATCCTTTCAATAATTTGAGCTATGAAGAAAAAGTGGATTCTTTATTCCATTGAAATTATTCTGCCTTACTTGGTTATTATGCTTGTCTGTAGATTTGTATTTGTGTGTGCACTGGAGTGTGTACGCGTCTTGACACTTTTATGGCACCTTTTAAAGCACCTGTCTCTATCCCAACACCTATCTCTATCCCAACGGATGTTAGCCTTATGCGTGTGCTGTTGTATTGAAAATATTTACTATGGCACTTTCTAAGATTCCTCACAAAGGTGCTGCACTTGTGACTGTCTGACTGTGCTGAGTAAGTACAATATAAGACGAGTTACTGTGTGTGTGTGTTTGTGCGTGTGTGTGTTCGTGCGTGCGTGTGTGTGTGTGTTCTTCTGCAGTATGTCTGCAATGGGTGCTCTGCTGAAATAGAAGTTACTGAAATTGTTTTTTTCTGTCTGTTTTCGTGTGCTAGGCCATATTACAGAAGAATCATCACTTGTTACCTCAGCAGTACGTCACCATGACCTACTGCCAACTTTGCCAGAATCCTCTGTGCGGAGTTGGTAACCAGGGCTACCAGTGCCAGAGTAAGTCTGTCAACTTTTAACATTTCTCTGTTGTTTTATATGTTTATTTATTTGAGGCGCTTGTTACATGCATGGTGAGTAAATCCGTTTCTGAGGCACCGATGACTGATGAATAGGAGCCAACATGGAAACTTATAAAGACCAGACTAATATAATGGTTCTTGACAACTGTGCTATTAAATGATGATAGCAAGTTGGCTAGTTGCACCTTTTTGTGTTTGACAATTTGCTCCAGTGTCAGCTTCTGTGGCGTCATTGACGCAATGCACTAAGCATTGTTTGCCTCGAGTGCCATCGTAGTCAAACATTGTCTTTGATTACATTCACTATCGGTTGCTACGAACATCTTGGCATGGTTCTAGAATTGGTCGTTATACCCCGAGTACTTCACCTTTGCAACAACTTCGATGGCCCATGAACCCACTATTTCCTCTGACACTTAACTAACATCATCAACTTGATAGATGATGCCTGTGTATGACTGCCACTAAATTATTATTACTATACTTTATTATTCTGCTATATATTTTGATGTCCCATTGTGCATGTGCAAATGGAGTAATAAAGGCTATACTTTCTTACATACTTACTTACTTGAAATTCTTGAGGAGACCCAGTTACGTCCACTATGTCTGCACGAGTATTACTAAACATTATTTCACACAAGGTAGGTATCCATCACACTCAAACAATGAACCCATTTGTGGGGCGCGGTAATGTAGTGGTGGCGTTGTTGCCTTGGAGCCGTAAGGTTTGAGGTTCGAATCCACCTCACTGCGTAAGGACCTTGGGCAAGTCCTTCACTCACAATTGCTCAGCGCTTCGGCATGAAACTTCGATGCAGTGTCTGCTCTGCATTCGGGAGCGCCCCTGAGTAGAAGCGCTTGAAGGGGCGCTATTGCAAGTGCACATACAAACCATTGTAAAGAAAAGTTTACAAATGATACAATTACCTCTGTATGTGAGGAGAATAGACTGACTGACCTAAAAGTTCTATTGAATTTTCAGAGTGTGACCTGAACTTCCATAAACTGTGCTCTAACAACCTCAAAGAGTCGTGCTGTGGAAAGAAAACGCGTCCAACTGTCGCAGCGGACAAGCCAAAGCCTCCTCCATCAGCGACTATGTTCGAGAAACTAAAGAGAAAGCCAAGCGCAGCAGCGACTTCGGCAATGGCTGCCTGTCAGTTCAGTTTTCTGCTTAAATCACTATTTATGCCTGATTTAAAAAAATAGGTTTGATACTTCTTGAAGCATTCTTATAATGCTGACGGTCTAGTTATATGAAGTTCCCTGCTTAGAAACAAGGCTCCTTTAGAACTGTGAGATCAGGTGAGTCTTTATTAAGTGGTTAGCTAATATACGCTTCATTAGTGATATGCTCTGGACAACTAGAATAAGATTGTGTTACGGCATTGTTCAACCTTTACACTCTTTGAGAATGCTTCGATGTATTCAGTACTGCCGCTGATGTCCCATAAGAACTTTAGTTGCAAATTGACACTTGAATCATTTGTAACAGATAATACTTGTAGAAAAATTTGTCATAGGTTAAGCACTTGAGCTTCACAGATGAGAAAACTGTTAGCAAAGATTAGGCTTAAGTTTCTACCCTGACTTTTACAGTTCTACTTGCGGCGTTTGTCAACTGCTGTGTGTTTAAAAAAATTGACCTTGATAGTAAAGCGAATGATCTCTTATTGAGGCATGGGACACTCTCTGACCTTCACGTATTATCTCTGAACAACCCTCTTTCACAAAGCATCACCAGTGAAGAGCCCGGGATCTGTGCTTAGCTCTGTTAAGTAGCAGATTACGACTATGAATTTATTTTAAATTGCAGTAAAAGAAACCACGCTGCGTATCGCAGAAGACAGTACTCTGGCGTCTAATCCTTTCATACGACAAGATGCACACGAGAAAGGTAAAACCATGTTATGTGAGATCTGCATGTTAGACGGTATAACACAGATCCAAATTACCCTCTGCATGGTTACGTGTTTTAATCAATTAATTTTAGTTAGGGCCGTTTTGCTTGCAGTCTTTGTTCAAGTTTTGTATTAAATTTTTTTATAGGAAGTGATTTCTATTTGGTTTATAATTTAAGTGCTGTTAGCTTGTTCTTTTTGAATTTTTGTTGTTGTTTATACATCTAATGCCTGTAATAGCCTTGGAAACTAGCAGAAAATTTTTCATCGGCTGTCTTCATTTAATTGTTCATCTGGGTATATTTGTGAATTAGTTACAGCCGGCTACTTTTGAGATATTGCTTCATCTGCGTACCTTTGTGCCACCATTCAAATGACTGGTTTTTTTCAAATTTTCTTGTGTAAGCACTGCTAATCAGAAATCTGATAGAATGCAAAGAGCATAACAGCATGTTTTTAAATGTCCTAACTAGCTTATTAAGAGTTTTGTTGACGTTGCATGTTTTTTTAATTGTTACTTAATTAATTACTAATACGACGTGTTCATATATTGTTTGCGTTGCTTGCATTCCTCTTTTCCGCGTTTGCTCATTCTGTGTGCATCACATTTCAATGTGCAGTTCGAAATCGAGTTAACATTAACCGGCCTGGAATCGTGAACACTCTTTCTTTGCCATCTGTGAAGGATCCAAAACTTTCTCCCACAACAAAGACATTTGGTTCTCATATTTTTGGAGATAAAGATCGAGGTGAGAGCGTGCTAGATTAGTTGGCTTTGTTAGAACCAGTCCAGGTAAGTACAACATTTATTTCGCAGCCGTGCCTTTTTCCCCTGTGTCAATTAGTGGGGACGCTTATTTGTTCTTTTTGGCCCTTTATCCGACAGCGGATACTCAGTTTGTAATGCATGTCAGATATGTTCTGGAAATATTTGGATACTTGGCTCAAACAATCCTTTGACCATCCTCTGTGTTAACGAACATTCGGCACTAATCCTTGTTTTGAGACCTGGAGAAAATATGACTGCTAATCTTTTCCATGAATGATGAGCACTAAGATACTTTTTCAGGCAAGATCTAGAACTGTTTGTCAATTATTTTCCGATCTATCGGCCATTTTCTGACCTCCTTGAGAGGCACTTTATAAATTCTCACATGCACCTACATATTTTACTGTGTATTCTAGACTTCTTTTAAACAATTAATCAGGAAGTCTATTGTTCAAAGCATGTCCTTGGACTTAACACCAAAAGAGCATGGCATATTATTTTATATGATTTGGTATTGTGCCCACAGTGTAAGATGGTGCTAGTACGAGGTTATGTTATAACGCAACTGTGAAGTCTGGGAATCTTCATGGTGTTTTGTGCATGGTTGCTTTCGACTTTGTATACGGATTGCACTGGATGTTAATATGCACCAAAGACTCATTATAAGTTGTTTCATTAGTATAAGAATTCTCATATACTTCGGTTGAGTACATTGAATGACTCGCTGTCTGCTTATGACATATTGCTGACACTACAGAGGTCGATGTTTAACGCCGTGTGTTTGGGGGGAGAGGGGTTAATATGGTGATCTGTGGTTATGACCAGTTGTTGATGGGACCACATTTATGATACTAAAAGGTAAGATCAAATGTCTAAGTTTACTGGGATTGTCTTATTTTTTCTTAAGTAGATATTTTTCTTAATTCGTTGATTTGTTTTTGCACCTATTCTTTGGATGTGTAGCGTTCTTAATCGTGTTTATTGAGTTGATGGAGTGGGGGTGTTGAATTCACTTCTGTTACTAGACTTACCGGGTACTTGTTTGCTTAATTTTTTAAGGTTTTTAGTAAATGGTGTTTTTCCTAACTGTGCTTAATAGTTTTAAATTCTTTAAATAAGTCTACATTGAAATTAAAGTGTAAAATGGCCTTCACACGCACCTTTGCTTGTTTTTTTCAGTTGTCACTGTTTGACATGGGATGTATGTGGGTGATACTTATATTGGCTTTTCATGCAGTCAAAGCTTTTAGGTGTATTAATATTAGGAGAGGTTTTCAAAAGCAGTATACAAGTGTCCTCTTGCATACATAATACATTTATGCATTCATATATACATATGCAGTGCACTTATTAGTAAATTTATTTGCATATAATTATGTGACCAATCTGCACAAAACCAGTCCTATGTAGATTTAATCAAGTCACTTGATGTGGCTGTATTAATGGATGTAATTTTTCTCTCAGATGTTTTCTGTTTGAGGAAGAGTTTAGACAGAACACTTTTGTAATTTAAACTTGTGAGAATTTACACTTTTGGCAGAGCTTTAATTTCAGAAAATTATTGCCATGTGTCAACGTTGGTCATTTATATGCTGAACATCTCATGATACCTGCAGTCATGAAGTTTCAAATTCATTAAGCAATACTTTGTCATAATGTCATTAGATTTTTTGGTTAATTGTTACGCAAAGAATGATAATTGTCTAGGTCGACGCATTGTTTAAATTAACGGTATAATTAAATTGTGTTGGGCTAAATTTTGCCGTCTGTTTAGGTCTTTGAGATTTCTTTTGTAGATCATGTACGAGATCAACCGCCTTCCAGCGGCCACACTAATAAGTCTCACGACAAGAGCGATCAGCCGAAGTCGGCTGAAGACACGAAGTCATCACCAACGCATTCGCGAAGTCGAAGTCCAGAGAATGGGATTCCAGGCGAAGAGCAACCAGCGTAAGTTACAAGATTTTATTAATATTGCATTGAGATCATGCTGAGAAGCGCTTTTGTTAAGGTACCATGGAAATGCACATGTACACACACACACACGCACCATGCACGCACACACACACACATTAATATATATTGTGCATATAATTACAGGTTTACATACATGCGTGCATTGCATATAGACGTGTGTACAGAGTTCTGCATGTATACTTTCGTATACGTGGATACATGCAGACAGAAACAAACATTTCATACATTCTTTCATAAATACAGTACATTTACATAAATGCATGTGCTTATTTATACATTTAAACTAACATGTATTGTAAATTCTGCTATGAAGTAGAAGTCTATCTGTATTCAGGACTCTGTTCTTTTACCGAAGATTACTTGATGCTGTCTTGCTGAACATTATAGAGATTTTATCGTGACTGGCTGTTGTTCTGTTCGTGCAGGGTGTTTGTTTATACGGAACCAATACCAGTTGTTGCTGAGAACTCATCGTCGAAACCATCTTCTTTCAGGTGTGCTATTCTTAGCAGATTGTCTAATCATTTAAACCTAGCATCATTTGATTGATTGATTGATTGATTGATTGATTGATTGATTGATTGATTGATTGATTGATTGATTGATTGATTGATTGATTGATTGATTGATTGATTGATTGATTGATTGATTGATTGATTGATTGATTGATTGATTGATTGATTGATTGATTGATCATCTCTCTCTATGTCATCTTCCATTTCTTTAACGTTTACCTAAATAAGCTCAGGTCAAAAGACATTTCTTGTTTGTCATGCTGTGTCTTTCTGTGTTTGTGGAACTTGCAATTCTGTTTGTGTGATCAAGCTTTATGTTGGCCGATTTGACTGAAAACACAGGCTTAACGGGAAAAATGAATGGGTAAAGGCTTAACCCTTTGACTTGCCCTATTGTTTTTACAAGAAAAGGTAGGCCTATGTATGTATGTATGTGTAAGGGTAAGCCTATATGGAAACTTAAGATATCAGTCAAGGCGAGGCCCAGATCAGACTGTATTGTGGGGGAGATCCGGAAACAACAAGTTAAAATTAGATTCGTAGGACCTTGGGTGGAGCAGCAGCGCAGAGTAAGGCAAGCAGAGGCACACAGAAAATCAGAGGCAGGGAACAGCAACCAGAAGAACGAAGGCATAATGTTGGATCTGTACTTGACTAAGGGTCTATAGATCGGTAGACACGCCAAGTATATTCGTTAAATATTCAGACATGTCGTCAGAGGCATGAGGGGCGACGCAGACTTTGACAGGGAATCGCGCACAGTCAAAAGGAACATAGGGACAGCCAAGAGCAATAATAGAAGACACATAGCAATATTTAGAATAGGCTGTACGTTGGCAAGCAATGAAACTTGTATAGTCAGCTCTGTTTAAATCATTTGTAGTTTTCTATAAAAGAAACCTGTTGCCGTTAAACTGTATCTTTTGAGTTAGATCCTGGCACTGCAAACTACAGCGCAGTGCTGGCATATTTTATATCAATCTTTGACGTGAGATCGAGCACTGCAGTTACATCGCAGCCGCCTATTAGATAAAACTTAATCTTTTGCTTTGTAAAGACACCGTTATTCGATGAAACGAAGCTAGTGAAGTAGTAAACTGAACTGAACGAAGAATCGATAAGTTTTACACTCGAGTAGACAGTCTGTAGTTTGGCAAGTCAAAGGGTTAATAACATATTTGCCATAGACATTTCCTTACGACTGAGTCTGTCTGATTGTAGAGGTCCTGAGAATGGCTTTGCATCGAGTGACGCAGTTTCCGTTTCAACGTCGAGTTTGTTCTGCGATTCTGATTTTGAAACGGAGCCTGACCTTCCGTCGCTTGATTCGATCATTTCGAAAGAACATCTGAAGAAAATGAAGCCAAAGGAGAAGAAACGCCAGGAAGTTATAAATGGCAAGAACTTGAGACTTCATTTGCCATTGCTTAATGTACATGAGTTTATTTTGTTTGTTATGTTGAGACTTTCAAGAGCCTCGTTAAGAACTTCATGAAGATATTAAAGCAGGGTTAGATAATATGGTTGGATAAAAGCTGATACCACTTGAAATAGGTTCAGAATGCTTAAGAGGCTGACTGTAATGGTTTGTTGGAACAGTCCGTACTTTGTCAGACTTTAATTTATTGAACGTTCTACTCTCGCAAGTCAAAGCCTTGATATAGGCTAATTAATTATGTTCCAGTATAATTGAGATTTTATCTAGGATACTTTACAAACTGTCTGCTATCAGTGCAAATGCTAATCTCGGAGTAACATAACAAGCACAGTTTTAACTGTTTCTTAAAAATAGAAATATTAGCTTCCTGAATAGGTGGAGGAAAGTTATCTAAATCTCTATGGAGAAAATAGATCTTTCAAGAAAAAAATGGTGGAAACAAAATTTTATTGCTGAGAAAATTTCCTCCAACCATCTTCTAATTCATTCTGATATGAAATTTTATTCTTTTCTTACTCTCAACCAACCCTGAAGTTCTCATTTTTGTTGTCATTTTTTTAAACAGAGCTCTTCTACACGGAGCGAGCACACGTTCGAAACCTCAAGGTTATGCAACGTCTGTTCTGCCTGCCAATGCGGAATGACCAGCCACCAGAGTTCGTCAATCTCCTTTTCCCAAACATTGATGACATGGTTGAAGTGCACGGTATGTTCGTGATCATGATGCACGTAGAAATGTCAGATTTAAACATTCTTATTGTGTGTTTGATAACATTTAGCAAAGAATGACTAGTGGTAATACTCTATTTTCTGAGAACCTTAGATCTTGTCTTTTCTCTGGCAGGGAATTTGCAGATCTATGCCTATTTGTCAAATGGTGAAAATCCCACTATATGCCCGAAATTAGCTGCATGCTGTGAAACAAATTGCCATGGAATTGAAAACTCGCAACATCAACAAAACCATTCAAATCAAAAATCAAATCATTTATTTGGCAACCAAAAACAAAAACAACAGGAACAAATCAAATAAAGCATCATAAACACAAGGTTAATAAGTATAATAAAACATTACTTAAATAACGATGCCAAAGGTTTCTATTTGGTTGCACAGGGGACTCGGAAGGGGTCTTACAACCCATTGATACAGTTTAATACACAATTTTTCGCAATTCTTTAACAGCTGAATTGCAGTGGGTCAGATTGTTTGGTTATTCGACATTCAGATGTCGATGTTGTGGATAGCCTGTTAATTGAACTTCTCTTCTGTACTGTGTGCAGTACTTTTTGTGCTGGCCCTGGTACTTAAAACTCAGCTCAGCACAGTGGCTAGACCTCAGTACAATACATCTGTATTTGATAATGCCCGCCTTTCAAATTTCAGAAATTCACACTCTACCGTATGGCAAAACATTGATGGCATTGAGTATTGTTTGTATGTGCACTTGTTATAGCGCCCCTTCCAGCTCACTCTACTCAGAGGCGCTCCCGAATGCAGAGCGGACACTGCATCGAAGTTTCACACCGAAGCGCTGAGCAATTGTGAGTGAAGGACTTGCCCAAGGTCCTTATGCGGCGAGGTGGATTCGAACCTTCCGGCTTCAAGGCAACGACGCCACCACTACACCACCGCGCCCCACAAAGTAGAGTAAGTTGTAAGCGAGGAACTTGCTCAAGGTCTGTACACAGTAATTAATGAACTGCCTGAGCAAAGAATTGAACCCGTACTCTTCATGTTAGAGGTCTCACGCTTCAAACAGTTATCCATCATGCAGTGCAAGTACACGAGACAGCATGCATTAAGTATTTAATTGTATACGCACATTTGATCAATTTTTAAATTAATTTTGATTGCATTCTGATTTCAAATGTTCAAATGTTGCAGGTGGCCTTAGTAAAGACTTCTTGCAGAAGAGGAAAGACAGCGAGAATTCCATAGTTGGAGATTTGGCCAGTATCCTCGTCAGACACGTATGTGAAAATATTCATTCATAACTAGCTTTGAGAATGTCTTAGAAGTTTTTCTTTAGTAAAATTAAGCTTCTTCTGTATAATTGCTATAAGCTTTCTTTCAATTGTTCTTTTGATTCTTATTAGTACTTTCTTGTTATATGTTTTACGTGATTATTATTATTATTATGGTGGTGACGGTGTATTGGTGAAAGAAAGCTGTTGAGAAATGGCAACACTGTGTTGTAATATGATCATTGAGCAATATCCTCACGCTGGTATTTTGCAGTTATACAGTACTTAGGCATCTTAGGAATTATAATAGACTTGATGATTGCTGCGTTTCAAAGGTGACTTTGCTTAAATGGCTGCAAAAAGTGCTTCTTTGTTTTCATCATCTATTTGGCTGCTGTGGGTTTTACACGAATGCTGTACATTTTTCAGTCATTGTCAAATATGGCGCTTCTTTTGTGTGTTGTCCAGGCAGGCTGTGTATTGTTTTTATGTGGTTTTCTCTCCTATAATTATTTGGTGACTGTTATAGCTATGATCTATTTTCTGTGACACCATACAGCATCTTGATTTTGAAATTTCATAATTTCAATTAATATTAGAGTGTTTTCGTTTGTGTCATTGTACTTTGTCAGTTTTCGGGTGAAATGGGCGATCGTTTTAAACAAGTCTGTGCTCGATTTTGCGAAAAGCAGTCTCAGGCGTTGGAGGTGTTGAAGACGAGGCAGCGCAAGGATCCAAAGCTCGCCAGTCTGCTGCAGGTATATCTCCCAAGAAATTTTGGATTCAGTTTGCATGACAGAAAGTATTCAGCTGTGTGTAGATGGTTGAAAATGAATGGGCTATTTTTTTGTAGGTGGATGTTTGTGGGTGAATGTGAGGCATTAGTTTGGTGAATTCCTGGTAGTTTGGTGTTGACTGTAGGTTTAATAAGTATTAAGTATGGATGCTAATAATAATTTTTGTTTAATTTCAAACTGACACACTGCATCATGGTTGCAATTTTTGGTATGAACAGATGTTCACAAGTCTTGACAGGAGTCTAATTTAACTTTTTTTGGCAGCCATGCACAGCGTCGTTACATCATGCTCATTTTACCAATGTCATCTTCTAAATCAAAGGCTTATTCGAATTTTTGGGGGAGTAGCAGAAAGCAATCGTATGTCCATATGTTCTTCAGGATGCCAGAGTGTTGCCGTTACGTTAAACTCCCTTTCCACTGACTACATATTGAGGTTTGGGTGATGGATGGATTAACAGGTGGTTTGATAGATGAACTGCCAGATGAATTCATGTGTTGTTGTTTCTTTGTTGAAGGATACCGCAAGCAACGCTCTTTGTCGACGTCTCGAACTGAAGGACTTCCTTCCGACAGCCATGCAGCGACTCACAAAGTATCCTCTGCTAATCGAAAATCTACTCAAGTACACACAGCGTAAGAAATACTTCTCTTTCGTAAGTGTGTCTCTATCCCACTGTGGCTTATGCCTATGGTTTGCTCAGATGCGTTTTATCACAGCCTAGAAACGGTCTTTTTCAACCATTGTTATGTTGGGAGCAGCACTCTCCTTGAAGGGGCACTATGTAAATCTGCATAATGTATGAATGAACACAGTCACTTCATCTGGTGTGAAATTAGCAGAGGTTAGTTTGGTCACGGTCGCCAGCTTCCTTCTTCTAGTTCGGCATGTTTTTTTTCAGTTTTGAGGTTATGCTACAAAACTGCAATGCGTACGTATGGTATGCAATGTCAGTCCAAGCGATGAGAAAATAATCTCGTTAACAC
Organism: Lumbricus rubellus; assembly: GCA_945859605.1. Lineage (NCBI taxonomy): Eukaryota > Metazoa > Annelida > Clitellata > Crassiclitellata > Lumbricidae > Lumbricus > Lumbricus rubellus. Next base: position 28,880,334 of record OX243818.1, read on the forward strand.
TATCAATCCTTCGGGTTTTCACGCAGTGCATTGGATTCTATCAACTGGCGTTCTCTACACTTGTCCAGAGCAATCAGAGTTCTCATTACATACATGCACACAGTTACTTGTTTTTGTAGCAGACTCAGTATTTATTATTTTCATTCATTCATTCATTGCGAGAATTTATATAGCGCCACTGCAAGAGACCTACTCAGAGGCGCTCCCAGCCCAACCACAGCTAAGAAAGTAAGATTTGATTTTGCCGTGATTGTGTCTTTAATTCAATATTCTGTGACAATATTTTTTTGTTATTTCTGAAGTTCCCTCTTCTATTCATTTGTAGCTGAATCTGAAGAGCACAGCTCGTTGCAGCTTGCTTACAGCAGCAGCAAAGAGATTCTCAACTCCGTGAACAAGGCCGTTCGCGAGTACGAGAATCGTCTGAAACTAAGCGAAATACAAAAGAAACTCGATAAACGATCGATAGATAATTCCGAGTATAAGGTCTGTCATTTCCTTTGTTTGCTCTTCATTGTTAGGATGTGGGGGGGGGGGCAGTAGAGTAATGGGTAACAAGCTGGCGCAGAGTGCGAGAGGTAACGAGTTCGAGCCCCCGTTGGGCGGACATGCTTTGTAGGCTGCTAATATTAGCTCCATGTGTTGCAGGCTGTCTGTTCAGTTTATATAGTTTAAGATATGTGTTTTCTGTGATCTGCGCTCTTGTGAGTTGCTTAAACTGTACACTGTAACCGGTTGCGGTCTGTCAACCGGATTGTTGAATAAAGGAAAATTATATTATTATTATTATTATTGTTATACTCTTTAGCTCTTTGCCGACGGAGGGTGTAGGATTTTCATTATTTTGCGTATTACTTGCGGGTAGTCTAAATTTGTTTTTGTCCTCTTCTGTATAGATTCAACCGACCTATGTATGTTTGTATGCAAGCATCTATCAGGTGCTTTTTAATATCTGGTTAAGTTTACGATCTAGATTTGTAAATTCTGCTGAACTACTCTCCTTGGTTATGAATGTTTGTTTGGACTTGTGCGTATGTATGACATTGTATGTGCAATGTGCATGTAATTATTTACAGTATTATGATTATGTGGGGCGCGGTGGTGTAGAGGGTATGTTCGTTGCCTTACAGCCGGAGGGTTGCAGGTTCGAATCCACCTCAAGTCGCCGCGTAAGGACCTTGGGCAAGTCCTTCACTCACAATTGCTCAGTGCTTCGGCGTGAAACTCCGATGCAGTGTCCACGCTGCAGTCGGGAGCGCCTCTGAGTAGGGAACTTGAAGGGGCACTATAACAAGTGCACAATGCACATACAATGCAAACATACAAACAATTATATATGTTCAACGTACAACATTCTTTTGTTTCGTTGTGTGCTATAGAATCTCGATTTGACGCAGCATACTCTGTTGTACGACGGTTCGTTGACGTGGCGCTTAAGTCGCGACCGACTCATCAACGTTCACGTCGTTCTTCTCAACGACATCCTGCTGCTGCTTCAGAAGCAGGACGAGAAGCTGGTCCTACGCTGCCAGAGCTCGCTTATCGTCGCTGGAAAAACAGACACGAGGACGACTCACAGTCCGATCATTAAACTCCACAAACTACTCGTCAAACCAGTCGCTACGGGTGAGTAACGCTGATTTTTCAACTGAAATTTTATGACCTGATCTATCTATGTGATTTCTATCTATGTGATTTATATAGCGCCCCTTCAAGGGTTCTACTCAGAGGCGCTCCCGATCCAAGCCCGATCAAAAAGAAAAGTTCTATAAGGCCGAGAAAAAAATTGCTGTGTTTCCGGTAACCCGACCGACCCTCTTTTATTGCCGCGACTCAAATAATTTTGTAACAAAATTTAATTTTAAAAAAAATTATAAAAAAAATTTCTAAAAAAATTTTTAATTTAAAAAAAATATTTTTTTAACATTTGTATTGACATAACAGAAAATACGTCAACAAAATGAAATTAATAGGACTGCTTTCTAGAGCAGTTTTAGGTGCAGACAGTCTGGAAATAGGCAGTTTATACTTGCTTAGAACACGCACTTTGTTGCAGCGTATAGGCCTACTTTTGTGCAAAAAACGTCGTGGAGTATAATTTTTCGGATAATCACTGTATAAAAATATTTTACCAAAATAAAAATATTTTTCGACCTACCTACCCAATTTTTTAGCTCTGTTACCGGAAACGCAACATTTTTTTAGGCCTAATCACTGATGATCAGTTGAGTATGAAGCCAGGTTGTTCTGGTGAGGTTTGTAGCTACCGGGAAATGGTCTTAGAACTCGCTAGTATGTACGTCAAGCCAGTCACTTCTGGGGAACTGTGTAGTTGCTGGAAATGTGATTATAGAACTGTTTCATCTGTTTAGCAAGCTCGTGCAACAGTCACCAATCAGTCACACTTTGAAAATGTCATAGATCGTTTGTTATCAAACAAATTGCTATTGGTAAGGTTTGAGGGGAGCTGGAAATTCAATCGTGAAACTGCAGGTTTCATGTTGTTGTTGTTGTTGTTGTTGTTTTTGTTGTTGCATGTCTTAATTGTGACCTGTTCAATATGGATGCATTTATGGTATTTTGTTCATGATGTGAAGAAAGCATCTTGCAGCTAAAGTCTTACATGATGAACTTGTACGGTGGACTAGTTTATTCAAATTTCTTTGCCTTCTTGTTTCACAAAGTAGGTGCTATAATTGTATATCCATGCATTTCCTTCTCCATTTCCTTCGTTTTATGTTTTACTGCACACCTAGCGAAGAAGGAAAGCCTTTCGACTTGGTTTTTTCACCAGCCTGGACTTCCAAGACTCATCTCCTGGATGCTTAGCAGTCTGTGCCATGTGCTTCTCAACCTTTCTTTACCACTTTTCCACTGACGCACGAGAACCATTTTGTTCAACCATGGTTTCAATTGCATTAGATCAGAAGTGCCTCTCATGTGCCTCTTTGGAAGTGGTAAATTTTCAGTTTCCATTACCACAAGAATTGTGCTAAATGCAATTTGTGTAATAGATTCTTGAAAACACTGAGATGTTGTGTATTTGCTGATATTGTTTTTTTAGATAAATGTGCCTTTTTCCTAGTCAATATATCTGAACTGGGTCCACAGATATATGACTTAGTCGCAGGTTCCAAAGATGAAAAGAACAAGTAATGATTTCCTCATAATCCGAATTTTTCTGTTTTTAGTTTGTAACAGCTTAGTGCTCTAGAATAGAATGACCCTGATTTAATTTATGCTCAGTGCTAAGTTTTTATTTTTGGCCAGGCAATCTGTGTTTGGGTCAGGTCAGAAGCATTTGTCACTATGGACTTTGTTGAAGACGTTTTTGTTTAGGCAGGGTGAGGTAAAAGATGTTTTCTCGATATTATCTATATAAATAAAAATGAAAGTTTCCAATAGTTTGTTGCCAGTGTTCTCGAAAAGTACCGCACAGATTGTTTTGAAAATTTAACAAAACCTTCCATTCCAATAAGAGAGTTTCCAACTTTTTTTTTCTCCCAATAAACGCAATATTTTCCACAAAAAGTGAACTTTGCATTCCGCTCGACCGCCATCAAATTCAACAAAACTGCACGTTGCCAGATTTCAGAAACGCCTTGACAGTGACTGCGACCATGCAGACGAAACATGAATGAGGTCGCGTGCCGTGACGTCATAAGCGATTCACATAATTATTTTGCGGCCTTTCAACATTCTTGGTTGAGGGAGGAAAGGAGCGGAGGGAGCGGGACGGAGGGGGAGGGTGAGGAGGAGGGGGAGGGAAGGGGAGAGGAAGGGAGGAGGGGGAGGGAAAGGGGAGAGTCTTTTCTGCCACAGCAACGCGTGGCCGGGTACAGCTAGTTAGTTATAAATTGAGGCTAGGTATTGACTTTCCTCAACTGGGGTGCGGATATTTCAATGTCGGGTGCAGACTTATAAATATTTCTGGTGACACTGGATAAATTGTGTTAACTGCCTTGCAGTATCAGAGGATTTCGTTACACAATTTGATCATTGTGATTTATTTCTTGTATATCACAAAATTAGATATGCTGAAATTCAAAACCCCTTTAAGGGTCTGAACTCTTTGGAGCTATAGCCATAGCTTGTTTGTGAAAATATGAACTTTTAACCTCTGCAAGATTTTAGGCAGTTCTGCAAGTTTAAATTAATTTGAAGAACTCAGATAAAACTTTACTTAGTCCTATGATATGAATTTAAAAAACTTACAGGTTTGACATCCATGCAATTATTATAAGTAACATAAAATTATTATAATTTTTATTCATTCTGCCTGTACATGATGAAGAGGTTTTTATGTCACAATGTATGAAAGTGCGATAAGCAGGTGTATACCCCTTTCCAATAAATTGGATTTATTGGACATGAAAGCTTTACTTTATAGCCGTTTGTGAACCTATGGCATCAGATAGCAGGGAGTTTTTTGCGTTTTTCAGGTGGTATAAGCAGATCGGTGATGCGGTTGAAATATATAAAGGAATGAATCCTGCGAAGAAGACGACTGTTACTTCGACGAAATCTGTTCCAATTCTTCCGATGGACTCTTCCAAAGTGACAGTTGTATCAGACGAAGTCGTTACACAAGTTCATGAGTAAGAAATGTTCTCTTAATGTGCAGTCTGTGATTAGTGATTGGCTAGGTTCATCAGTGTTGTCCAATGTCAGTTGGGAATTTTGAGTACATTCGCTTAAATTTTGAGTGAATTATAATATGATTTTGTGTCAGTTTTTGCTGCACTTCAAGTCTCATACTTCAGTTCTCACATCAGCTTTAACACATTGACCGCCTACACGCCATGTTAAATGACTGGTTTAACTACGAGTTATCTCGTACCTGGCGGTCAATGTGTTAAAGTCTCGCTTTCACTGCATGCGTGTGCATATGTTAAAGTTTCGTCGTATTATTTATTTAAGAGATTTCAAAGATATTTTTGTTGCACCCCTTCAAGACCATTTTACTTGGCAGCAATTTAATTTTGTTCTCAATGAATTATTTTGTAAGTTTCTTGTGCTGCCTGCCATCTCCAATTCTCATCCACATTTATTCATCGGGTTACTGGTCATAGTTATATGCACCAAGAATGCTTAGAATTATGATAAGAAGAGAGTTGTATATTTTTGATTGTTTTTATGGAATGTGTGCGGATCATTGATCTTTTATTTGACAGGGATCAGTTTGCTTCAACGAATGAAGTTGTAGTTGCTGAAGAAGAGACCATTGTCAGCAGCCATGAAGATGCTCAACGAGAAACAATCGAGCATAACAATGAACTGGACGTTATGCATAGGAGGTCGCCATCATTCTCCGAAGATCTTGGTGAGATTTAATCGGCTTTTCTCTTCTGACGTTTTCTTCCAATGATGCATTTAGTTCGTTTTTCATGGCAAGAAAGGCCGCAGCTGAAACAAACCACATGAACACTGGTGACAGAACAGACAGCCTGCAATAGAACTGATGAGAATTCAAAGCAGTTTTAACGTAAAAAATGTTTAGTGTGTCACATGGAATTTTTTTTAATTTTGGGAATTTCGAGGACATTCGCTTGGAGTTTGAGTAAATTTAGGATGATCTTGTGTCAGTTCTGTTCAATATGGTATATAGTTCTTTGGATTATTGCAGGCTGTTTGTTCTGTCAGTAGTTAAGTTTGATGTTAATTAAGATTACTGCATAACTTGTACATGTATGTAAAACGCAGTGTGTTTGCAGGCGTTTAATTAAATAAAAATTATTGTTATATTGAATTCTCTTTTAAATTTCAGAAAAAATACGACAGATGGACGACTCCATCTTTCACAATCTGGACATCATCGTCTCTCATTATGGCCAACAGCAGCATCACGAGGAAGACACGCCCTTTCTTCCAGATGTTAGTAGGATTGATCAGAGTACAACTAGCCTACAATGTAATGAACTTAGAGAGGATGATCAGTACATTGTATGCAGTGTACAATGTACATAATATTTTGTGCACAATGTACAATAAAACTGTATGTAGCTTAATATTTATTTTTGTAGCGCTACGAAGACGTACAACGGGCTGTGCTTGAGTTGTGCTTGGAAATTATTGATCGTGGATACATTTGTTATGCACCAACTTCCTTGGACGTGCTAACAACTGAGTTAATTTACTGCTGTTTGTAATATCAAAGTCAGGGTGCAGTCCAGATTTGCTGCCGAGTAGATCAGTAGACCACCACTGGACTAGTATATTAAATGTTCTTTGGTATTCAGAGAAACTTTAAATTGAAGGTGTTTTGTAACTGTTTGTATGTATGCACGTATGCATGGGACCTTTTATCTAATGCAGTGTTTCTTAACCAGTGTTCGACCGAACCCCTGGGGTTCGATCAGACAGTGCCAGGGGTTCGGCAGAGGCCCTCTGAAATATATGCATATTCAGGGTCACTGAGTGTGAGTGCTATTTTATTTTTATTTTTCAACTTTTATTTAATAACAAAGGACACATGAAGATCTATTCAATTGGTAGTGTTGGTACGGTTAAAAAAGTAAAGTAAAGACATCCCAGGGCCGAAGGCCCGTTGGTGAGGCACTCATCTCCTTTTCTAGGCCCTTGAGCCGGCAATGGACGAATCCCGAGGTCCTGGACACGGGGCCAGTGTATCGCAGGACTTGCCGTTTACTTCCCAGCTTATGCCGGTACCAAATTATACTGCTTGGTGACAGAGGCACGTGTGCGTAAACAACTTGCCCAAGGTCGTTACCCGGAGTCGAACCCGCAACCTCACGCTCCGTGAGCCGACGCGTTACCGGTCCGCCACCAGGTCGCGTTGGTACGGTTAGTTAACTGTAAATACAGTTAGTAGCCTACTTCATGCATTGAATGTATTTCTATTGTATCACATTTTGGTACAATTCTTATTTCCTTTTATTCCCATTAGTTTAAAAAATTATTGTTTACACTTGAGGGGTTCGGTGAGTGGTCATGGATTTCTATTGGGGTTCGACTCTCTTGAAAAGGTTAAGAACCACTGATCTAATGCCTTGCAAGAGTCTCACAAGCGCACTTAACGTGGCTACCAAGCAGATGCGATTTAAGACATTTTGAGAAGATTTCGTCCACTGCGATGTTGCAAGACATTGTTAAGAGAACACTCTCATTTAGGAGCGTCCATGAGAATTCACGGTTGGTCCGACGGTCGCATTGTTGTTCTTCCCACTGTCAGAGCTCTGATATGGCAGACCTAGGACGAATATACCGCTGTGCACGTTCTGGTATTCCGAAAAAGTTTTTAACTGAAGTGAGAACTTTTGGAAAGTGCTAACTTTCTGTCGATCTTTTCCAGTGGTGCAGAGAACCGCCTGAGACGCGAGATCCGGCGAGAATCGTGGGTTCGTTGATAACGATGTCAAGTGAGTTACAGCAACAGCTCAGCTGCTATCCAGACGAGATGACCATCAGCTGCTCCTCAGATCTACAACTACTTGACGTACCACCAGAGCCGGGTAAGATTTTTGGAGGTCTTTCTTGCAGATCTTTGATGCAGAGGTATTCCTTAAAACATTTATCAGCAATATGCCTTTTACGAGATTCATTCATTCATTCATTATGGATATTTATATAGCTTCACTTCAAGGTTACTACTCAGGAGCGCTCCGGACCCAACCTCGGCTGAAAAGTACTGTTTTAAGGCTCCGATAAAATGCATCTGAACAAACCCTAGGCATAAGGCATAGACAAAATAATGTTCATGATAAACTGATGTCTTGTAGCATTTAGGTGTCTGTGCCGCGATTAAATGAGAATGAAATTTCTTTCTTTTCTGCAGAAGTCGCTTCTGATCTGCTTCCACCTCCTGTTCCTCCACGAAGTCCTCGTAACAGTCACGACGTGCCGCCTCTACCACCACGCCTCTACAGAAACAACGCAGCAAAGATCTCGCCAACACAATTAAAACACTTCTGTGCTTCTATTGACAAACATCTCCTCAAACTACTGGTAGGACTTCAGAATCCGCTCATTTGTTAATGTGACTTCGTTGTGGATCTTAATGATAGTTACATCATACATGGTATCTAACAGAACAGTTTTTCATATTATACTGTATATTGTTTAGTTGTATGCTGAATTATGGTTGTGTACTGTATTGTATTTGTGTACTGTATTGTATTTATCACATTTGTATTGCATTTGTTGTTCAGGAAGTGCACGCAGCAGCGGAAATTGAGAAAAAGCGGTTGATGGAGGAGTTACACTTGGCTAATCATCAGCTGGGTTTGTCAGTTGCGCTCAGTGACCCACTGACCTCCGATGAGTCCTGTGCGGCATACGCAGCGGCGTCAACAGAAGACACAGAATCACTCGACCTATTGGGTTCGTTTTCAGATCTACTCCTCTAGTTCAGTTTAGTCTGTGTTTTCATTATGATGCGTATATCTGTGTATGCGTGTTATATGTTGTATCTGTGTAATCACACATTGCATTTACATTTAATAAACGTGAGTCATTCCATGTCAAATCAACCAGTAAAGCAGCATTTTGTCACAACACTCCTTTGGTTTTTCTGAAATTTTTGTGTAAACTCCGTGCAACATAAGGGATGACAGTGAAAATTTGAGCAGAATATCTCAAAATTTGGCCGAGATATTAATTTTTGAAGTTGATCAAAAAACATACTGCGAGAAAACACCGTTATCCACCGAGTTTAGACTGTTGCAATGTTGTATCTCAGCCTTTTACAGCACTTGACACTTCATGACGAATCGCATTGGTTCCCAGTCACTTTTCATTCATCGATATTAAAGAGCTAAACTGATTGTCGTTTGTTGTTTTCTGCTGCAGAAGATGGTCAGAACATCGGAGATGAGAACAACGGCGCTCGCAGAAGAATCTCCGGAGAGGAGGGTGACGACTGTCTACCGCATCTCGTACCCATCCCAGAGGTACACGTCTTGTCCGACGCTGCCGTACACCCGTGCGACGATGACGATGTTCGAAGTGCGAAGGATATTGACCTTGAGACAAATGTTGACTTTGAGCGAGACGCGGAAGCAGTGTCGTTGAGGAGCATTGACGATAGCAACGCAGAATTTCAAGACAATTGTATCGTCGAGAAGGCTGTAGAGGACTTCGTAGTAGAGGAGGATGTTGGTGAACGTGACACCGACTCTCTCCGCTTAGACGACAATTCGTCGAATGACTTAACGCCGACAACGGAGGAGGCGCAGAACCGGTTGTGTGACAGTTCGGAAGAGTCGTCCGCTACTTTCTGAACGTCGTCGCAGCCAGTCGCCGCCGTCTTCGTCTTGTTCTATGCATGCTAGTTGCTCAGAGTTTCGTGCCTGAACGTTTAACGTTTTTCTTTCTGTTGCGCCCTCTGATGGACTTTTAAAAGAACTTTGGGAAAATTGAAGGAATTTTTATATTCACGTTCTTCGCATTAGTGTTCATTATTATTCCGTGCTGTTCAACGACGACGTTTAGAAGTGTTTTTTTTTCTCACACACAAATTTTTTCACTTGTTAGCGTGGTAAAAAGTACTGTAGACAATGTTTGTACATAATATTATGAATAGATAGGATTGTGCTGTTCTTGTATGTTGCCGCCCGGCTCAGGTGATGTTCCGTGTAAGCATTGTTTAGAAGACCTGGCACTGTGAACGGGAAATCTATTGAGGGTAAAATTTAAATTGATTTGTATGAAAGTTTATTAAATTCTTCTGAGAGTGAAAATTTCTGCAGAGGTGATTCTTTACTCTAAGTGTTGCAATACTCTGGTTCTTGGCATTATGCCTTGTGGCAGAGCACCCTCTTTCTACGCTGAGCCCTGTTCCGAGTCTCTGCTCTCATGGTGAAACTAACCTGCAACTGTTTTGCATTGCCGTTTATTTCTCATTTGATTATGGCAACATTAATAATAATAATAATTTTTCTTTAATTTGACGCCTGCAAACGCACTGCGCTTTACGTTGTACAAGTTATGCAGTAATCTTAATTGACATCAAACTTAACTACCAATGGAACAGACAGCCTGCAATTACATGGCGCTAATAGCAGCCTACAAAGCATATCCGCCCAACGGGAGCTCGAACTTGTTACCGCTCGCTCTCTATGCCAGCGTGTTATCCATTACTCTACCAGCCTCCCTCCCCAATACTGGAGAATTACATGAAATTCAGATTATGGGTAACATTGAGTGTAGATGATAATCAAATTGGTTAAGGAGTTTATACGGGTAACTTGAACGACAAACGTGCTTCACTCGTTGAAAGGCTTCCGCCAACAAAACCTAGTTTCTGCGATATAAGCCTTTTGGCATTTTTTTAAAACACTTTGCTAGAATAATTATAATAATTTTGCTATTTTAGTGGCAGATATTCTGTTGTGCATTGTGGGTAAAGAATGAAATTGATATTAAAAACTCTGTCGTTGGTAGATATGACCCTTATAGGTCTTTACGCCTTCGTTATTGCCTTATTCAGTGCCTAGCAGAGGACGGCTTGCTGTCCTTTAATACGTTAGCCGCATGATGTTGAATTGGGACTAACGTTTGAATTGTGTGTAGATCATTTTGTCATATATACTCCGCAACCAAACTCATTGAAGCCAAAATTAATGTTGTGTATGCTTGAAGATCGTTTGTAATGTCTGTGTTTTGATCTTCGTAGTCCAGTACACTCGTTATCATATGCCAAGATTGCGGTGTAACCCAATAGGATAATGAATTCCTATTCAGCCTTCAAACATGATCGTATTATTATGCAACCTTTTTTGTAATGCAGTGATTGCTGCAGCTGCCAAAAGTAACGTTTTATTTTGTAGTTCAGTTTACTTACGAAGTAGAATCTTTCAAAATAGCGGCACATCAGGCAGATTTCTGTATATTGTTATTGGTAGAGATAGAAGCAAAATTAGTAATCAGCATTAGTATGGTAGTAGCATTTAAACAGTTGGCATTTAATATGCATTTGTAACTATTAACTACAGAATGTAAATGAATGTCCTGAAAGAGCTAATATTGTTATTCCTAAGGCATCCTTCTGAGTCTCTTCCTATATGACTAACCTATTACTTTTGTACTAATGCGTGTTGTGGACACCGCTACAACGTTTATAAAAGGCACTGTATAAATATAAATGAATGTAATCTGGCAATTCATTTAATCTTATTTTGCTTCAGTCCTACTGAACTGTAGTCATTGATTTCTCTGTATCAGGTGTGTCAGACCCATTTCTGTGGTTGGCCATTGGCAATTTTTCCAATTGGCAGGTCAGGATTCCATAGGCACCACCAAATGTGTTAAATCCATCCCATGAACGTTTTGGCAGAACTAAAATCTGAAATGATTCATTTTTAAGAATACCTACAGTCAAACTAGGTTGTAAAAATCTTAATTTTAATCTTCATTCTCAGTCACAAACTTTACATAAAAGTCATTAAGCCTTAAAAATGACAAATTTGAACTTTTGTTCTCGAATCTCCCAAACCAGGAAAACACTATTGGCAAGTCAGATATTTCCCGTGAGCCAGATGTTTGACACCTCTGCTTTGTATAATCAGTTGTGTAATGCACATGATGATCAGTGTGCCAAAAAAGAGTCTGCTGGCTTGTATAGCACCCTTTATTTGTGTAAAAATCGTAGCAATGTAACTTGAAATGACATGAATGTGGTATGTTGACTGCTGGTTCTAGTTATTTCAAAGCAGTCATTTGGCTATCAATAGGCACTGTTGTGTAACTCCTCAGGATATTCTTAGTCATCAGAATGTGTTTGAAAATGCAGTTTCTTTGGCCTGTAATCTTTTAATGGGAGTTGTACAGCGCGTTGGTCTGGCCGTATGATCGCATGATGGAAAGTGTTTGTCAATAAATGTAATTTTTTTATCATTTTATGGCTTTTTGAAGCTTTTTTGGTTTTAGATAATTTGTTGCTATATAATTGCACATTTTGCTGTTCAAGAAATTTTTGGCAATACAAAGGATGTGAGGTTAAAGTCACTTGGAAATCATTCTGCATTTTACTACTTGCCCAAGCATGACGTAGCACAACGTAACTGGGTTGTATGCAGTCAAGTTTAAGCAATACATTGCACCATTGGGATTTGATGCTTATGAAATAATCCAAGTTACTGACTAGTTTGAAAATTGTTATTCTTCTGTTCTTGCATTTTCTCTGTTCATTCATTCATTCATTCATTCCAGAATTTATTTAGCGCTTCTTCAAGGTTGCTACTCAGAAGTGCTCCCAACTCTAGCACAGCAAAAATCACAGTTTTGAGTTTAGTTTTTAAAAGTGCTTCAGTAAGAGCCCCAGTAGGCAGACGTGGCTCCATTCCAGACAACTGGGCCCACCGCGGAAAAGTCTTGAAGTTTGTGCGAATATTGATCTTTTCTGTGGTTCAGAAGACGTGCAGTCTTGATATTGTTCAACTCATTTTATTTTTTATTTAAAAGTTCTCCATCATTTAGAATACTCTTTTTGCATTCTTCTTTCTTGCGTTTAGCCGCGTACTTCCATTATCTCGATTGCATGAGAAACGTTGTTGTTCGTGAGAAGACGAAGGTTTTATTTACTCAAACACACAGAGTCAGTTTTTCATCAGCAATAACATTTGCAGACACTGTATCGGTGCTTATAGGAAGAAAGTTTACTGTAAAAAAGGAATAAATTAGCCATGTTTCATTCGTTTGTTATTTGTGTATATTGCAAGACGATGTTGAAAAGCAAGTGTCTCAAAATCACATCTTTGACTGAGGTTAGAGCGGACCCGGGCAAGGCGGTAGCTAGGGGGGGGGTGTTTTGGTGTTTGAACACCCCCGAAATGAAATACTGGAAAATGAAATAATGCATTTACTAGCACATGATGTAAGAAATACAGTGTGTAATGTATTGTCCATCATATTTCTCCCTCAGTTTGCCACCGTCGCAGTGACTGTCGAATAATTCCGTGAACCCAGTCTTACGCATGGCTACCCAATGAAATTTCGATGGCGATATGCCGGACAACAGTTTGCGATCGTGTAGCACAGACTTAACGAAACTCGGTGCTGCAAGTCACAGTCTGAGTGGGAGGTTTGGAGGGGTAGAGAGCGCTTCCGTGAATTCAATAGGGACACAATACTGGAGGCGTGGGGTGTGGTGGTCGCAGCGCAGTCCCGGTTTTAAATTCATTGGCTTCAAACAATGGGACCTCGGTATAGGGACTATAGTCTGTTCAGCAACGCTTTCCTTACACGTGTGCAGCTGCAGCAAGGGTCATCTTGGCGCCAACGACCTTTTAAAATATTATGACTTGTGCTTTTTCGGCTAGTTAGCGAGAAAGTATACGATGCATATTATATAGGCCTACCTGCGCACTTGGCCGATCCAAATTTAGACCACTTCGTTTGTAAGCCTAATATGTGCCCCTGCTATAATGTAAGAGAGGATTAAATCTATACAAGAGAGACATTGGCCTACGCTATGGGGTTTGGTGGTAGGCCTATAGGGTATGTTCGGTATTGTACGGTATGTTCGGTGCCTAGAAGCCGGAAAGTTGCGGGTTCAAATCCACCTCAAGCCGCCGCGTACGGGGCGTGTGAGCATGTCCTTCACTTGCAAATGCTCATGGCCTTCACAGTGAAACTTTAGTGTCCGTGC